>VZTJ01011336.1:2779915-2810899 GCA_013397795.1 Orthonyx spaldingii
GGGGGAGCGGGGAGCACGGGGGGCGGCGCGGCGGGCATTGAGCGGTGGCTCTGCGCAGGTGGAGCGGATCGAGCGGCGGTGCCTGGAGCTGTTCGGCCGCGATTATCGCTACAGCGTGATCCCCAATGTGCACGGCGAGGTCTGCGCCCACTACCCGCGGCACATCGTCCTTCTGGAGCGCGACGCCGGCGCCAGCCGTGACTCGTAAGACCCCCGGTTCCCGTGTCCCGTCCTGTGCAGCTGGCGCCCGGCGGAGTTGTTGTTGTCCCGGGGAGGTTCCTCGCCTGCCGCTCCGAGGCTCCCGCTGGCCGGGGGAAGCCCTGCGGGCTGCGCTGCGCTAATTATAGCCGGTGGTGTCAGCCGCTCCCGGGACTCCTCTCGCTGTCTGCCGGGGCTGCCGAGCTCCCGTGGGCTCCTCCCAAGGCTCTTGGGTCGCCTTGGTGAAAGCTGCCAAGCTGAGCCTGTTGCTCGAGGGGTGTGAAGGAAAGGAGGGTGCTCCGGGGCAGCGCTAGCTCCGCTGCATGTGACCCTGAGCACAGCGTTGATTCCTGGTGATTGCTGTGTTGCAGCTCGCCCAAAGGCTCGAGGTTGGGAGCAAGCCTGTGTGATGCTCTCCCTGTCTTGATGAAGTGCCTGTGGTCTTGCTACAAGGCCTCTGATGTGGGAAATTTTAGTCTGCAAAGCATCTCGGTGCAGGGGGTCTGATAGGGGCTAGGTGGACAAGGTAGTCTAGACAGATATTTCTGTCATTGCAGACAAGGTTCCAGGCTATTTTGTTTGTCCCCACCATGGTGAACAGGTCAGTGGGCACTGAGGTTTCGTGAACTAATGGGAAATGCTTGTTCAGTTTGGTGCACATCTGAGCCAACACATCTCTGGACTCTGACCCACAAGCTCGGGATCACGTTGGTCTCGCTTCTAGCTGAGCATGAGCATGAGCTGCTCCTTCCAGCTCCAACCACAGCCTCTCGTTTTTATTTTTTCTTTCAACAAAACGTAATGCAGTTTTGCAGTCTTGACTGTGTGTCCATTACAAGAGTAATGTGTTCAAAAGGAGGGTCAGCAAGCCCTTCTCACATGTCCAGCTGCTTTGCCTGAGGAAGGGAAACTGCCAGCTGCCGTGCTGGCATGTGGGCTGGGTGCTGTAGGAGGGGGTCTTTGGAAACCAGCCACAACTGACTACCAGGTAGGAGAACTTCTGCTTAACAGTTGGATGAGATTAGAAAAGATTAAGCTCCTTGCTGCAAAAACCAGGAAACTGAAGTTTGAAGCTGTTAAATGTGACTAGGGGAAACTTTAGGGAAGAGAAACTGAGTGCTTCTGCTTTTCCATCTCTTGCAAGAGGAAAGGATACTTAATTTTTCTGACAAGTATTCAAAACAAGACTACTTACACTTGGTGCCCCGTTTTCTTCTGTGACCTTTGCAAGCCAACGGTGACAGTTAACTGTATTTATACTGATTCTTCCAAAGTTTTGATTTACTGTCCCAAAGAGAGTCACAAAAACAGACTACACTTCATCATCGCTGTCCTGATTTCAGGGTGATGATTTTTGTAAAAGCTGCCAAGTTATTTTTAGATGAATTCAGGTTTTAGTTTAATCACTTTGCACCTATGAAATAATTATGAAATAGAGACCATTGCACCTCTTGGGTTACAGAAGGCAAGAACCTTGTCCAGTGAACAGGACACTCCATCTAGGACCAAGTCTCTTTGGCTGCCTTTCCTGGAATCACAGAATCATTTGAGTTGGAAGGGACCTTGAAGATAATCCAGTTCCAACCCCCACTGCCATGGGCAGGAACAACTTCCACTAGACCAGGTTGCTGAGAGCCCCATCCAACCTGGCCTTGAATACTTCTGTTTTTGTCTTTGTAATGTTTTTAACCAGCTGGTAAGATCTTCTTGAAGCTTCACACCTCTGCAAATACTGAGGTGCTTTGGAAGCACTTTTCACATGTGCAGACTCTGTGCTGTACCATCGTTTCTGCCAGTACAGCTGCTTCTGGAGCCATGTGGGGAAACAACAAAAAATGGATATTTTTAACCGAAATCGGTTCATTCTGTGGCTGGGCAGTTAGGGGAAGAAAGGATGTTGCTTGATCAAAGTTTGCTAACAGTACTCTGAAATCCAGACACGTGCAGGAGGAATGCTGTGTGTTTTGAACCTTTTTCTGTAGTTTTTACTCCTATTTGTGCTGCATTTAATCACTAGTTCCTGTAAAGGCATTACACCTGTTCTTCAGAGCAGCTTTCCCCCTTGCTACAGGAGTCTTGATACAACTGTTTTTGTTTACCATGTTCAGCTCTAGCTCATGTTCATCTCTTGCATTACTGAGGGTGGTTGTTGAGAGGAGAATATCTGAGAGCCTTATTTGTAGCACAGCCATGACCGATGGCAGAGCAGCTCTCTCCAATGTGTGTGCAGGCTTCCCAAGGAACAGGCACGGTGTGCCTGGGAGAGGGGCCTGTCCTGCTATGTCCCCAGTGGGGTGCTGGGCTTCTCACTCACTCCATGGTCCTGGGCTCCTGCCAAGCTGCTTAGGCTCATTCCCAAGTGCTGCAGAAACCTCTCCAGGGAAGTGCAGTGAGTCTTGTCTCTGCTTCCTGAGAGGTGCTTCTCTTATAATTTCTGATCTTTCAGGGATTTAATTTTTGCTGAATCTCATCTTCTCGACTTGGAAGCAGTGTCACAGAGCTATTTTGGTAACACCACATTTAAGTTCTTGTTTCGCTCCGTATTTGCTTTTGCAAAGAAAACGAAAAGGGAACTGGAGCAGAGTGCAGGATATAGCTCTTAATTGCGTGCATTCATTTATAAACAGCCTCACAACCAAATCTGTTCATCAGAATCTTTTGAGTTTCAAAATAGTTTGGTGTTGGGAACTATACGCAAAGGCATCTCTTCTCACACTTGCTCACGTTTTCCTGTCTTTCCAATTAGCACCCTCATGTTCACATTGTTTAAAGATTAGCTTGGGTTCTTGTTCCTTAAATTCTGGTATATGTCAAAGGTCTTTGAAGCTGGACAGCAAAATAATTGTATATGCAGGAAAACATGAAAAAACTTAAACCACCGCTATGAATTCTGAGAACCAAATCCTTCTGTTAAAAAAAAAAGTGTTTGAAAGACCCGTTTTCTGTTTCCCTGCTTCCACTGGCACCACCTTGTATAATATTTTCCATAAACAGATCAATTTCCATTTTAATAATAGATTAATTTTTTTAATCCTTCCCAGAATGGCAGCTGCTGGTACACTGCTCCACACTCTCAGTGATTCTGAAGTTTAGCTATTTTCTTTAGCTTCCATTGTAAAGATGTTAATTTGTTCTTTGGCCACTGTTGTCCTTCACATTTGAGTTCTCCTCCTCTGTTGTTCTTTCCTTCACCCTGATGCACATATTGCTGTGCATCTGCTCATCTTCATCTGCTCTTCCCATCAGACCCTGATGGTTTCTGTTGCAGTATAGACTGTCCCTTGGCCATCCTACTCATTTTCCTGTGCCTTTTCTGGCAGGGGTGGGTCACTAGAATCAGATGCTTTATTTCAGCCTGTGCACACAGTAACACTGCTACTTCTGCTTCTCTCTAGGGAATTTCTCATGATCTTATTTTTCCCCTTTTCAGATTTACCATGTTGATAATGTGTTAGCATCCAGAGAGCAGGCAGTTCATCTGGCTTGTCTGTTGTGCTCCATTACTGGAAAGAGCTAAGTGGAAATTCTTGTTAATCATCTCCAGGTGCATAACCATGCAGTTCTGTATGTCCAGGCTTCACCTGGTTTCTGATATATCAGACTGGATGCTTCTCCAGTTCCAACTCTAGTCCTCTCCGCATTGATGGTTCCTCCTGAAGGTCTGTGTAGTTCAGAAGTTAGTTTGGATTCCTGTCAAATGTGGGCTGATACTTGGACAAACTGGAGCAATTTTAACATGTTCCCAAAATGTCTCCCAGCATGAAACACAATTCTATTTTAACTTCAACAAGAAAACCAAACAAAATGTAGTTCTGCAGATGCAGTTGACATTAATCTAAGTACTCTGTTCAAACCACTAGCTGATTTAGTTGTTTAATTACCTGGCAACACAAATGCTTGAGGTTCATGGAGTGTTTGAGATTTGATTTTCTATTATATTTCTTTTTTTCTTGCAAAACTATCACTCTTGTAGTGAATTCACTGTGATGATAGTGCTGAGCTGCTTTTTGATGGAAAGGTGATGGGGAGGAAAGCAGAACAGGTATTTTTATAGACACTGGCTGTCCTTCTGTAGTAATCCACGTGTTAGTCTGTGGGAGACTCTACTGATGGTGCTCATATTGCCAGTTTCTGATGATGCTGTCATGCACTGTGCATTGGTCTTTCAAAATAAAGAAAAGGAGATAGTGAAGTGTCTAAATGTGTTGTGCAGCAGCAGAAGGAATTCTCAAAGAGGTGTTTTCATGCTTACTAACTTCAGAGCTGGCTTCTAGGGACAGGGATGGGATTGCAGCCCTGGATGTCTGTTGCAGCTTTGCTGAAAGATGTGTGAGAAGATGCCCTGTGTACTGACCTGAATCTCTGCCCACTAGGTTTGAGAGCACTGTGCAGGTTGGCAAACTGCAGGACCTCATCAACCGGAGTAAGATGGCCAGGTGTAGAGGACGCTTTGTTTGCCCAGTCATTCTGTACAAGGGAAAGGTAAAGCTTCATGGGTTACCTGTCTTTACTGAGAAAATGACCTTTCTCCCTGCCATTTGAACTGTGCAGCCACGTCTTCAATCACTTGCCATTTTTCCAAATGCTGTAAAAATCTGTGCTTAGGTACAAACAGGCAGCCTGTAGTAGCAGGTAGCATTTGCTGTCTAGGCTGCATAAGTTGCCTGTGGGCACTTTAGGCTGTTCTCCCCCACCAAGTCATGAGCCTTGCACCAAAAAGCTAACTTTTTTTTTTCTCCTGTGTATGTCCCTTCTGAAGTGCTAAAGATATTTGGTGTTTCAGAGGGGAAAGATAATTATTGTCCCTGTTTGCCCCTTACTCTTCCCAGTAGCTCCCTTTGAATAACTTTCCTCCCTCCAGAGAAGTTTCCTTTGTCTATTCCCTGGGGAGGCAAGATTGCATAAATGGTCTTATGAATGTGTGGGCTTATCTGCAAGGGGATCTGTAAGAAAGTGAAATTAGATTCATTTTTATGCGAATTACTTAAACTGTGTTGAAGCCCTGTAGGAATAGTCTCATTTAGAATTTAAGTAGCTTAATTCAGTTTTCTTAGTTGAATTTAGAAACACTGTATGAATAGCAAAATCATACCTATGACAGTTTTAATCTAGCTTGACTGAAGGCATCATGGGCTGCATCTGTTGACCTTTTTCTGCAGGAGTGAACTGCCCAGAGTCGTCTTGGGACCATCCATAATCTCATCCAGAGGAATGTGGAAATAAGGCTCAAGCGGGGTATTAACAGAGCATGTGTTGCTAACTTGGCAGGAACTGACTGTATTAGTGCATTGGAGAACTGGAGATGAATATCTGATTTTAAAACTAGTGGCAGATAAAGGCAGTTGGGAGTTTGCTGTGTTTGGAGAATGCAATCTGGACCAGGGTTGCAGGGCAGACTGCTGAGAGTGATAGCTGTAGGTACCAACCCTTTCTATGTAACCTGACAGCAAATAGGTGATAAGGGAAAGACTCGTGGAGCCTGTGTGATTAATAAAAAAATCTTCCTCCAGCATATTTGCAGATCAGCAACACTGGCCGGCTGGGGAGAGCTCTATGGGCGCACTGGCTACAACTACATCTTCTCTGGTGAGTGAGGAGCCATTTGTCACTGGCTGCCTGTTAAGGCTGGTCAGTGGTGGGACAGAGACCTACCAATCAGGCCAAGCTCTTCCCGAGACCAGTGAGAGCTCCAGTATGGGCTGCTTGTATCAGGCTTAGCGTAACAGAGCGAAGACTGAAATCTTGTGTCCCATTTCCAAGCACTGTACTACAGGACAGTGCCAAAGCTCATAAGAACCAGTGACAAAAGAATGTGAGGCTGAAGAGTGAGTTACATCCCAACATTTAAGATCATCCAATTCCCAAACACTGGGAATCGGAATAATGGAGGAAAGAGGATTAGAACTTGCTGTTGCTTGATTAATCATTGGGAATCAAATGTTGCTAATAGTGAGATATACTGGATGCCAGGGAAAGCTCTTCAGGGAGTAGTGGGTGTCTGTAGTGTGGGAGCTGAAGCTTGGCTTAAAAAAGCACTGCATACCACTTTTGAGGTGTCCTCTGGCTGTCAGTCATGGGTTTGACCTGCCCAGGTACTTTGCAATGACAAGAAAAGAGTGGGCTACATTAGAAAACAATCTCTTCAGGAAGAGGAAATGTGGGGAGCTACACTTAGGTGTAAGTGAAGTCACCAAACCATGACCTTTTTGTGTGTGTACATATCTTGTCAGATTGGGGATTGAGTTGGTTTACAAAGCTTAAGTTCTTAATGTCTTTCTTGCAGGAGGTTCTGATGATGCTTGGGCAGATGCAGAAGACATTTCTGAGGAAGACTCTGCACTTAGGTTTGTATGCATCACTGGGATGAGGAAAAGGGAGCTTGGATGTAAGCTGACTGGCTCAGCCACTCTGTTCTGCTCTTTTCTAGTTCAGGTTTGGAGCACAGGTTTGAGACCCATCACCAGGCTCAGGGTCTTACTTTCCTTGCTTTTGGAAAAGAGTCTTGAATATTAATGGCTGGCTGAACCTAGTGTAGCTGAACCCTGTTAATCTATTCCCAGAGGGAAGGGCTGGAGACTGGAGTATGTAGAGCCATTAAAAAAAGTATTTGAAGGGCACAGATGTGTTCACTTCATTGAAAAGTACATCTCCAGGCTGTAGAAATTGTGTTGTATCTTACATGTTTGTTGCAGAATGGAGTGAAATGTGGGAAGGGACCATGAGCACAAAGCTTGCAGTGTCAGTTCTTTGCAGAGTCTGACTCAGACCTGTGGAGGCAAGGCTTGTACTGTGCTGCTTATGGCTACAAGTGGTTCAGGGAAGAACTGTGGCTCAGCTGGGAAGAATCAGACTCAGCTTGGTCAGTCTTCCATGCTTACCTTGTTTTGCCTCATTCTGTCTTGCAGAAATGCAGATTCCCAGCTGTTTGACAAGGTCAGAGGGCATGACATCAAGCTGCTTCGATATCTCTCTGTCCGATATATCTGTGACCTGATGGTGGAAAACAAGAAGGTGAAATTTGGCTTGAAGTGAGTCTGGGTTCATTTGTTTTTGTGGAGGCTTTGGTTTACAGCTAGTGTAGCCCTTACATGTGATTTGCTGTCAGGCATGCACTCAACATCCTGGGAGCAGTTCCTGGAAGAGTTCTACAGCAGGATTGGTTAGTTGATGCTGTAAAGAAAACCCCAAGGTTTTAGGCCACAGAAAACTGTATCAATGGGCAACATAGCTGCTTTCATCTGTCTTCTGCAGTCTGAGTGGCTTTTTCTCTGTAGAGCCCATAGTAATGAGACAGCCACCCCCTCAGAAGGGAAACAGCAAAGGAGCCCTCTGCTTGTGTATAGGAACAGAGGGAGATGTTTCTCCTACTTGTCTCAGAGAATATCTTTAGTGATTTTGGGCTGTACCTGTTTATGTGGATGTGTTGAGTAAATTCTGCCCCTGCTCACTACCGAGTCAGGTCGTAGCACAGGGAGATGCAACAGGTAGTTTTTTGGGTGCTGGTGTCTGTGTGAAAAACATTCTGTAAATATCTGCTGTTCTCTTCTTGTCCTGTGCAGTGTGACGTCTTCTGAGAAGGTGGACAAAGCTCAACGTTACGCTGATTTCACACTTCTCTCCATCCCATATCCAGGTACAGGAATGATGTCCAGAGGGATTCCCAAGGGACAGGTGACAATCCATTTCTGGGGACTGGGAAATAACTCTGTGTGTGTATATGTAAATGACTGTGACTTGCTGAATGTTTCCTATGCTCCCTCTGGAGAAAAACTCTTTTAAACTGAGAACAGTGCAATGAACCTGGATGCTCTGCCAGTGTGAGTCAGCTTTAGGCACTCTTTGAGGTGGCAAAATAATTTCTCAGCAGTCCTTATTAATTCAAGCATGGAGGAAGAGTCCCAGAGGTGGAGCTGGTTAAGATGGCCTTTGACATCTGTGCAACTCCAAACTACTACTTGATGCAAAATATATATCTTGTTCTCTTTTATGTAAAAACCCAATTCTTAAGGGTAATTTCTAGTCTAGTGTTCCAGAGCTCCACTGTAAGAAATCCTCAGTGCTTGCAGAACAGTTCACCTGAGCCTGCAGTGTATGACAGAGGCAGCCCTTTGCAGCCTGTCTCCCTGGCTATATCCATCCCTGTGCCTAGCAACCACTGCTGGGTCACTTGCACTCTTACAGATGAACTGAATATTCCTGTCTGCCTGCTGATGTCAGGCTTGGCAACAGGATCAGATGTGAGGCTGCTGCGCTTGAGGTCTGTCTGCAGACTCTTCTTTCTCCCTAGTACACAAAGAAAGGGAGAGGAGAAAAAGACCAAAACCCAGCAAAACTGTGGTGGATGATCCAGACCCAGACCTTTCCTTGATTGCTAGTTATTGCTCTTAAACATTTTTTAAAGGTATCTTTCCTTTTATGCAGAAATTAGTGACCATTCAGAGAAGCCGCATGCAGGCTTCTATGGAGTTTGCCATGCAGGTTGCCAAAGTGTACAGAAATAAGAGTATTACTGGTTTCTGTAGTACTTAGCACAGATACGTGCTGCTGCTGCACACATTACCAGACTCGGAACATGAGAAAGACTGTGTATACAAGTTTTCTGTAGGGCTGTAAGGAAAGAAGAAGTGACTCTATAGAGTTAAGCTACAGAGTTGTTTATGTATGGGGATCTGCATATGGTAAAAAAATTCAGTGATGGTCCTTCCTCTTCTGCCCTCCAAGACAGCTGCTTTCTTTTAGCAGCTCTTCACTGCCACACTAGAGGTAAACCTTGTAAAACTGCAAATACTCCCTGCAGATGTTGCCTGATTTCAGCAGTGCTGGTCCATGGGGGAATGTTGTCATTCTGTTAAATCTAAGGCATACGCATCTAAGGCATACACAGCAACCCCTCTAGTGACTGGCCAAATGCCATGATATATTCTTATTGATGTTTCCAGGATTGCATTGAAAGAATTTCTGTTTCGTAATTTGTTTCTGAAGTTATTCTGAGATCCTGTTGCCTTAGGAGAACAAGGCAGTGTTCAAACAGAGCCATAGAATTGTTTTGGTTGGAAAAGACATTTAAGATCATCAAGTCCAATCATTAACTCAGTACTGCCCAGTCCCCCACTACACCATGTCCCCAGGTGCCACATCTACCTGTCCTTTAAATACCTTCAGGGCTGGTGACTCCACTCCTTGCTGAAGGTGCGCTTGACTCCCTCATCCAGATCATCACTAAAGATATTAAACAGGCCCAGCCCCAATACTGAACCCTGGGGAACACCACAAAACCTGGGGACCAGACAGCAACTGGATTTAACTCCATTCACGACTACTCTTTGGGCTCAGCCATCCAGATGGATTTTACCAAGCGAAGAGTAAGAACTGTCTGGAGTGAAAGAGTTGGGTTAAAATGGGATATAGGTAGAAGCTTTTGCTATTTGTGGAAGCCAACATTTATGCCATAATCCCCCATTCTTTGCATGAAGTCGTTGTTTAATTGGAGTTAAATCTCAACTGACAGATTGTGTCCTGACTGCATATTTGAAGATTAGTCCTATCCTTGCACAGAGATTCTTTTCTTGGTTTTTTTTTTTCCATTGAAGTTACTTGTGACTTGCAGGGTGGGAATCCCTTTCCGTGTTCTGTGACTGGCACAGGGGTGTCTGGGTGGTACGGGCACTGTGGTGCTGCTGAGGTGCACACAGCACATTGGGAGAGGTGTTTTGTGTAGCCTGCAGGCAGCCACAGTGCCAATGGTGCTGCTCAACTGTGACTAAGTGACTGTGGCTTGCAGCAGAGACTTCAAATGGTTGTTTGAGAAGAGCCGAGCCAAAGGACACACTTCAGGCAGGGAGGGCTTGGGGGAAAGCTTGAAAGTGGTTATGTACCCCCTTTCTTCAGATGGGGTAAATCCCATGTTTGAAAAAGAAGACTTAAATGTGAGAGAAATCACAGCCACCTCTGACAGAGCCCTTTCTTGTTACCTGCAGCAGATGCCATGTTAAAGTTGGCTTTCCCCGGGGTTCTGCCAACACCTGCTTTTGGTGGTTCCTTCTCACTCAGCATGTCAAGGTGATGCCTTAGATCTGTGCAAAAGTCCATGGCCATGCAAAGCATAGCTCCTTAGTGAAACCTCTTGTTCGGGGCAAAAATGAAATCAGTCCCTCAAGCTCCCCATTTGCTGTGTTTGGAGTTTGCCCTTTGCTGTGTGAGTGTCTGTACTACTAAGTGCCCTGGGCTGTTGTTGCTGGAGGCCATGCTGCACACTGTACTGAGGATTACTCTTCTCTTCCCACAGGCAGTTTTGATTAGTTTGGATTTCTGGAGCCCGGGGCTGCCAGCACTCCTAGTCCCACAGGGCACTTCACTTGTTAGATACCAGTTAGCTGAATCGTTGTTCATTATCTCTTTTTCTTGCAGGCTGTGAATTTTTTAAGGACTACAAAGACCGGGATTATACAGCTGAAGGTCTCATATTTAACTGGAAACAGGTACATGGATGTTACAAAATGGAGAACTATGTGTTTTACCAGGCTTAAGTCTTGCCTCCCAGTTCCTCAGTGATGGTGTTAATGTTATGTGCCTGTTTCTGATCACAAGGAGGAAATCAACAGGACAACCAAAACAGATAGGGAATGTACTAAATTATTGATTGTAAAATAAATGAATCATTATCCTGAAGTCTAGGGTGCTTGACTTCTCATGGAAGGTATGGGTTGCTCCCAGTTTTGAATTCTGATCTCATTGATAGCCTTGGTTCTCAGTTCTTTCTTCATATTCTGTCCCCTGCTGAGGGGATAGTTGAGTGGGGCAGCCCTACAGAAATTCAGAGACTAATGTGCCCAACTTTCATTGTTGGGAGTACATAAAAGCTCCTCTTGTCCATTGGTCCTTCCAAGAGTCTGAGTTTATTCTTACGTCTTCAGGATTTTGCATCCAAAGATGCTTTGCTGAGATATTTTCTTCTAATGCACTATTTGGCATTTGTTGTCTTGGTTTTTTTCTGGAACTCACTCCCTTCAAGTCATGAGTTTTCTCTGACCATCTGTGTTTGGGTTTTTTACAGGACTATGTAGATGCTCCATTAAGTATCCCAGTTTCTCTGACCCAATCTCTGAATATTGATTGGAGCGAGTACCAGGTGAGCAAAGTGGATGTCTCTGTGGGAGGTCAGGGATGTATTCAGGAAGGATCAGGAGAGATTTGAAGTCTGACTTGCTCCTATTGCCTTAATCTGGCTCACTTCATACCATCCCAGTGGGGGTGAGGCTGCTTGACAGTTCAGAACAGCAGTGGAAATCCTGTACCCAAAAGCTCCATGGCTTGCTGTGCCCTGAGGCAGCTGACTGTAAAGTCAAATCTTTTTCTGTAGCTTTCGAAAATTTGCAATCCATTAGGGAGATAGGTTGCTAACAAAGGTAAGGAACAAGACAGGAAACAAAAAGCAGTATTACCTGTTCTCAGTCTGAGCTTGACACGGGCCTGCCCTGGACAGACTGCCTTGGCTGTGGAGAGTCTTGAGGGAGGTCAACCTTCTCCTCTGTGAGCAGAGACGAGGATCTGGGCACCTTCTTCATGGGTATGCAAGGTGCCTTCCTGTGGGAGAGGAGTAGAGAATCATAACTAACCATGGCAGGTCTCCACTCCTTATTACTGACAGCATGGCAAACAGTAATTGAACTCTTCTATTTGCTCAAACTTCAAAGTTTACCTTCTTTCACACCAGAGAGTATCACCTTATACTACTGATTAGTGTGCTCCATTTCACACATCAGTGGATCTACCAGGTTTTGTAGGGATTGACTGTACTGGAGCTGTCAGGTTACTGTGCCTTGTGGCTGGAAGCACCACAGAACCAGCAGAGCTCCCTGTGCTGGGCCAGTGTTTGTTGTCAGTGATTTAAATACTGTTTAAGTGCCAGCATAAGCAGAAGCACAGAAAAGTTGAAGCAGAACTAAGAGAACTACAGCTTGTGTATGGCTAGAAACTTGTTAACTAGAATACTGGGCAGCCAGCATTTAAAAAGGATATTAAAAAATGAAGAGGGTGTAATACATAGATGCAGAAATGATTGGAGGATTGGAGGACATGCTTCACTCAAAACTGAAGTTCTCAGTCTGTTTAGCTAATCACTGAAGTGATAGAGGGTTGACTTGATTAATGTCTAAGTGCATTTGTAGGGAGAAAGTACTAATTCTAAAACACTCTTCAATCTGGGGAAGAAGAGCTGCACAGGAAGCAATATCTGCATCTGAAATCAGGTCTTCAGATAAGGAAAAGTAGTCTTGCATGTTATTTTTGAGAATAAACTACTGGAACACGCCGCCAAAGAAGTAATGAGCTGTCACCCCTATTTGAGATGCTTCTCTGGGCAAAGATGTTGCCAAGTGCAAGCTTCAGGCTGTACTTGGGGCAACTGAAGAAAACTTTCTCATTCATGGTATGGAGAGATCAGACTGGATAATTGGATGATGCCTTCTAAAATAAGCAGAAGATGGATTGAATTGGGCAGATAAAAGGTTTTGTAATTATGTGTTTTTCTGCTGCAGGCTGACTGTGTTCCCTGTTTCCCTACTCTTGTGGCTCTGCAGGCTTCACAGCTGAGCAATATGTTCTGTGTCTGACACTAGTCTTCAGTGTGCTTACACACAGATGTGCACACATGCAAGCACACGGCAAGGGTTCTATTGCTTGTGGTCACATGTCACTTACACCACTAACTCTTCTGCCATGAAATGTGTCCCACTCTGCTTTTTCCTTGCCAGTGCTATCTTGTTTCCCTTCAGGTAGTTCTGATTCTGATCAAACCACTGAAATTTTCTGCATTTTCTCATGACATGATGGTCAAGTGACAAGCTTGGGCTTGTTCTGATGTTTTTCACCTGTATGTCTTGTAGTGCTGGAGTTCTCTGAGTTCAGAGCCCTTCTGTAGTTCTGCTGCTTGGGGGTTACTGCCAAGTCCAGTGCCTGTCTGGAGGGTGGGTGAGGATCAGCCCTCTGCCAGCAGCCTGCTGGGGACATTTTCAAGGGCCACAGAGTTTGGAGTAAAGTGCTTGGGTTGTGGCAACAGGCCACTGGCCTTGGCCTGCACATCCCCTCGTAATGCTGGCGTTGCACACATGGCAGGAATGTGGCTCAGCCACTTGGTGAAGTGCACATGTGCAGAACTGGGTCAGTGCTCTGCAGGTGTTTGCTGCCTCTCTGAGCATGGGCTGCTTGGAGCTTTGGGGCTGCAAGCAAAGCAGCTCTTCTGCCAGCCAGGAAGACAGTAGAGATGGCCTTTTATTGTTTTATTTGCCTGCCTGGTATCTTGTCCCAGAGTGCCTTTTGCAGAGGATGGGGGGATTGATACGAAGGGGAAGTCTGTCACTTTGAGGAATGGCCACATGGTTATTTCTGCTTTGCTGCTGTTCTGGATAGAGCAGCTCTGAACTGCAGAGCAGCCTTTTGCTGTGGGCAGGCCCTTACCTTCAACATTCCTCTTTCTGCAGAGCTGGGACCTTGTACAACAGACACAGAACTACCTGAAGCTGCTGATTTCCATTATCAATAGTGATGGTAAGGCAAACTCCTTGTTCCCAGCAGTGTAACTGGAGCAGTCACTGTCCCTGGAAGAACAGCTGATGGTATTAGTGCCACTGTGGATCAACTCCCAATACACAAGTCATTTTATAGAGAGCTTTAATTCTCTCCCTTCAAAACAGGGTGGTGGTTCTATCATCTCAGAACTCCAGCTCTTCTCTTAGAGAGGGACTTGCTGATTCCTTGAAAATGCTTTCTTCCTAAACAGGAGGGATATCTGAAAACTTAACCTATTGTTTTTCTGCTTTTAACCTGAAGACAAGAAACATTGGTTTTTTGCTTTTTGACTCTTGTTCTTGTTTGCTGGTTACCTGTGTTTTGTCCCCCCAACACAGGTTCTCATTTGGTGCCTGTTTAAGAGCCCCTTCCACCCCCTTTCATCACAGATACCCCAACTCTTTGAAGAGTGTCTGTTGCCCTGTGTGGCATCCCATTCCCTCTGGGCACTGTGATCTAGCACTGATGGATGGAGCCATGGCTGGCTCTGACAGCATGACCATCTACACTCTCCTGCAGTAGCTGTGGGGGACACACTGCAAGTTTTCTGTAGGGTGTAGGATTTGTGCCTTGTGTGTGCCTCTGCTCAATGTGCAGCAGGAAGGTTAGTGAGACTGAAAAAATGTTCAGTTGGAGCTGGTTTCTCACCGATGTAGAAATAGATTGTGATAGTGGGTTGCAGCTGGGTAGGTGTATGTCCAGAGTAGTAAAGTGATGTTCATACCTAATATCTCTGTGTCCTGAGCAGCTGTCAGGACCAGGACAGCACATCAGCTGGTGCTGCTGACAACCCAGGACGCTCTGAGCAATTTGTTGGCTCCTATATTTAAGACAGAATGTTCTGGCTGAGTTCTGCTCGTGAGCCTGGGCTGTGGGGACAGAGTAGCTTGTCTCTACAGATTTGCCATAAAGAAGTCATTGCTCTTACTGCAACATCCTTTTTTTTCTTTCTCCTTCCTACCCCTGCCCGGAACAGATGACAGTGGGCTCCTGGTGCACTGTATATCTGGCTGGGATCGAACACCGCTCTTCATCTCTTTGTTGCGCCTCTCCTTATGGGCTGTAAGTACCTGGCTGACCTCCTCTGCTTCTGGGGCTGATTGCTTGGAGGGTGAGTGACTGTCACCAGGAAGTGGTGGTGGAGCTGTTAATGTTCCTAATGTTCCTTCGGACGTGCTGTCACAGGCAGGTAGAGGAAGATGGGCACCCTGGATCACTGTGACAGTTTTCAGCAGATCATGAATTCCCAAGTTCCAGTCCCCAGGGCTGCTGCCTGAAGATTATGTCGTTTGCTTTGCAGGATGGGCTGATCCACACATCCCTGGAGCCATCTGAGATTCTCTATCTGACAGTGGCCTATGACTGGTTTCTCTTTGGGTAGGCATGATAAGTTTTACTCGCTTGTGCATCCCTGCGCAACAGGGGAGAAACCTTGAGGGGTCATCTTTGATGTTCACAGTCAAAGGTTGATGTCTAAGCAGCTCCCAATGAGCTGGGACAAGAAGGGCTGATGCCTTTTTTTTTCACCTGAGGTCTCAGGCATCTGGCTATTCTTGACTGCTTGTACTCTTCTGCTGACTTTGGCATGTGACTGAGCTTCCCTTGCTCTCTTTCCAGGCACATGTTAGTCGATCGACTCAGTAAAGGAGAAGAGGTGAGTGTTGGGTCTGGGGCAGTGGCTGAGCACTGCTTAGTGTTGTCAGGATACGTGTTTATGGTAGCAGCATTCACTGCCTGCTCCTGGTAATATCAGTGGTGTGGCCAGGCTCTAAAAAGATTGTTCAGGTGCTGGAAATATGAGGTAAGAACCTTGCCCTGTGTGATGCATAAGTTGTGGGGTTGCTTCTCTCTCAGGCTACAGTTTTATTAGGGGGTGCCACTCCTGCCAGTTTCCCTCCTGTGCCATTGGTGTTCAGACCCCACATCAGGGGGTGCTAGGACTTGCTGTTCAGCTTAACAGTGAGAAGTATGCTTAAGGTGTGTGACTCCTTGAAAATAAAGCTGGATAGTCTTGTGTGCTTGTCCTGAGTCCCAGCCCTCCTGCCCGAGTGCTGCAGCTGCATGTGGCTTGCATGTCATGACAGGCTCATGGAGCAGCTTGTGCTGGTCCCAGTGTGTGAATTTTGTGAGTGCACATATGGGTCTGGGATGCACTTTAATTTAGTGGAACTAATTCTCTTCAAAATCTCTCACTGTTTAACAGCAAAAAAAGATTGCTCTGACTATAGTTGCAGTATAGTGCAATATCATTTTAGAATAGAAAAGAGGTGGGGTGTGTGTCTAACCCTGTTGCTATTCCGCTGCTCCTCATACTCTCACCTTACTAAGGAATCTTCTGCCTTCAAACAGCAGAGGCAGGACCCTGGCCTATTTTTCATCTTTCAGGGGTACAGAATCCCTGTTTTAGTATCATTCCTCCTATTCATTCCTTTCCTGGAGTTCTACTGGCTCAAGCCTGGCACCTCTGCTCTGGTGCTTGCTTGGTCATGGGTGGATTCAGTAGCTGCAGCAGGAGAGGGGGTGCCTGGCTGTCTCTGGCACTCCCTGCTTCCCACTTCTCCCAGGAGAAGGGCACAACTCTGCACGGGTGGGTGGGATGGCAGAGGCACAGTGGGGTGGGTGAATGATGCAGAGCAGACTGGGGGGTGGCAGGGCACGAGCTTGAGGCTGCAAATGCTGTAGGTACCTTGTGCATCCAGATGTGGTACAGGTCTTCTGCTGAGGTGGAGCATGTGGCTCAACCCTGCAAGTCCTGCTGGGTTTGCTGCTTACCTGGGTGTAAAAGCAGCTGCTGCCATCTCTGTTCCATTCTGTACCGATGGCATAAGTACCTGCTGTGGGCTTGCAGCATGTGTGCAAGGCATTGATAAGGAGACTTGTTGTTCCCCTTCCTTTCTGGGCCTCCCCATGGCAGGGAGCAGAGGGGCAGTTTAACATGGAAGAGAAGGCCCAGGGTGGGATGGTGGCAGCCCATGGCACACTGGAGGCTGGTAGCTGCAGATTTTTTGCTATCTCCTCCTGCCAGCACCTCCTCACCAAGATAAGAGGCTGCAAGGAGCCTCAGGTTCATTCCTGAACCGCTCTTCTCTTTCCCTTTGCTCAGATTTTCTTTTTCTGCTTCAATTTTCTGAAGCACATCACCTCTGAGGAGTTCTCTGCTCTGAAGTCACAGAGGTAAGGAGACTGTGCTTGCTGCTGCATGGGCTACAGAGCCAGGGAGCTTGTTAGTGCTGCTTCTTTGGGGAGATGGAAGCCCTGGTGTCCTGGCCCAGTTTTCTTTAATTTATTCTGCACTCTGAAGGCTGCAAAACGGGGCCGAGGCTTGTGAGATGCCACGTTGTGCTCTGAAAAACTGTCCATGCTGAAATGTGCTCTCTGCTTAATGACTGTCCGTGGCTGCTTTAGCACGGATGAACTCAGAGATGTGTGCTCTGGCTCAAGCAGGCTGCACAGCAAGCTCCATCAGGCACTAGTGGGGACAGAGGGGTGGCTGGTTTTTAACAGATTGCCCAGCATAAACCGCTCTTATTTCAGGAGGGACAGAAAGAGGCAAAACCCACCTTGGATGTTCTGAATAAGCAGATTATGTGCAGTGTTGCCTGTTACCACTTTCTCAAAGCATAGGGGGTTTGGGTTGAGACTGTTAGGAGTCAGACAGTGCACACTGGCCCATCCCTTCCCCTCTGCCCCTGCATAGCTAATTCCCCACTGCTCTGACCTGCTGTGTGTGACAGAGACCTGGCTATGGTCAACCTCCACACAATCCTGAAGTGTGCCTGAGGTAACTTTGTCTTTCCTTCCCCAGAAGGAAGAGTTTGCCACCTGGCTTCACCCTGGAAGAGATCTGCATGCTCAGTGAGTGCTGCTGTCAAGCATCAGTGCCCGTGGGTGCTGGTAATGGTTCATTGCTTGTGGACTTGGGTTCCCAGCTTCAGGATGACCCCAAATGGTTGTGCTGCTTTTGGGGCCTCACAAGAACACAGGGCACAGGGGAGTATATTGCTTAAAGGGAGAGAAAGTGAGTGAGACCGAGCTAGTCTTCAGGTAGCTCTGTTTTCTTTTCTCTAGAGCAGAGAGACTGGGGCAGCACCACAAGCCTGAGCAGTGACTTCTCCCTGGGGATGGAAAGTTCCCCTGGAGCAGCTGGGAGCTTTACCTATGAAGCAGTGGAGCTGATGCCAGCAGGAGCACAGGCTCAAGCAGCATGGTGAGGAGATAACCACTCGGTGGGCTGAACAAAAGGCGCTCTGGGCCTGATAGAAGAAATGTTTCTGAAGTGTCTTGCCCTCCAGGTCTGCTCTCTGTAGCATGGATTCCTTACAGTGTGGAGAGGAATTTGTCAGAAGCTTTGCTGCAATTTGTACTCCAGAGCTTCTGCACCAAAAATTGGAGGCCGCCCCATGTTAAAAGGCTTCTGCAGGGATGCTCCTAAGTTTGTACATAGACAAGAGTAATGCATATTTGTTTCATTTTCACCAGTTTCATTGTTAAACTTCATCCACAAAGGATTTCATTACTTTTAAAAGATGGTTCCAAACTACCAGAAAAATTGCATTTGAAAGCAGCCTCTCCAGGGAAAAGTGGAGATGGTTTAGCTGCCCTAAAATGAAGCTTAATCAGAATTTATGAAAGACATTATACAGGGAGTTGGGCTGGGTGGCCAAGAATCCCCTCTAAATTTTAGCCCCTCTGCCAGCAGAGGCTATGTGAGCTGAAAGCAGGTTCCTGCCTGCAGCACTGCTTAGAGGCACTTCAGGGGAGAATACAGAATCTTCAGTACTGCCTCTTGATAGAAGGTCACATAGGACTTGCCTGAGGATGCAAGTGGCTGTCTGGAAGTAGAGAGGGTGTCTGGCAACTCTGCTGCTCTGGGACAGGTGTTGTACTTGCTTGTGGAGTTTCTGGTGCTGTTTGGGGATTTCAGAGCCTTGCTGTAGGGTTGCCCCTCTCAGTTTAATTTTTCTCTCCTCTCCCTCAGCACATGTGAAGATGCTATTTTATATTGCAATTATTTTAAATTAAATCTGGGTTGTGCTGGAGGCATTTGAAGTCCTCTGGGACTGAGCTTACAGCCATGCTAGTGGCAGCAGCCTTTCTAAAGCACATTGTAAATTGAATTCAGAGTGCTGAGAAGGGAAAGGAGAATATCCCTGCAGAATCACAAAATGGAGATGGAGAGTCCCAAAATGTTTGCCAAGTGAGCAACACGGGGTCCTCTGACAGACAGAGCCTACCTCATCAAAGTGACTGCATCAAGTAGGGAGCAACGTTCCACTTGCAGGGCTGCAGGGTAGTGAACTGGAAGCATTGGTGTTGCTCTGAGTGCTCAGGACATACAGACTCGATTCTGCTGCACAGAACCTATGCGTGCTTTTCACAAGATGTGAAGTGACCAAAGCATGCTGGAGGAGATCAGCTGCGCTTGCGTGGATCACAGCTCGATTTTGCAATGTGTGTCCTAACTCTGATTTGCTTTTATTTCTGTGGGAGACATCAGGCTGTGTTGGGGCTAGCAGCTGCTCCACAGAGATGGTTTGGGCTGTGCTGGGGGACATGAGCTTGGGAAAGGGGAAGGTTGTGAGCCTTGCCATGAATGGTCAGTGAGGGGATTGGTCACGGGTACTTTACTGCAGGCTGTTGTGGCTCTGTAGTCTGGAGAATACATAGGGCTTGCTACAAGCTGAATGAGCTGGACTGTGCATAGCATGAGGAGGGGATGTACTTTGTTGTGTTGTCCTGAAAACAGGTGGCCTCACAATCTCTGCAGGGAGAGGCATTTGATTTTTAGCTGTTCAAACCTGTTTCTGCAGGCTGTACTTGGAGATACTGGCAGCTATGATGAGATGAATAATGTTTAAGAGAGACTGTGGTGTGATGTTTGAGGGTGGACACCCTTCAAGAAATGAAGAGAGGATATCGCACTTTCCACCGTACAATGAGCCTGTCTTTAGCTGCACTTACTGACAGTGCTTGAGATCTCAAAGCTGAGATGCCTTTCCATGTTTTAGGAAGAATAACATCTTTTTCCCTTGAGTGTGTTTACTTTAGTATTTTTTTTTTTTTTACTTTTGTACGTAGGGAGGTCTTTGTCCAATTCAGTGTGGTCTTGGAAGGGAAGAAATTCTTGGGACTCTTACAAGGAAAAAACAAAACCAAGCAACTGACATAAGAAGGAAAATCTTCTGAATGTGGAGCTTCCGTGATGTGAATTAGTCCCAAATGTGTGCTTGTTTGGCATGTAGTTGGATGGTACTGTGAGCTGAGGCCTGATGCAGCAGTGGGCAGTGAATCATGGCTGAGTCTGAATGTGCTGGCTAGGAAAGAAGCCAGAGTAGTTTGGGCTGTCAGCATAGACAAAGAGAGAACTGAAATGTACCTACCTATGGAGTGACTGTCATCTGTAAGCACATGATCAGAAGTGTGGTCAGTGGTGCCCAAAAGAAATTGCTAAAAGGGAAAAGAATACTGTTGGTGTGTCCCTGTCACCCTCCGTGCACATGAACGCCCACCTGTGCTGATATGCACTGTGGAGTTCGAGCAGATTGAAATGGTCTTTCCCCGCTGGGAGGCCCCTTGCTCGAGGCATTTTTGCAGCTAGACTAAACAAAGCAGTCGCTGTGTGTGTGTGGGCTGATGCATTCTCCCATCTCTGATTTCCAGGTCACGTGCATGGTGATCTATAAAAGAATGGGCTAAGACGGGTTGGGCTCAGTGTACCCCCCTCACTGAGCGGTTACCCATGACTCACGGTTCCTTGGGAGGGAGGAGTGCGGGTTCAGTGGAAACAAGAGCTTGTAGCTGCTGGGCTGAAATCCAGTCTGTGGTAGAAAGGCTTCTTAGTTGGAGTACATAGAAAAGTCAGCTTTCTCACCCACGTTCTCTATCCCACAGGAGGAAGAGCTGTACATCGTCACCACAAGCGGTGCTCTGGAACAGGGCACAGCAGTCTGAAGACAGGCTGCCCTCCACAGGGATGGTTGAAGTGAGGTCCTCCAGCTCCTCCTCATCAACCCATTCTGATAACTTCCTGAGGATTGGAAGCAGTCCACTAGAAGTGCCCAGATCCAGGTGAGATGGGACAGAGCAGAGCATTTCTCAGCAGAGTGAGTGTCTGGTAAAGGAAGCGCAGTGCTGCACTTGTGTGGCTCTGGAAACACTGGAGAACCTGTGTTTGTATCTACGGACAAACCTCGGGAGGCATGTTCCTCTAGTCTGACCTTGTCTGAAGTGCTGGCTCTTACACACAGACACTCCTGCCTCAGCCCCAGGAGGAGCGAGGAACTGTGCTGATAACAGCCAGCTGTCTGTTCTGCCTGTCCTCAGTGCATGCCTCAACTCTGAGCTCTGGCATCTCTGCATCCTGCGTGCTTGCAGCTCACAGCACTTTCTCTCTCTAATGCATCCACCAGGGTTTGAAATGGCCGTGGTGGTTGGGGAAGGAAGCTTTTCAAACCAAAAGGAAGCTTTTCAAACCAAGCAGACATCACTCTGCATCTGTCCTTCCCCCTTTTCACCTGCTGACCCTCCTGATGAGGCAGGTTGGAAAAAACTGAGTGCTGGTGGCAAGCAGAGGTAGGAGTCTGCTGGGAGCAAGCTGCGAGCACTGTGCTGGCACAAAGCATTCTGCCCAGAAGGCTGTATGTTCCTGCTGGGCAATGGGGACCCTGGACCTGAGCCTAATCTCACGCCATTACAAAGGCCCCTTCTGGAGTCTGACACTGTGACAGGGGCAGAGTTGAGTGGTGAGCCGGGTAGGGAAGAAAGAACAGAGCCTGTGGAGCAAACACCATGTGTTTAAGCCAATATGGAATAAAGAGGCTCTGAGATAAGAGGTTGTTCTTAACAGTGTCAAATGCTTGTATAGTCTCTGCAGGTTTTTTGATGAGTTTTTTTCTAGTGATTCTGAAACAGCCACCAGCCAAATCTGAGTACTCTCTCATCATACGGAAAATAAAATGACAAACAAGTAAAGCATTGAAAATTTATAAGACTTTCTTAACAAGTTTCTCTCAATTCCAGAGAAAAACCCCAGTGTCTGACAGTTTTCGTAAATGATGCTAACTGTTCTTCCCAGGGAAAGACATCAATAGGAGGGGTTTGAGCTTGTTGCTGGGGCCCACCTCTGCATTCTCTGTAAGATGAAAAGAATCTCCCAAGAAGAGAAGAAAATACTGGAAAGAAAACAGCTTGTCTTGGGAGCTGCTTTGTTCACAGTGGTAGTGCCACAATTTCTGTGTGTGGTCCCATGCCATTCCCAAGGCCTGAAAGGCTGTTCAGTGCTTGCTGGTAGCAAGCTTGCAGCAGTGCTCGGGAAGAAGCAGCTTGTAATGCTTCAGCCAGACAGCTCTGCAAGAGCAAAACGGAGAAACAAGAGTAGGCAGAAGAGCACCACAACAAGGTTTAGGGTTGCCTTATCAGACACTGTCATGGGTTACAATTTCTGGGTTCTAAGCATGGTGTGTTTTCTCCAGAAAGAGGCTCTGTCATTCCACTTGGCCTTTGGTCTCCCTACTTCAACTGTGGTAGTCTGAATTGGTCTGGTAGATAACACAATACCTTCGGCCACCATTTTCTACCCTGGAGGAAACGATGAGTCCCATTTTGCGTGGCGGACTGTATCTGTGATGGAAGGAAGAGGTAAATTCTGTGTCTTCACCTCCTGAAAAATTGTGGTACTAAGATGGAAAAGCAGGAGCACAGAGGCTGATCAGGATGCCAAAAATACCTTTATTCCTGCAGTGCTGCTGGCAGGTCAACACCCAAGGCTCTTGAGATGAAGAAACTACTGTACTTGACTTCCTAATCCTCTGCTTGTGTGGCCATAGCAACAAAACACTTTCCTCAACTGCTGCTGCAGTGGTTAAAATGGTTGCTTGTAAAATACCAGCAGGTATCCTCCAGGTAGTTCCGGTCAACAGCCCAGTCCAGGTGCTGGCAGGCAGGGGAGCTCTGGAGGGAACAGGAAGGCAAGTCAGCAGGAGACATGAGAAGGGCCTGGGAGGGGAACTGAACTGTCCTAAAAGAAGAGATCGCAAATGCCCAGTCAGACATTGAGAGCCAAGCCCCTCTTCTGGCCAGGCAATGTCAACAGGCTGCCACTGTCACATTACCAGCCCATCTCGTGAATCTTGCTCTGATCCAGAGGTCCTGGGTACCTGTAAATTCCAGGATGGTACTTGTTAGGCAAAGCAGTACAAAGGCAATTCCTATCAGTCTTTCTAGCTTATTCCAACATGATGGTAAGATCACATCTGCGAAGGACACACAGGAGGATACAAGGTGCTGCTTGTTCTACAGAGAGCTCTGAGTATGGCAATGTGCCTCAAATTGAACCCCCTGCATGCAAGGGGGTTGCAGTTTGTAAATCTTTCCCTGTATTTGTATTTGACACTAGCAGTCTAAGTATCCCATGACACTGCAGAAAAATTCTGTGTCTGTGTCAGGGATTTAGCGTGTGTGTACATAGCACTAATGTGGATTAGCAGCTGGATAATCTTTGGTTCAATGTGCTTTTGCTAAGTCAATTAAACAAAACCCAAAGTACTGTGATCTAGAGAGTTGAGATCTGGGGGAGTTAAGTAGCAGAGGATCTGCTTTGAACAGCAGTCACAGAGAACTCCCTTACTTTACTTAAGGGCTACATATAGCTCAGCTGTGAGTCTGGAGGGAGCACAGTGACAGCAGAGTGGGACAGAAAAGCTGCTGCCCCTTGGCTTTGAGTGTTTTGTTTGTAGTGAGAAGACTGTGTGTGCACTGTGTGTCTTGCTCCTTACAGCCACTTCGCTCAGAAGGTGTATCTGCGACGTGACAATTTGGGGTAGTGACCACAGCAGGAGAGGAATTGTTTACAGGAATGTTTTTTGGAATTATTGCACGACCATGCCACAAAATGGGCTTGCTGGCCGGCACATGACTATGCTGCAATCAGAAATGGTACTCACAGAGAACAGGCTGCTTGGGCACTATCCCAGCCTGTAGATAACTGCCTGGGATTCAGCCAGGGCTCCCAGTTCCTGGCAGAGTGCCATACTCCTTGCCAACATTTCCCACGCAAAGGTGGGAAGGGCTGCCCTTTCCTCCAGGTTGCCACAGTCTGCCTGTACGTACAGAACCTACTTAATGCTTCAGTTTGAAGCACAGAACATATGCTGGCAAATGAGCTGCTTCCTAAATAGTCCTAGGGGTGTGGAAATACGTCAGGTGAGCAGGGGCAGCATGGGGCAGGATGGGAGCCTAGCTGTTGGCACTTGGCACTCATCTCCGTTACGTATTAAGAAAGGGAAGGATCCCTGACTGTTGCTCTGCCTCCGGTATTGACTCTTCTCTGGCAGGCAAATCAGTGTCCATGTGCTCTGAAATACTCCGTCTTGTGCAGCATGTTGCATGGGAAGCACTGACCTAATTAAAAGGAACCATTCCAGGCTAGGAGCTGCCAGTTTATGGCCTGCGAGAGGTCCCTTCTTGTGTGAAGGAACAGCTTGCAGCTCATCTCTGTTTTGCTAATCTAATTTAGTTAATCTTGCACTTTTGAGGGAGTTTCTTCCCACTCATGGACCTGAAGAGGTGGGTGTGTGAAGCTCACTTTGATTCTTTTTCTGTCTGCCATTAGATGTCTGTGGCAGAGACAGCAACTTGAAGACTGGCTGTATCTCATCTCCTCTAACCATGTCAGCTCTGCTGTCGTTGTCCGGCTGCTTCCCAAGACTCCGTGCTGCCCTCACTCCTAGCCAGCCTCTGGCATAGCAGTCATGGATTGCAGGCATGCCGTTCTTAAAGTCTTTGGAACTTTTTCTGGTGTCCCAGCAGTTCCAGCTTATTCCTAGGGCCTCACTGAAGCTCTTTTGGGGCCTCTGCAGTAAGATTTTACAAGGAGCATTCAGGGTAGAAATTACAGGAAGGCTTTCACATTGACTGGGTTGCATTGGGGTGCAGTCACCCCAGACATCTGGTCTTGGTCTCCAGATAAGCTCAACTTTTAAGAAGCTCTGCTGTCGTTGCAGTATGAACACAAAATTTCCCATGCTGTGTCCTTCCAGGCTTGGCCCCTGCTGTCTCTTAAGGCTGTTCAAGATGTGTGTTGATTGTGACACTTCCTGAGGAGCCTCTCTTGGGAAGGCTTTGGGGATAGAGCGGAAAGCCCGCCACAGTAACTTATCTGTGCTGGCCAGGCTCAGATCTGTAGGCCAGGAAAGAAATCACCTAGACTCATTGCAGAGTTTATTCTATTAATCGACAAGTGTTTGTTCTGCTGGCAAGACACAAAATTGACTACCTTGAACTCCTAGACATCAGTGTTGTTGGATTAGATTACTTACTAAATTAGCACAGCTGCTTGACAGGGTTGGGGACCCCACAAAAGGCTGGAGGACTAGAGAGTCACTGAGTCACTCTTGCAGGAGATACACAGTGCTTTTATCAGCCTGTCCATGGCAGGATTCAAGAGATGACTTGATCCACCTCCAAGAGGTGGCGTAAGATCAGTCTAATCTTAGCTGACAACCATGGAAGGTGACCAGCAGCTGGAAGCTGAGGCCACACACCCAAAGCAGAAAACAATTTTCTGTTCACCTTCTGTAGCACAGACTTATCTGAGTGGTGTGGTTGATGATATTGAGCAGAGGGACATTTTTGCTGTCCCTGGTGCCCTGGATCATGGATTGCCATATGGGCAGAGTCTGCTGGGCAGGCTCCAGATACTACTCTCCCTTTGCAAGAGCTGCAGAACTCCGCTCAGTTCTTTTCACCTTGGGATCCTACTATAGTCCAGACCCTCCTCTGCTTTTCATACTTACCCTCTCCAAAACCTTTGTTTCTGTCTGGCCACAAATCTGTCCTCTGTTCAGCAACTCATTACTTTTTCTGGCAGAATCCTGTCTCTGCCTACTTTCAGCCCAAGCCCATTGCCTACAGATCTCTTTACATCTTTAGGTCCATTTCATATCACAATGCGTGACACTCCTGTTTTTCCTGTCTGGCTGTGCTGTGCTCCGTTTTGCAAGACGGGGTTCTCCCAGTACTCTGACCCTCACTCCTCAGTTCATTGAGCAGCCAAAGAACAAGATCTGTGTGAAACAGGTGAAGCTCTGCTCTTCCTGATTTCTGCTGTCATGCCCTTTCAGAACCTGAGCTGCCAGACAGGGGTATTACCCCTAAACTGCAGCTGTGATGGGAAGCTGATATGCAGGGAACTGTGTGACTCCCCTTCTGTGCTTGCACAGCTACCTCAGGACCACATTTCACACTGCCCAAGCTTGGCTGTATTGATCAGACTAATTAAATGGCAGGCCTGGAATTAGATCGAGATTGCAAATAGGTTTCCTGCTGTGCATCTCTTCCCACCTTTGCCTTCCAGTCTAACTCAGGTCCTTCTTACTGTGGGAGAGCCTGTCTTTCTGGCTGTTCTCCTGGTCCCTTGGGGAGCAGCTGCAGTGCGCCACTGCTATTCTTAGCTGTGAAGACAGCGTGCAAGTACCTGGCCCAGCAGAGCTGGAGCTGGAGCACTGCTCTCTGCCCAGCAGAACTCAGATAAATTATCCAGAAGATCTTGGTAGTGTGTAATTGAGCAGCTCTGCCACAGGCTGTGCTTCCAGCTATGTACACTCTGCTGTGCAGCAAGGCACAGTAATTGCTTGCTCCCTTGGAAGCCGAGAGCTCTGGGTTTGTCTCAAGTGATTGTGCCCTCTTCTCTGAGACTTTGGACAGACTCCTCAGATTCACTTACCATTTTTCACACTTCTTTCTTTCCTGGTGGGAGGTTGCATACATCAAACAAGTATCCTTCCTTGGCTATTTAGCCTGTCCTAAAGATATTTTGTCACCTGGTTTCTGGCACAGCACTTTCTTTAACACAGAAATGAAGAGATGTTCAGGTGCTGGGGGTAGATGTCCTGGGTATGCCTTGAGTGTTGGCTCTGTTCAGATCTGGTGGTAATAGCTCAGGAGTGATCTGTTTTCTAACTGCTGCTGGGACAATGGTCTCTAAGTCTTTCCCAGCACTAACCAAGTCACAACCTTGATTTACCCTGCTGCCCTGGGATGTGCTAACAGCTAGAACAAGCATCAGGGGATGTCCCTTGTACAGCACAACTTCCACATCTGTGAAGGGTTCAGGGCAGGATGTGCTGTGCCATCTCACTAACGGGTTTCTCAGTTCTGCATGGCCATCTGCTTCGTGCTGGCTCTCTCCTGTCCAGCTCCTGGTGTGCTCCTGCTGCTTTATTGGCCTCAGCCAGCTTGGCTCTCCCTTCGCTTTCAAAGGAAAAGCTTGGTCTGGGACCCAGCCAGAGCTGCATGTTGCACCCTGGTCCCCGAGTGTCAACAGTGCTGGCACGGGCGCTGCTGACCGTCTGCCCGGCAGATCCCTGGCACCAGCGCCAGCGAAAAGCATGTGGCTGAATGATCTGACTGATGGCGCCGTCTCCCTCTCTCTCTGCCCCAGATCGGCGGACCATTCTCTGCCTGGATCTTCCGTTTCCACAGACTTTGGCAGCTGGCAGATGGTGACAGGGTGTGGCAGTATTCGAGAGCAGGCAATCCTGAACGCAGACGCCTCTCTCCCTTGCAGCTTCCCGGATGAGTTCTCTAGCACTTGCCTGTAAGTGTCTCAAATGCAGGATCTCTCTTGGGTCTCCTGGCTGCCTGCGAGCATTGCAACTTTATCACTCTGGCACTTTCGGAGAAGGCTGGGAGCCCATAACAAACTGTGCCATCTTCTCTGCCTTGATGTTTTCTATCCACAAACTGAGTCCCTGAGTATGCTGAACATGGAAAGAAAGCAGCATTTTCTCTGCCTAATTATGGGGGAGCACTTTGCTTTCTGTAGGAAGAAGAGGTTTTTCTCTCTTTCTTCCTTGAAGATGCTGAATTTGGGCATAATTGAGTGCGGTTGAGGATTCATGTCTGTCAGGACAGGACTGGTAACTCAGATTTCCTTGCTTTTGGATTTTGCTCACCCACTGGGGTCAGATCCTTGCTGGAGTAAGAGAAGGACTTTCCTTCTGTAACCCAAGTTTTTCTGGCCTTGTGCAGCGTCATTTGCAGGTGCTGTGCATGGCCAGGGCAGAGCCACAGAGACCTTGCGTCCTGCCGTGTCCTGCCACATCCTGCCATGCGAAGTGGCTGGGAGGCAAACGTTTCTCCCCAAATAGAAATCCACCTCTGGCAGCTTAAATGACTGGAGATGCACTTTAATTGCTGTTAGAGGAGAACCTTGGTGTATGCCTTCAGGCTGCAACTCTCCATCAAGAAACTGAAATTGCAGATCAGGGGCTGCTGCTAGCAAGCAATGCAAGAGCTGTGCTGCCAGATGCTCAGTCCCTGACTGAGATCTGAGTACGTGCTTTGGAGGCAGAGGGCAAGCAACATGAAAACACGTGCCTCCTGTGAGACAGGCTGCCTGACCTGGCTCTCCATCTTGTGTGGCTGCATGCTGTGCTGCTGAACAGAGCAGAGCAGCTGCCTTCAAGTTACAGTGAAACTGCAAGATCCATGAATTTGACAGATCAAAACGTTGTGAGAGATGGCGGACGTGGCCTGGCCAGGATTCACTCTTCTCCTTTCCTGAGGACACACTGAGCTGCTCCTACAGTAGTTTGGAAATGGGCAAGGGAGAAGGGACTGAAGGATGGGCATCTGAATAATGACTGCTTTACTGCGTCCTGAGCCTGGCTGTGCTTGGTCACTGGTGATCACCAGTGAGTTGTTGCTGCCGTTGGAGGTGGATCCAATGTCAGAATAGGGAATTCAGTAGAGAAACATAAATCAACGTTGATAGGCCTTAGGCTGATGCAGTTTGGAGAGTGACTGCTTGTGGCAGTGGATTCAAAGAGAGAACAGTGGTGGTGCTTCTCCTGTGGGTGCTCTGCCCTGTTCAGCTATTCACTAAAGCTATGGGTTGCTCGGGGGCTGGGGACTGCTCAACTGAAGGTGCTGGGACCAGGTGCTGCATTGAAAGGATGAAGAGTTCCCAGGGGTGTTGTGTTGAGCTTAACCCAGAGCCTCCACCCTCTCTCTGCTCTGCATCAGCCCTGTTTGCTCAGGACTCCATTGTGGTTTTATCCCTGTTTTTCGCAGCCCAACACAGTATGATTTTTTTTCTTATAATTCCATTTAAGTTCCCACTTTGCATCTTCACTGGCAGCAGCTCGATGAAGGTATGCTTTTCACAGCCTACTTCTTGTGCTTGTGTGGGGCTTGTCAGGGCTTACTTCGAGCTGGGGCTTTGACAGCCTCCTCTCATCCCGCACCCCAAGCTGCAGGCGAGCGGGCAGGCTGTAGGAAGTGTAGCGGGGCAGAGAGCCGTGGATTTGGCAAGGAAGCGCGACCTGCCTCCGCGGTGAACTGCTCAGGGTGAAGTGCTGCAGCCGGTCTGCAGTGCTTGGTGTGGAGCAGTGGCCGGCTGGTTGACCCTGTGCTATGGAGTGTCTCACTCCATGAAACAAACCCAAAAACCCAAATACAAGATCTGCCCTGTAAAGAGGTGCGAGAGCCACAAGACATGGGACCTAACTGCTGCACGCCCTCGCTTACCTCTGCGCGTGACATCTGAGATCGCTGTACTCGGGTGTAAGTCCTGCCTTCACGGAGCTTATTTTAAATGCTAGCAGGTTTGCGAGTTCCACGTCCTAATTAGGTTGCCAAAAAGCATCTCTAATGTGTTTAGATATGTTGTTGCCTTTTTTTGCCCTCTGGCTTCTCTTTATTATCAGACACAGTAAACAGCGGCCTGGTTGGCTGCCTCGGCATCGCTTGCTGTTTATAGGCCTCCCACCATATCCTCTTGCTGCTGTTTCCGGACCGAAGCTGTTGGCTGTGGGTGGTTAACACTTCCATTCAGATGAGCTGTGCCAATTTATAGCCAGCCCAGGCGCTGGAAGATTAAAGAGAATTTTTTATGGGAAGGGTTCGCGCTGTGCCCTTGGAGTGACCTTTGAGGAATGTCTTAATCTCTCTGGGAACCACTGGCATGTCGCAGTGGCACCACAGCAAGGATCGTTTTAGGCCGGAGAGCTTGGAACAGCTGCCTCTGAGCCCCAGTCTTGCTTTCCTCTGCTGCCTTGGCTGAAGTCTCACCTTCCTTCTGGTATTTTCCCCCTGCCCCTAACCAGGTGTGTGGATCAGCAGGAGAGGAGAGCAGGTCCCGTGGGAAGTCATGCCCTACTCTGCTCCTGTTTGCCGAGAGCAGTCATGCTGGGGAGCAGAAGTAAAGCGCTGCTTAGCTCTCCTCTTCCTATGGCTGGAGTGTTCCTTGGGGCTTTTGTCACCTTGTCTGCTCCCTCTCATCCCCCCTTCCACAGAGCTGTCTGTGCTGGCACAAACACACGAGGCTGAGGATGGTGGAGGTGAGGGATGGTTGCAAATAGGTTGGAAGTGACTGTTCAGGCACAGCACATGTGGACAGGCTTCATCTGGGAACACTGTGAGGAGGGGAGGGAGCTGGCGCAGGGGCTGATGTCAGCACCCACGTGGCCAAAGCACCACTTTGTTTATGAACTGCAGCCTTGTGAGCACCATGGTGGTGGGAGAAACAGGGGACAGTGGGGTGTGTGAAGGAGGAAACCCCGTGGGGAGCAGGAGACTGAGGCTGCAAGTGCTTCCATGGGTTGGGTTGGATGAGGAGGCAGTGACAGCAGCTGCCACCAGCTCTGTGGACAGAGCCTTTTGGGGCTGATGCTGCCTTAGCCACTGCAGCCTGTTGAGCGTCACAGAACTGCTGGCGCTGTGGACAGAGCCCTGGTCATGCAGCCAGCCCTATGTCAGGAGTGAGAGCTGGGAGGGGGAGAGAGATGGCTGCAGTCACTGACCTCCCCTTCTCTCTTCTAGACTGGTGTCGGCAAGTGACCGTGAGTCCCGTCTGGAAGAAGTGCGTTCTGCCTTTCTGGCAAGCTACAGCCGGACCATCGGCCTAAAGGCCGTGCCCCCCAGCCCCTCAGGAGCCATCGGTGGCCTCCTCGAGCAGTTCGTGCGGGGCGTGGGACTGAGAGGCAGTAGCACCCTCTGAATACAACGTTACGAGACCACTGCCTGGAAAACTGGGGCTGGCGCGTCCCCCAGCGGAGTCCTGGGACCCTCTTCTCGGTGTGGGCACCTGCTGCATCCAGCGCCCGCCGCCAGTACCCCCTGCCTGGGACGGGGGGGCGCGGGGTCTTCGGCGAGTCTCTGCAGTAAATGACCCGAGCAGTGCCCTGTCCTGCCTCCTCTCTGGGCTGCGGGCGGGGGCAG
>VZTJ01011336.1:2818817-2830295 GCA_013397795.1 Orthonyx spaldingii
CCCGCCATGGGCGTAGACTTCGACGTGAAGACCTTCTGCCACAACCTGCGGGCCACCAAGCCGCCCTACGAGTGCCCGGTGGGCACCTGCCGCAAGATCTACAAGAGCTACAGCGGGATCGAGTACCACCTGTACCATTATGACCACGACAACCCGCCCCCGCCCCAGCACACCCCCCTGCGCAAGCACAAGAAGAAGGGGCGCCAGGCCCGCGCCGCCAACAAGCAGTCACCCAGCCCCTCCGAGACCTCCCAGTCGCCCGGCCGAGAGGTGATGACCTACGCCCAGGCCCAGCGCATGGTGGAGGTGGATCTGCATGGCCGCGTCCACCGCATCAGCATCTTCGATAATCTCGACGTGGTGTCCGAGGACGAGGATGTTCCCGAGGAGGTGCCCGAGAATGGGAGCAATAAGGAGAACACGGAGACGCAGAGCGTCCCACCCAAATCTGGGAAGCACAAGAACAAGGAGAAGCGCAAGGACTCCAACCACCATCACCACAACACCTCGGCCAGCACTACGCCCAAGCTGCCCGAGGTGGTGTACCGGGAGCTGGAGCAGGATACCCCTGACGCCCCGCCTCGTCCCACCTCGTACTACAGGTATTGTCCGTGGCTTGGGCACAAGGAGACCCCTAGGCTCATGCCCTGGGTTTGGAGGTGGAATTGGCCCCACTCTGTTCAAGTGGCTTGCCTGTGGCTCCTGGAAATGGCCTCTGCCTCTCCCAGGTCTCACAGAGCTGGCTGTTCCTGGGGCTCTGACTGGGGTCACATCACAGTTCTGAGGGGTCTGTGCATCTGCAGAGCTCTCACTTGCTGCTTAGGTCATTACCAACATTGACTGCTGTGCTCTTTCCTTGCTGGAACAGCATATAAAATCAGACCAAAACCCAAATGTGTCCTTTTGCCTCTCATTCTGCTCTTTGGAGGTATGCTGGGATAGTTTCAGAGCCATTCAGCACCAAGGTGTACCTGTAGGATCTGTCTGTTTGTAGGCATAATTCTTAATTGTTATCCCACAGTGCTCTGTGAGAGATTTGGTGGGTGCAGTGGCCCCAGTTAAAACCTCAGGCAGGAGTTAACAGAGCCCCCTAACCAGAATTAATGAAACATGGTGCCTCCATGCATGGTTATTGTGTCTTGGTCGTGAGGCTGCTGCCTCCAGAGCATTGGCACTTGCTGTGTGGCACATGCAGACCACCTGCTTGCACTGATGAGTCTCCAAGGCCCGACCTTGCTCCTTAGACCAGTGTTATTTTTTCTCCAAGCTGCTGCTGTGCTGCTGTGCTAGTCAGGGTGCAGCAGCACCTCCCGTTTCTGCACATTCCTACCTTGTCCCTGTTTCTTTGTTTTGACTTATGGCTCAGTTGGAGCATTTGAACATGCCCTCAGCCACAGACAAATGCTGGAGTTGGGACTCAGCAGCTCCAGCCGTGTCAAACATGCCCTTACTTTCCCATGCTATCCTTCCAGGTACATCGAGAAGTCAGCAGAGGAGCTGGATGAGGAGGTGGAGTACGACATGGATGAGGAGGATTACATCTGGCTGGACATCATGAATGAGAGGCGGAAGAACGAAGGCGTGAGTCCTATTCCCCAGGAGATCTTTGAGTACCTGATGGACCGGCTAGAGAAGGAGTCCTACTTTGAGAGCCACAACAAGGGGGACCCAAACGCCTTGGTGGATGAGGATGCCGTCTGCTGCATCTGCAACGACGGGGAGTGTCAGAACAGCAACGTCATCCTCTTCTGCGACATGTGCAACCTGGCTGTGCACCAGGAGTGCTATGGGGTGCCCTACATCCCCGAGGGACAGTGGCTCTGCAGACGGTGCCTGCAGTCCCCCTCGCGTGCTGTGGACTGTGCCCTCTGCCCAAACAAGGGGGGGGCCTTCAAGCAGACGGACGATGGGCGCTGGGCACATGTGGTGTGTGCCCTCTGGATCCCGGAGGTGTGCTTTGCCAACACTGTCTTCCTGGAGCCCATCGACAGCATTGAGCACATCCCGCCCGCACGCTGGAAGCTGACCTGTTACATTTGCAAGCAGCGTGGCTCTGGGGCTTGCATCCAGTGTCACAAAGCCAACTGCTATACCGCCTTCCATGTCACCTGCGCCCAGCAGGCCGGGCTGTACATGAAGATGGAGCCTGTCCGGGAGACAGGTGCCAACGGTACCTCCTTCAGCGTGCGCAAAACTGCCTACTGCGACATCCACACACCGCCAGGTTCTGTGCGCAGGCTGCCCGCCCTCTCCCACAGTGAGGGAGAAGAGGAGGATGAGGAGGAAGAGGAGGAGGGGAAGGGCTGGAGTTCTGAGAAAGTAAAAAAAGCGAAGGCCAAGTCCAGGATCAAGATGAAGAAGGCGCGGAAGATCCTGGCAGAGAAACGAGCTGCGGCGCCCGTGGTTTCTGTGCCCTGCATCCCCCCCCACAGGTACAACCTGCTGCCCTCCCTGGACTGGGGAGAAATTTCTCCCTTCCTCCATGCTTTGTGTCCTGCTTTCCATGTGGGCATTATCCTATTCCTCCCCTTAGCCTTTTGCACAGGTACTTCTCTGTTGTGGCAGAAGGCTGTGGTGGTTTCCTCTGGGAGTCCTGCAGAGAGACAGGGCCATGCACTGCCCCACAAAGGTGTCTGAGCTCTCAGCAGGGCAGGAAATAGCTGCTGTTAGCTTACCAGGAGAGAATGAACTTGGCCGGATGCGTCAGGAAGCAGCTGGAGGTTCCCAACACCCCTTTCCTGTTGTGTTGACCTCCGGCACCGGCGTAAACGAGGCGGGGAGGAGGGAACTGCTCTCCTTTCTGCCGAGGTCTGTTTTCTCCTGAGGCTGTGTCAGGCAGAAGACAGAAGTGTGGGAGCACTTCAGGCCTGGGAAACAGGCTGATCCCAGGGTTGTTTTGGCTCTGGGAGCAGAGAGGTCTGGGGTCAGGATCCCTTTGCGCTGCTGAGCAGAGCTCATCCATCCCAGCAGCCGTGTGCTCCTCGCTGGGCTTCCTCAGTGTTCTGTGCCAGGCACAGCAGCAGCTGCTCCTTGTCGGCGCTGCCTGTTGGAGCGGGGCCAGGCAGCCGCAGGTGCTGAAAGCTGTCTGTGAGGAGGGGTGGCAGGAGAGCACCAGGATGCCGGCCTGCCAAGGAACACAGTGGTCCAAAGGTTGACTCCCCAGCACGAGGCCTCGCAAGGGATTGTGTTTCTGTCACATTCCAAACCTGTGGTTTCATAGGAAGGTGCAAACACCCTGTAGTTACAGGTGCAACTGCTTTGTGCCTTGCTGTTGTTAGGTTGTTGGACTGGCATGCAAATCCCAAAACCAGAGCATCTAAGAGCCTTGCCAGAATTTGTCAGTGTAGTTCATAACTCTCGATGTCCTCAGCAGTGTGTAAAAGCACATAAGAGCATCCTAGGACGTTTTTGGATCTTGTCACCCTGCAGCAGGTGACACCCAGTTGAAGCACAGATTGGGCATGGAAGTGTTTGCGTTTGTGGTGGTGAGCCACCAATCCTGAGCTGCTGAACTCTCCTCCTGCCTGTGGCAGGAGCTGTGCTGGGGCTTTGACCATAGGACACTGTCAAGACCCTCAGACACTCAAGACTATCTCCTGTGCAGTTGGAAGGGAGCACATGGAAGCCGTGGGCTATCTCTCTGGGCAGCATTCTGGTGACCTGGGGAGGCAGGTCTCTGCCACAAGGCTGCTGGCTTTTTGCCACAGACTGTTTGTGTCCCATACTTATGTTTTTGCTCACCCAGGGCTTCCTCCATAGCGAGAGCCTGTTTTCTTATGTGTGGACATGTTGGCAGGCAGTTTCTAGGGTCTTGCTGTTATTGTGCTCACAGCAAAACCCACACTGAGCTAGAAGCTGTTAACCTCTCCCCAGGCCTTCCTGTTGGGATTAATTATTCTTCAAGGACTGTTGCCAGAATGCCAAATGTCTTCCTGTAGGAGCCGTGCTTGGCCAGTGATGGCACACGAGGCTGCTGTCCCCAGCCTCTTCAGCTGAAGCTGATGCAGGTTGGGTCAGCCCCTGGGAAGAGCTGTCCCTGGGAGGTGGGGAGATGCTGGGGGTTGGTCCCTTTGTCTCTCTGCTGGCAGGGCATCTCTGTCCAACTCTGCTGAATGAGGCTGTCCCGGTCCCTCCAGACTATCTGCTGTTGTAGAAAGTAAGCAATCCCTTTTGTGGTGTTTTGGGCTGTTTAGGAGAGTCTTGGATGGAACCTCTGTTGTACTCATGCCTCCTGCTCCCTCCTCGTGCTGTGCCAGGACTTGAGTTTCTCTGGTAACGTTTGGCCAGATCCTCTGTCACAGCAAGTGGCCCTCAGCCAGGTAAATGATGGTTTTGGGGTAGTAGCACCGTAACAGTCATAGTCTCAGGAACCATGGGAGCTGTTAAAGTTCCAGCCCCCAGTGTGGCTGTCTTGTATCCCAACCTGCCCCAGGCTTTGCCCAAAAGTTGACAGGAAGTAGAAAGGAAAAGTTTGTTACGGAGAGGTGAGGCTGCATGTTTCCTGGCATCCTGTGTTGTGCCTACCCTGTGTGACTTGGTGTTACAGAAAGTCCTGCCACAGAAAAGGGTGTTCTCTGCCTGAGGAGCTTCTCAGCTACTCTCAGGTGGCCTTGCTGCTACATATTCCTAACCAGGGCTTCTCCTGCAGCAGCCAGGCTTGTCTTGTTGATGGACTCTGTGGTTCCTCTCCTTTCCTCAGGCTCAGTAAGATTACAAACCGCTTAACCATCCAGAGGAAGAGCCAGTTCATGCAGAGGCTGCATAGCTACTGGACTCTGAAGAGACAGTCCCGCAATGGTGTCCCCCTGCTCCGCCGCCTTCAGACACACTTGCAGTCACAGAGAAACTGTGACCAGGTAAGGGCTGCTTGTTGGGGGGCTGCAGGGAACCCTGGCTGTGTGCGTGCTTCCTGCGCCTTTGGAGCTGCGGGCTCGGAGCCTTTGCTGCATGTGATGCCTGCAGGTGCAGAGTGAGGGGTCAGGGGTATGAGCTTTCAGATGAGGAAAGGGCAGCCCCAGCTGCTTTTGCTGCTTCACCTTCTCCTCCGCTATCAGCGTTCAGAGAATTGCCGGGCAGAGACGCCACTGGCAGCCTGCCACAAGAAAGGAATCCTGCCCTTTCATGCTGCCTACGCTGAAGGTAGTTCCTTTCTTGTGCCTGCATTTAACCAGTGGTGATGGCAAACCTGTGAGAAATGGCTCTAGTATGAGGCCACTGTGTCGGCCAGTGTTGAGAGAGCTGGCCGGGGATCTCCAGAAACAGTCTGGAACAAACCAAGACGTTGCTTTCAGTTTCTGATACCGCTCCAGGTGCTCCCTCCAGGTGCTGCTGCCAGCCCACAGTTTGCCTTAGCCCATAGTCAGCACTTCACAGATGTAAAGTCTGGTGCCAGAGAGGAAGATTTTTCTTCTGGCTCCCCATCTGAGCTCTAAATCTTTCTTTCTGAGTCCTTTGATGACTGTGACTGGGCAGGGGTTTCTCCTGCCTTTGTCCGCTCTTATCTGTTTTTGCTGGATAAGAGTTGAGACTGCTTCTGCTCAGTTTTGGCTATGGCAGGATAAGAGCTGTCCTTTTTTTTGGTGCTCCAGAAATGAAAGCAACCAGAGCTGTGTTCCCTTTTTGCCCTGTTGTACTTTGTCAGAGCTGTAAGCAGCAGCACAGACTTCTTGGGCAGCTGCAGGCAGTCAGTCATGTTAGGAAGAGTATTTCCAGAGGTTCAGGATGTCTACCTCCTGACATCCTAAGGGCTTGGTGACCAAGGGGCAGGTACTTAGCTCTCGACAGAGGTCAGACTGGTCCTGAATCACCTGCCTAGGTTACAAGAAAGGAGCTGTGACCTTCACTGGACCAGCGGGTCAGGTATGCTGGTTCCCTTTGCCAGGGAAGAGTCCCAGCACACAGTCAGCAAAGTGGAGTTGGGAGCACATCTTCTATCAGCTCATGGTCTCTGATGTTCCCACAGAGAGACACTGAGGATAAGAACTGGGCCCTGAAGGAACAGCTGAAGTCATGGCAGCGCCTGCGCCATGACCTCGAGCGTGCACGCTTGCTGGTGGAGCTGATACGCAAGCGGGAGAAGCTCAAGAGAGAGACGGTAACGATTGCCCCTCCTTGGGGAGCCGCTCGGGTGGGCATCAGCAGGGGTTCCTTAGAGTGCTGTAGGTGTGCCGGGGTCCCCTCGGCCGTGCTGCGCCCTGCTCCGATGGCTCTGAGCAAAGGTGGCTGCTCTGCAAGGGGCAGGTGGGACGCACAGGTGCTGGAGCTGGTGTTACACCTCTGCTCCCCAGAAACGGGGCTGAGGGGCAGTCTCTGCTGCTCAGCAAAAAGAGGAGAGGGGTTGCTGTCCTGCAGGGCTGCACTGCTGCTCCCTGGGGACAGTTCCCACTGCCTGGCTGGGGCCAGGGGCTCAGTCCCGCTCTGTTCCTTTGTTTCAGATCAAAGTGCAGCAGGTGGCACTGGAAATGCAGCTGACCCCTTTCCTCATCCTCCTCCGCAAGACGCTTGAGCAGCTGCAGGAGAAAGATACGGGCAACATCTTCAGTGAGCCGGTCCCTCTGTCTGAGGTAACAGAAATCTACGAAGTAAGAACCCCCTCCCCCAGATTTCTACTTCACTCAAATTTGTCCCTTGCTCGTGCCAAGGGCTGGCTGGGATACGCTCTGGTCCAGAAGATCCCTGAACAGCCTGGTGCTGGCTCATGCATCCCAGCACCCCTCACTCATCCGAGGGGGGTGTGCAGCAATGCTCCTCCTGGGTGAGCCAAATGCAGAACAGCTGAGCTGGTGACAGCTGGGAGCACAGCACTTGGCTCTTCCTCTGCGTGTGTTACTGGTGACACCCCAGGGTCTGTGAACAGTTGGGGATTCCCACTGGGAAAGGCAAAGTGCCAGCCCTTAGCAGTTAGCATGCTCTTACCTATCCTCTTGTGAAGGCCTCTGCTAGATGACTGACTGAGCACAGCGCAGAGATGGGTTTGACCCTCATTGTCACTGCTGCGGGCAGGGGAGATAATTCCTCAGACTGTCACTGAGTCCCTGCCTGGGAACATGGGGAAAGTCCACATGGTCTCTGCAAGGTTCTGGCAGCAGGTCAGCATGGAGGCATCTTAGTAGACGGGGAGGTAGGCTGCACCATCTCACCTGCAGCCAGTGCTGCCACCTGAACGGCTCTGTTTTACCTTTTTGCACTCACCCTCACCCCTGGGGCTGCACTTGCAGCTCCCTCTCCAGGGAATAACATGTAGCATACTGGATCCCAGCTGCCTGCAGGCAGGAGTTGAGGACAGGATGCTGGCGTGTGTGCTGGAGCTGTAAAAATGCTTCGGAGTGCGTACCCACTCTAACAGGTTGAGCACAGCACATGGGCTTCCTAGTTTGGAGGCGTTGCTGTTCCTCAAGCTGCAAAAGCAGACGGCATTCCGTGATGTGCATTTGGGCAGAGCACAGGGAGTGATACCTGATTCCTCTAACAACTGTTTTCTTGGAGCAGGTATTGCTAACTATGGCTGCCTGGCTCTTAGCTCTGGCTCTTTCCTCATGCAGGTCCCTGACTACCTGGATCACATCAAGAAGCCGATGGATTTTCAGACAATGAAACAAAATCTGGAAGCCTATCGCTATCTTAATTTTGATGACTTTGAAGAGGATTTCAACCTGATTATTAACAATTGTTTGAAATACAATGCCAAAGACACAATCTTCTACCGGGCAGCCATCCGTCTGCGGGAGCAGGGAGGTGCCGTGCTCCGGCAGGCTCGCCGGCAGGCAGAGAAGATGGGCATTGACTTCGAGACAGGCATGCATTTCCCCCACTGTGTAACAGTGGAAGAGGCTCAGATCCAAGACATTGAGGATGGTGGGTACTCATTCCCTGTCCTGGGGTACAAGGGCTACTCAGAGGTAAAGCCTGGGCAGAGTCAAGGCACCCAAGAGTCTGAGCTGCCTCCTCTGGGAGGTTAAGTCGAATGCTGGGCTGTGTGTCCCGACTCCCCAGAGAGCTGGTGGTTTGGCTAGCCAGGCACCTATCAGCCCCATTAGGTTGGTTCTAGGCAGTCGTTTGTGTGTCCTTTCTTTCCTGTTATGTCCTTACTCCAGATAATGTGAACCCTGGTATTCTCCACACTGCTGATCAGCCTGATTTTCCCAGCAGTCCCAACTGGCTGACTTCCCACAGGGCTCCTTCTCTTGGTCTTTCAGGGTGACTTCCCTAAAGGGTTCACAGGTGTTTGGTGCCACGTCAGCTCCTTCTCCCCTGCAGGGAACCTGGATTGTCTCATGCCCTTTCAGGTAGAGGAGCTCAAATGAGTTCCTGGTTTCTTTCATTCATCTGCTCCTCTTTGTTTCCCCAGAAGATGTGCGGCTGCTGCTCTCAGAGAATCAGAAGCACCTGCCCTTGGAGGAGCAGCTAAAGATCCTGCTGGAGCGGCTGGATGAGGTCAACGCTGGCAAGCAGAGCATAGGGCGGTCTCGCCGGGCCAAGATGATCAAGAAGGAGATCACAGTCCTACGGCGGAAGCTCGCGCACCCGCGGGACCTGGGCCGGGATGGGCTGGAGCGGCACAGCTCCTCTGCCAGGGGAGTCCTGCAGTCCCACAACCCCTGCGAGAAGGACCTGCAGACGGACAGTGCTGCGGAGGAGAGCAGCAGCCAGGAGACTGGCAAAGGTAATGCTCCCTCCAAAGCTGCCAGTCTGGGGAGCCATGGAGAGCTGCCTCTGGACAGGCCTAGCTGGGGAGAGGCTGCCCTGACAGGTGCCTCCTGAGGCAGGAGGACTGCATGGGCAGCTCCCCACACACATCTCGCTCTTCACTCCTCCATGGGAATGGGGCAGGTGGCCTCTTCTGGGACAGTCCCTTATCCCGCATCCCCCTGCAGGGTCTCCTCATTTCCTATAGTGCCTCCCTCGGGGTGGGTGCAGAGTATGTCTGTGCCTACCCAGGCTCCCTCCCAGCATGCTCACTGGGTAGTTTGTAGTGAGCTGTGCTAGCCAAGCAGGGAAGATTGGATGAAGGAAGCCACAACCTGGTGTGTGTTTGCACCTGGGGAAGGACAGGTCGCTGGTGTTCACAGCCTGTGGTCAGCACTCACCTGATGAACTCATCTCCTTGTCAGTCGAGGAACTGGATGTTGTTCCAGAGACTGACAGTTCCAGCTGTGAGATGTAGGGCATGAGGTGGATTGTTTCCTCCTGCCAAGCCCTGCCAGCTTGGCCATGTTGCCTGGTTTCTAGGGGCATTACGGAGCAGGCTGCCTTTGGTCTCCCTTCCTGCCTGAGGGCATGGAAGGGAGTTGCAACAGCACTGACTGCTGAGCTCCAAATGCTCTCCCAGGGTTAAAAGTCAAACAGGCCACTTGCCAGCTCCCTGGATGGAGATGCTGAGCTGGGCTCTGTGTGGAGCACAGCAAAAGCTCCAGGCAGAGCTACCATGTGTCACTGGGGGCTTGCCACCTCTCCATCCCTGTCCTGTCCCCTAATCACTGGGAAAAGCAGGTTCTTCTGCAGTCAGGGAGGATTTTCTGAGATAACGTTCCCAAGAAACAAAGCTGTTTCTTGACCCCACTGCCATGCAGTCCCTGCCATCAGGGCTGCAGCTGACACCTTCTCCCTCTTCCAGGTCTGGGTCCCAATTCTTCTTCTACCCCAGCACATGAAGTTGGCAGGAGGACCTCTGTGCTCTTCTCCAAGAAGAACCCTAAAACTGCAGGCCCTCCAAAACGTCCAGGACGCCCCCCAAAGAATCGAGACAGCCAGATCACTCCTGGGCATGGGAACAGCCCCATTGGGCCCCCCCAGCTGCCAATAATGGGGTCCTCCCAGCGGCAGAGGAAGCGAGGGCGAAGCCCGCGCCCCAGCTCCAGCTCGGACAGTGACAGTGACAAGTCCACAGAGGACGCTACCATGGGTGGGTGCAGCTGGGCAGCCATGGCCCTGCTGGCAGCACGTGGCAGGCTCTGGTGCCGTGGTAATGCTCTTTGTTGGGGTGTTTTTCAGACTTGCCAGCCAACGGTTTCAGCAGCGGGAACCAGCCCGTGAAGAAGAGCTTCCTGGTGTACCGCAACGACTACAATCTTCCCCGGAGCAGCTCTGATTCGGAGTCCAGCAGCAGCAGCAGCAGCAGTGCTGCCTCAGACCGCACCAGGTACTGTCCCTGGCCCAGCTCTGCTGACAGTGGTGCTGCCCAGGGTGGCAGTGGGCAGCTCTCAGCCTTGAGTTGCTGGACGAGGACCCCATTTGGTGGTCTCTGTCTTGTTCATCCTCCTGCAGCCTGGCGGCTAATCCCTAGAAATCTCTGGGGTTTGTGCCTTTTTTAATGTAAAACCTAAAGGTGCGAGTGTGCAGCAAAGGGCTAGTAGGAAGCATGAATTAAAGAACTCCCTCTTGGCACAGCGGCTGCTCTGTCATTGGCCCTTCCAGCAGCCAGCCCCAGCAGGTTCCTGCCTGTACCTCTAATTCGGATCAGGGCACATCTTCTGGTCCTCGCAGGTGAAACTGGGTGAGGGTCTGGCTTGCACCCTGGCAGAAGCACCATCCCACCTTTCTGCTTGGTACCCCTGCCAAGTCCTTTCCAGTGCCGAGGCTAGTGGTTGGAAGCCACAAGCCCGGGTGTCCCACCAGCCTGGCCCTCTGGAAAGCAGTTTCTGGAAGCTTAACATAACTCCTACTAATGGCTCTGCTCCCTGTCTCCGCAGCACTACACCCTCCAAGCAGGGCAGAGGGAAACCCTCCTTCTCCCGAGTGAACTTCCCAGAGGACAGCAGTGAGGACACATCAGGGACGGAGAATGAGTCCTACTCTGTGGGCACGGGACGAGGCGTGGGGCACGGCAGTAAGTACTGTGGCTGTGCAGCCATGTGCTTGGCTGGCACCATCACCTGGGGGAACACAGCTGACTCCCCTCTCTTCCTGTACAGTGGTGCGTAAGGGCATGGGGCGTGGCACAGGGTGGCTGTCTGAGGATGAGGATTCCTCCCTGGATGCCCTGGACCTGGTGTGGGCCAAGTGCCGGGGGTACCCCTCCTACCCGGCATTGGTGAGTACTGCATGTCATTGGGACCTCCAAAATCAACGTTCCCTCCCTGCAGAATGGCTCTTGGGGTCGCCGTTCTCCTCTCAGCCCTCCCCTGCTCTTTCAATAGATCATTGACCCCAAGATGCCGCGGGAAGGCATGTTCCACCATGGTGTCCCCATCCCTGTGCCCCCCTTGGAGGTGCTGAAGCTGGGGGAGCAGATGACTCAGGAAGCCCGCGAGCACCTCTACCTTGTCCTCTTCTTCGACAACAAGCGCACTTGGTAAGGCCAGGGCACCGAGGGCTTTGGGGGGGGTCCCCGGAGACGATTGTAACCCTCAAACGAGGTGGCCCCCTGCTCTCTGCAGGCAGTGGTTGCCCCGGACGAAGCTGGTGCCTCTGGGGGTGAACCAGGACCTGGACAAAGAGAAGATGCTGGAGGGCCGCAAGTCCAACATCCGCAAGTCGGTG
>VZTJ01011336.1:2848861-2859867 GCA_013397795.1 Orthonyx spaldingii
CAGAGGGTACCGCCCGCAGGTGCGGCACGGCGGGGAGCGACGGGCGGGGGGTGTCACCGCGGGGATGTCCCCGAGGGCCGGGCGGTCACGGGGAGGGAGCCCCAGGGCTGTCACTGTGGGAGGGAGGCCCGGGGGGCTGGTGGCGTGGCTGCGCTGGGGAGGCGGGCAGGGAGGGCGGACCCGCCTGACGCTGTGGCTCCCCAGGACAGCGCCATGGCCTCCCGCGGGGGTCCCCGCGCCGCCGGCACCGATGGAAGCGACTTCCAGCACCGGGAGCGCGTGGCCTCGCACTACCAGATGAGGTAGGTGTCCCCTTCCCCGGGGCCCCGGGGGGGACACGCGGCCCCAGCAGGCCCTGATGGCCCCACGCTCTCTCCCCAGCGTGACCCTCAAGTCGGAGATCAAGAAGCTGATCTACACCCATGTGGTCATCTGGCTGCTACTCCTGGCCCAGATGGTCGTGGGGCACCTTAAGCTGCTGCCCCACGACCAGGTGGCCATGCCCTACCAGTGGGAATATCCCTACCTGCTCAGCATCCTGCCCTCCCTCCTGGGCCTCCTGTCCTTCCCCCGCAACAACATCAGCTACCTGGTACTCTCCATGATCAGCACCGGCCTCTTCTCTATGGCTCCCCTCATCTACGGGGCCATGGAGATGTTCCCCATGGCACAGCAGCTGTATCGCCACGGCAAAGCTTACCGATTCATCTTCGGCTTCTCGGCCGTCTCTGTTATGTACCTGGTGGTGGTGGTGGCCGCGCAGGTGCATGGCTGGCAACTCTACTACAGCAAGAAGCTGCTGGACTCCTGGTTCACTAGCACGCAGGAGAAGAAGAAGAAATGAGCGGGGATAGGTGGGCTCCATGAGGTGCTGAAGCTCTGCTGTTCAGTCCTGTGGGGCGGCGCTGGCGCAGCTCCGGCGGGTGGGGGGATCCTCGGGGACAACGGGGTGGGTGTCTGAGCCACACCACGGCCCCGGGCTCACGCGCAAGTGGGGAGACCCCCGAGGGCTGGGGCCGTGGAGGGTCTCTGGGGTGCGTGCCCCCTCCTCCGCATGTTGCTCTGTGGAAATAAAGCACCGTCCGCGCTCCCAAGCGTGTCTGCGCCGCAGGAAACGCCGCCTGGCAGCGAGGGGGGGGCGGCGGCGGCGGGGCCGCACGTGCCGGTGGAGGAATGCGGCGGGGCCGGCCCGGGGCGGGGCGGGGAGCGGCGGCGCTCAGCCATGGGGCGCCCGGTGCTGCTCGGCGCTGCCGCCGCGCTGCTGCTGCTGCTGCTAGCGCACGGGACCGGGGCCGCCGTGACCCGCCTCCGGGTCTCCGCCAACTTCGTGAGCGCCGGGGCAGGGAGGTGGCGGGGGAAGGTGGGAGGCGGGCGGCGCCGCGCTCACCCCCGTCTCTTTGCTTGCAGGAGTGCCGGGCCACCGGTGAGTAGCGGCGGGGCAGGGCTGTCAGCGCGGGGCTGCTTCTGCCCGGCGGTACCGGTTCCAGGGTGCGGCGGGATGGTAGGGCTTCCCCCGCCCGCCGCTGCTGGGTCCTGGAGGATGGGGGGGTGGGGAGTTCTCGGTTTCCGGGGCACCGGGCTCCCCGCTTCCGAGGACTCCGGATCCCCCAGACTTCCTGGCCCCCGGAGCTCCCCGCTTCCAAAGACTCTGGATTCCCGGGGACCCCCGTTTCCGAGGATTCCCGGTGCCCAGGAATTCCCGGTTTGCCAGGACTCCGGATCCCCGGGGCACTTCCCTTCCGAGTACACCTCCCCGGGACTCCCCGGCGCTCTCTCTCTTCCAAGCACACCCAGTCCCCGGGGCTCCTGCTGCCTGCAGGACCCCCGGCGCACCGCCGCCCCCCTTCTGCTCTCCCTCTGCAGCCGACAGGGCGCTGAGCCGCCCCCGCTGCCGCCGCCCGTCCCGCCCCGGGCCGCCGCTGGAGCCGCCCGCCCTGTCGCTGAGCCGTGCCCGGCTGTGCCTGCCCGCGCAGCCCTGCCAGCCCTGCCTGCGGGTGCGCCTGGCCCTCCCCAGCTCAGGTACGGGCGGGGGTGGCGGGGCCAGGCGTCCCCGCGGCTGGGGACACACACCCCGTCCCCCGACCAGTGCCAGTACGCCACGCCGGTTTCTCGCAGAGCTCGGCGGTGTCCGGGGACTGCAGCTCACCTTCCTGGAGCTGGGCTCCAACCGGGCTGGCTGGCTGCAGGTTTGGCAGCGACGCCGCGCGTTGGGCAGCTCAACGGTGAGTCTGGAGTGGGCGGGGGAGCCGGGGGGACACCAAGGCCCGGAGTGCCCCCACTGACCCCATGCTCCCCCCGCAGTGGCAGGTGCAGTTCGACTGCTTTCCGGCAGAGAACGGGCGGCAAGTCCTCGTCTCCCTCCGCACTATCCCAGACCGGGGCTTGGCCCTAAGCTGCAGCCATCTGGTCACCGCTGAGCCACCCGGTGAGACTGAAGGGGTTGGGAGGTGTCCTGGGGGGATGCCGGTGCCAGCTGACCCTCTACCTGCTCTGCAGGGCCTGTCTTTACCCATGCGTGGGTCCCTGAAGTGCGGGCCATTGAGGTGTGGGTACCCAAGGGTCCTGCCCTCATGGTGCGGCTGTGCCACCAGCTGGCCCTGGAGTGTGAGGAGCTGCCCCGGCCCTTCCATCAGCAGGTGATGGCTCTGCCCCCCCAACACCCCCATCCCAGACTGGGGAACACACTCTGCGCCAGCTGATGCTCTCTCCATGTTGCAGGTGCTGGTGCCAGGAGGCCACCACATCTCACTGCCGTATGAGTTCCTGGTGCCCTGCCTGTGCATTGAGGTGGGTTGCCCTCCCCTACAGCCACCAGAGCCCCTTCCTCTGCCCTTGCAGGAGGGGTGGGGCCATATCCTGACCTGACCATCCTGCTCTGCTGCCCTAGGCCTCCTACTCCCACCATGACAGCCCACGGAGCAAACACTGCCCCTTCCTTGACGCGCCAGATGCCTGTGAGTGCCTGTGGGGAGGGGAGCCAAGTCCCAGGGGTGTCCTTTGGCATCTCCACACCCCACTGATGTGGTGCCCCACAGATGGTCCTGAGCTGTGGTCCTCAGTGCGCTTCCATGACTACAGCACCAGCAGCAAGGACCAGATGGCGATGGTGTTGAGTGCCAGCTGCCCCCTGCACCCACGGGCCACCCTGTGCTGGAGGGAGGCAGCAGATGAGGCTGCACCCTGTCATGACATCCCCAATTCCACAGCCAGTGAGGATGAGCAGGTGGGGGCTCCTGATCTTGAGGTGTCACAGGATGTGGGACTGTGCCCCTGGCTGGGGCATCCACTGGATCCCAGGGTCCCTATAGGGTAGTGGGTGGGCACTGGGGTGCCTGTGGGCTGTGTGGATCAGAGATGGTAACAGTGACACACTCTCCATTTGTTTCAGGTGTACATACTAAACAAGGTGGACGTGCACCCCCAGCTCTGCTTCCGAGTAAGCCTCTGTGGGTGGGTGGGCACCACCTCAGAAGGGGCTGTGGTGGGTGAGGGCAGCTCACCCTGCCTTTTGTTGATCCTACCTCCCCTCAGTTCTCTTACAAGAACAGCAGCCATGTGGAGTGTCCCCACCAGCCAGGTGAGCCCTAAGGGCAGGAGGCAACCCTGGGCTAAGCACAGCCCTGCCTTGGGGTTCTTTGCACCCCTCACCCTACTGGGCATCCTGCAACCTCCCCTCTCTCTCTGGTGGCTACAGAAACTGCCTGGAATGTTTCAGTGAGTGTCTGGGGGCTCCAGCTGCGCCTGCACCTCACCTCCCGCATCCCTGCAGCCTTCAGCGCAGCCCTGTGCCAGCGCCAGGGTGGGCAGTGTGAAGTCGAGGCCCCACTCTACACTGTCACCCAGGTGAGTGGTGCGGGGCTGGGGGCAGACATGGTGGAGACAGACCTGCACTGACCCTGCCCTTGTGTTTTGCAGCCAGAGGGCTCTGCTTCAGGGGAGCTGACGTTGCTGCTGCCGGTGCAGGTCCTGGGCAGCTGCGTGCTGGTAAAGTGACCTCTGTGCTGCCATCTGTGCTGTGGGGGACCCAACATGGTCCCCCTCTTACCCAGCCCCTTCCCCAGGTGTGGCGCTCGGACGTGCATTTTGCTCGGAAGCAGCTGCTCTGTCCCGATGGTGAGAGGGGGTCCTGAAGGGGACTCAGGGGGCGGTGGAAATGGGCAGACACCCCCTTTACTGCCCCTCTCCCAGTCTCCCACAGGCACTTTGGGCTGCTGGGGCTGGTGCTGGCACTGGGACTGGTGGTGACTGTGCTGCTCCTCAACTGCCGTGGTGCCTGGAGACCAGATGAAGGTAAGGAGCACCTGGGGGGGCTGCAGGCGGGATGGCAGCAGCCACAGTGGTCGTGGGGCTGGAGTGCCAGGGGGTGCCAGTTCCTGGGCTGCAGGGGGTCCCAGGGCAGTGGATGGCAGATGGTGTTGGATGGCAGATGGTGTTGAATGCCAGGGTGTCCCCAGGGAATGCCAGTGGGACACGGAGCTGAGCTGTCACTGCTGTCCCCTCCATCCCGCAGGTGTCTCTGGTGGGCGCCCCGTGCTGCTGCTGTACTCACCAGACTCAGAGGAGCACCTGGGGCTGGTGTGTGCCCTGGCCGAGCGGCTGCGCGCAGGGCTGGGCTGCGACGTGCGCCTGGACCTGTGGGAAGCGGGTGGCTTGGGGCAGGTGGGCGCCCTGCCCTGGCTCTACGCCCAGCGGGACCGCGTAGGCCGCCAGCGTGGCACAGTGCTCCTTCTCTGGAGCCGGGGCAGTGCCCGGCTCTTCCATCAGTGGCAGGTCGGGATGGCTGACGGGACGCCCGGGGATGCCCATGACATCTTTGGGGCAGCCATGGCCTGCCTGCATGGGGAGCTGGGGGCGGCAGGCCGTGGTGGCGGGTGGGTCCTGGCATACTTCAGCCGGCTCTGCAGCCCCCGCGATGTCCCCCGGCCCCTCCGGCCACTGCCCACCTACCGCCTGCCCCGACAGCTGCCCGGTCTGCTGGGTGCCCTGCGGGGCAGCCCCCCGGCCCCTCGTCGCTGCCGCCGGGGTCGGGTGGGGGGGCTCCTGCATCGGCTGCTGAAGGTGGGGACTGGGGAGGGCAGTCCCCCACCCCTACCCTCGGGGGCAGCTGCTGGCTCCTGAGTGCCCAGGCTGGGCCTGAGCTGGACATGGCTGCAGAGGGGGTGCAGGGCTGGAAACAGCCCTCACTGGCAGGGGCTCTGCCAGGAGGAGGCAGGGCTCAGGTGAGCCTGTGCCCACTGCATCGGCAGGAGGGGTACCCATGGGTGCCCCGGGAGGGGGCCACGGGGGTCCAAGCGGGACTGGCGTCAGTCATGGAGTGTGCTGCAGGGGCCAGAGCGAGCATCCAGCTGGTCATCTGAAGCCAGGAGCAGAGATGTCCTGAGCAGGGGCAGCTTTATTCCCATACGTGGACCTGCTTCAGAGGAGAGCCCATAGAAGCCCCTTTGGATGCGACAGCCAAACGAGGGGTTGGGGTGGTGCAGGAAGAAGCTGAGAGATGGGGAGGCTCCCTGGCCTGCCCAGGGACAGGTGGCTGGAGGGGCAGGTGCTGAGCACAGCCTGGCCCTGCTCTTTGCCTCCACATTGCCAGCAGGACTTGGGGTGGAAGCAATAAAGCTGTCATTTCACCCGCCCTGTTGTGTCTGTGGTGTACCAGGGGGGATTTGTTGGTGCCCTGGAGGGTTGGGGGCTGCCCGGTGTTCCTCTGCAGCACGGAGGGCCAAGAGGACACACCCGGCTGGGCACAGCTTGTACGGCCACGGCTGCCACACCACGTCCCAGAGCCACTGCGGCTGCCAGCCTGGCACCGTGCCCGTGCCATGGAGCCAACTCGTCCCTGCGGGGCCCCAAGCCCTGCCAAGGGCTCCGGGGTACGGAGCCCTCCGTGCTCGGTGCGGGAACAGGAGGCCCCACCCCAGGGCGGTTGCTGACGCCACGCAAGGAGCCGGGTGTCCGGGATCAGAGCAGGAAGCAGGAGCTGGCGGCGGCGGCGGGGCCCGTGGAGCCAGGAGAGGGGCTGCTGGGCAGTAGCCAGCGTGGGGCCGGGGCACCCCAAGGCCCCGGCCCCACCATGCACGCAGTGGGGCAGCTCCTGCTGGTGCTCGTGGTGGGGTCGGCGGGTGGCCGTGGGGACCCCCGCGACACCCTGGCCTGCTCTCAGGTGGGTTGGTGTCACCACCGCGCGGGCGTCAGGCACCTGGCACCGCCACCGGCCTCACCCCTGCCTCCCCCAGGGCCTCACCTGCCGCCTCTTGGGTAAGTACCGTAACCATGCCATGGCGCCCACCCCGCCCAGGGCATGGGGACCCACCCCCATGCTGCCCTCTCTGTGCCCCCAGACACCAATGTGCTGTGCGGGACGGAGCCCCCGGGGCCCAGGCACGGGCTGGCCCTGGCTCGTCTGCAGCTGGAGCCGGCCCTGCGCTGCACGGAGCCCATGGCCTGTGTGCCCTGCCTGGAGGCACGCGTGCACCTGGCCCTGCTACCTGCCACCAGCACTGCCACTGAGCCCCGCCGCTCCGTGCTGCCAGGCACCCCTGGCACAGAGGATACTGGTAATGGGGGACAGTGGTCACCAGCAACTGGGGCCGCTTTGTCCCAGCCCAACGTCACTGGGCTGCTGCTGCTCTCTGGGCATGCGTACGCCTCATCCCACTGTGTGGCCGTGGAGGTCTGGGCATCCTTGGATGCCACACTGCACGGCCGAACCGTGGTACGTAGATGTGGGGTACTGGGGATGGGTGTCCCGACACTGTCAGTCCCTGTGGGAATGTGGGCGCTGGCACCAGCGCATCTCTGTGGCACGGGGGTCCCGGTCCCGTGCTCCAGGGAGGTGGATGCCGGCAGTGCTGGTGCCTCACCGCAATGCTGTGGTGGTTTTCCTGCCCAGGGTTGGGTGATCTTCCGGTGCTTCGAGGCACCGCTGGGCTCCAAGCTCCACATCACAGCATACACGAACTCGTGGGGCCGGCAGAGGCTGAGCCAGCAGCAGCGAGTGCCAGGTGAGCCCCGGCAGGTCCCCTGCAGTGGCACTAGCCCCCCTGCCCCACTGATTCCCTGTCCCCACAGACTGTTCGTGGCCTGCAGCACAGGTTGCTGTCCCCCAGTGCCAAGGTAGGTGCTGGTATCACCCTGCCTTGGTTTGCATCCCCTGGGGAGAGCCGGGCAGTGGATACCAGGGGCGAGAGTGACCCTGGGCATGCCGTGCCATGGTGCTGGGTGGACGGTGCCAGGAGCTGGGTGACCTGAGCTGCCTCTGACATAGTGCCCAGGCTGCGGGTCTCCCGGGGGCAAAAGGATGTGGTTGTGGAGGTGCTGGGGGCTGCAGCAGGGCACAGCTACACGCTCCGGCTCTACCACAACCATAGCCACGGCACCAGTGGGCTGGGGCGTGCGGTGACCATGGTGAGTGTGAACCCCTTTCCCTGACCCCCCCACCCTGTCTGTTCTCCGGTTGCTGTCCCACTCCCCATTCCCGAGAAGCCGTGTCTGTGTTATAGGCAGTGTGCTGGGAGAGGGTCCCCTGGGAGTGGATCTCCCTGGGTGACCCTGCTGGTGGCGATTTGGCACGGGGTAATCCACATCTTGTTGCTGGTAGCAGAGCAGTCCCATGAACTATGTCCTGCCTGTCGATGAAGTGCTGCCCTGCCTCTGCCTGCAGGTGGGCATCTGACGCAGCACTGCAGGGGTGGCGGGGTGCCACTAAAAAGGGGCTCCAAGCTCCATATATTATCTCCCTCTGGCATCCCAAGGGGCTCAGCCAGGTCATGATCACAGCATGGATACTTTCCTTGTCTCTCTCCCCACTACCAGGTCTGGCCGGAAACCCAGGACCCACTGCGGGCCACCCTGTGCCCCTTCTCTCATGGTACCTTCACTCTGAGGCTGGGCTCTAGGGTGCTGGGACACAGGGAGACCTGAGGGGACACCACATGGGGTGACACCCCTCTCCTGGTGCTGCTGCAGATGCTGAGGCCTGGGAGCGACTGTGGGCACAGAGCCGGCTGGTCCTGCACACCGAGGGGCAGGTGCTGACCTGCTCCCTCTCAGCCCCCTGCGACCTCCCGGCTGAGCTGGTGCCCTGCTGGCAGACGGTGCCCTCCGGGCCCTGTCAACCTCTCCCTGGCCTGCAGCAGCCTGCTGGGGGGCAGGTGAGTGGCACCCATGGGGCTCTGTGGGACACTGGGGGCTTCCTGAAGGATGGTGGTGACAGTTGTGGAGCATTGCTTCCACCCACAGGGACCCCAGGATTTTGGAGGGCTGTGGCCACACCCCAACCTCTGCGTGCAGGTAGGACACTGCTCTGCCCCACAGCTGCCCCACAGGCAGGCCCACATCACTGTCAGGCACTGTTAATCCACTCTTTGGGGCAGGTGTGGAGCAGTGGGCAAGTCCGGCTGACCCAGTGCCTGCGGGACCGTGAGTACTGCTGGGGTGGGAGGCTAGGGGCAGCCTGTGGGTCCAGCCGCGGGGGGAGCCCTCCTTGGCCTCCCCTCGCCACCTCCCCAGCCCCCTGGCACATTCCCAGGAGTGCTGCCCGGCTGTCCCGATGACCTCTTGCTGCTGGAGCATAGGGGGAATGCCTCACTGTGTGCCATGGAGCGGGGTGCCTGCACACCCCTTGCCAGCTTCACCAGCACGGTACAGGAGAAGGGACCCCCATGTCCTGGCAGCAGTGGCACTGGTGACACAGGGACCCCTGTGTCCAGCAGTGGTGGCACTGCTGTCTGACCTGCTGTGTTGTTGCAGGGAGCAGGGCACCCTGGGCTGCTGGAGCAGGATCTGCAGCAGGACGTGGCAGCGGGGCAGTGCCAGCAGGTCAGTGTGAGCAGCCAGCGGGCAGTAGACAGGGACAGGGCAGTGTCTGACATGTCCCTGTGTCCCCCACAGCTATGGCACCCTGAGAACAGCACTGGGGTTGTACTCTGGGCCTGTCCCCTGCACAAATGTGAGTGTTGACAGCCACGGTGGGGGAGAGGAGGGATAATGGAGGGCTGAGGGAGTGGACCCCCATGTGGAGCCACTGGAGACCCTTGTTGGGTGCTGGGGGCCTTCAGTGGATGCAGATCTTGCCCTGCAGACCTGCATACCCACTGGGCACTGGTGTGGATGGGGGTGCTACTGGCGGCCACCTGTCTCCTGCTGCTGCTCTTGATGAAGAAAAAGGACATGAAAGGTGAGTGCTGCACTTTTGGGGGCTGTGCCTGGCCTGGGACCCCTCTTGGGACTTCACTGCTTCTCCTCCCCACAGGATGGCTGAAATCCCTGAGGGCTGGCTATGGCTCCAGCGGTGAGTGTTGGCTGAGTCTGGGGCCTTGGGGGGAGTGGGCAGCCTATGCCTGTCACAGAAGGGTCAGAGGACAGAGCAGGGGTGGTCTCCCCAGCAGGACTGGTTTGTGTTTGCCTGCCCGGCAGGGTAGGTAGGGGTGTAGAGAAACAGAGAAGAGGGCGAGAACCCTATGTGTGGTGGGAGGCGGCAGATCGCAACCTGCCTCCCATCATGTCTGTCCCTTAGGGTGGGTAAAGGGTTTGGCAAGGGGACTGGGGGACTGACAAGGGGGTGGACCCCACATCAGTGGTGGTCTCAGCTGCTTGCCTTTGTGACTATTCTTTAGCTTGGGTACAGGGGGTGCTACAGAGGTTGGGTGACAGAGGCAGGGGATGGTCTCCCCCATCGTGGGTGCTTCCCAGCATATCTCCCACCATAGGATGGGTACAGGGTGCCTAGAGGGATCCAGACACTGATGATCCCCCCCTCAGGTCCGCTGCAAGGCCAGCGGGCGCTGCTGGTGCACGCAGCGGAGCCGGTGGCGGAGCGGGCAGCATGTGCCTTGATGGCAGCCCTGCAGTCACTGGGGCTGACGGTGGTGGCAGCACCGGGGGGTGGCAGCGGGGTAGCAGCTTTGGGGCCACTGCCCTGGCTGCATGCCCAGCACCACCGGGCACTGCGTGACAGTGACACCATCATCCTCCTCCTCTCCCCGGCGGCCGTGGCTGCTGCACACCAGTGGGACATCGGAGCCAGGGTTGTGCCAGAGTCTGGGGCCGCTGAAAGCAGCCTGGGGCCCTGGCACAACCCTGGCCCTGATGATGTCCCCACCGTAGCACCCTGCGAGGTGTTTGCGGCGGCTCTGTCCTGTGCCATGCCAGCGCTGGCGGTGGGTGATGGGCACTATGTAATGGCCCGGCTGGAGGCCTTGGTGCCGGCGGTGCCCCCAGCGCTGCGGGCAGCCCCTGCCTTTGCGCTGCCCAGCGAGATGGAGGGGTTCTTGCAGGCACTGGCAGGCCCAGCTCAGCGGCGGGGCCGGTGGCTGGAGCCATACATGGCGTCGGTGGCCGAGGCTCTGCGGCGGGCAGTGGGGGAATAAAGGGATGACAGTACTTTTGCTGAGTGTGAGTCCAGCTCTGAGTTCAGCAGGGACTGGGAGGGGTTGGGAAGGGGTGATGGGGTGGACTCGGATGGCATGGAGAGGGGTGATGGGGAGGTATAGGGGGATGGGGACAGGAAGGGGGCTGGGCTTTTTGGGACGTGAAGGGGAAGGGGGTTCCTTTGGTTGGAGGGTGGATGGGGAACTGGACCAATTTGGGGTGGTGATGGAGAACTGGACCAGCTCATTGGGGGATGATTGGCAGCTGGGACAGTTTGGGGGAAAGTGTGAGAAGAAATTGGATCAGTTTAGGGCGAGATGAGGGGGAACCGGGCAAATTTGGGTACAGTGAGAAGGAACCAGACAAGTTTGACTGGAGGGGGGGGAAGGTGAACCGGCCTGGTTTGGCTGGGGATGGGGGGGATGGTTCCAGGACAGGCGGGGGCCGGGCCGGTGCGCTCCGGGCAGCCGGCCCCGCTCCGTGCGAAGTCCCGCACCGCGGCCCATCCGCGCGGTGACCGCGCCGCTGTCTTTGCGCGCGGCCCCTTTAAGGCGCGGTGGGCGGGCCGGGCGGGCGGCGCGGATTGGCTGGAGCGGGGCCGGCGGCGCGCGGCCATTGGCGGGGCCGGCGGGCGCTGAGTC
>VZTJ01011336.1:2868094-2886779 GCA_013397795.1 Orthonyx spaldingii
CCGCCCTGCACGGACATGCAGCGCCCTGGCAGCCGCTGGGCTGTGGGACCCTGCCAAGCTTCAGGTAATTAGTTAATCCGCTTAATTGTCCGGCTGGAAAACTGCCCGCCCTGCCAGAGCTTGGGCTGGCAATGGCACGGCCACGGCGCCACAAAGTCACACCAGCTCAGGACTCGGTCCTGTATGGTGACCCCTGCACTCCATCTCCCTGCCCGCACCCCTGCTCCTCCCTGCCCGCACCTCAGCAGTGCCTGCGCCGTCGAAGACTTGGCAAAGTCCTGTCATCACCATCGCTCTTCTCTCGCCAGGCCAGCAGGAACATGTGGCACCTCAGGTCCCCATGATAGCACCTGTGTGCTGGCAACAGCATGCAGTGCACCACTCCTGCTCCCTGCCACCTCTCCCTTCCCGGGGCAGTGTTTACCACCAGCACGTGGGGCAGTTCTGGTCCCTGATCCACTCCTCTGTGGGGTCTGGAGGCTGCGGCAGCCAGTTAAGCAGGAGTTTGGGCAGTGCCAGCACACCAGGCCCCAGAAAGCAGGCAGGGCAGGCAGTGAGTCTGAGAATTAGTGCCGGGGAGATCACACAGCGAGAGAGTGGAGGTGATCCTGCACTGCAGCAGTCACTGCCAGCACTGGGCACCACAGCAGCTGATGGTCTCATCCTGAGGATGGTGCAGCTGCAGTGCAATGTGCAGTGTGCAGTGGGACTGTGGGAGGGGAGTTGCTTGTGCCCTAAATACCACCTTTAGCACAAGGCAGGGGCACAGCAGCCACCTCCACATCCTCGGTGCTGTCAGAGGTTTCCTCCTCTGCCAAGTGACTCACTGGCAGATGAAACGCTGAGCCCCCTGTCCTGTGCTGCTGCAGCAGCTACCTGCTTGCTGCCTGCATGAACAGGGATGCTGGGTGGAGGATATAACCAATTCTCTCAACCCCTGTGCCCATGGTCACCTGCGTGCACAGGCTTTTGATCACTCTTCTCCCCCTTCTCCTGAGTTCTCTCCCAAGAAAGCTCCAAACTCCAGTTTCAGAGTTTCAGAGAAAATTGCCCCAATTAAATGCCCTCAGACAGCCTTGCTTTTTTTTTCTGACTACTGTGTGTGTTTTATGGTTCTGCCCTGTGCTCTCCACAGTCCTTCTTGGCTGTGCTGCGGTAGGAACCACTCTAGCACCTTCCCTGGGTGAAGGGTGGGACAAGACACCTACAAACACCGGTACTGGCAGCTCCATGGAGGCAAAGGCCGGGAGAAACCACACATACTTGGGGTGTGGCTGATCCGGCAAGGAGCCAGTGACAGTGAGCTGGGAATACAGGCTGGGAGGCAGGACCAGCTCTGCCAGGGTGCAAGCAGTGTCTGGTCAGTCTGCTACCACGCAGCATACACGCTTCCATTTTTGTCCAGCAAAGCTGGGAGAGGAGCTGCTATTGTCACAGCCATATTGGGACAAACGGTCTTGTTGGCAGCTAAAACCCTGAAGGAGACCCTGAGGGGGGACAGGCAGAAGGGCTGTGGGGGCAAGGGTGGCACCCCAGGGCTTCATCCCGTTCGCCAGGGAAATTGTCCTACGCAGAGGGAGGCATTGCTGGCTGCTGTTGCTGTTATACCTCCATCTGCAGGGATTTTGTTTTGTGTTGTGTTCCAGTGTGTGAGTGTGTGTGTGTGGCAGGGAGCCTGCATTGCACCCCACGGCACTGATGCTCCATCTCGGGATGCCAAGGAGCCAGTCCCTGCTCTGCTTCTGCTTAGGGGCTTGCAGCAGACACCTCCAGAGGTCCCTCCAAGCTCAGCCATGTGCTGTCGAGCTCCCTGCATCCAGGCTAGGGGCTGTACAGAGACCTGAACCCACCCTTGCCAATCCCAAAGCGCGCGGGGTGGCAAGCCCACCAAACAGGTTTTGCCCAGTGAAGGCCGTGCTGGGGCTGCTGGGGAGGCGGGTACACAAGGGCAATGTGAAATGAACAGCCACTGCTGCTGGCAGCCGTCACCCAGCCCCTTCACTGACAGGCGGGTCCCAAGGCTCCGGGGGCTCCCCATACCTGCTCCTCCCCTCTCCTTCTCCTTGCTGATTAACATCACTGGACCAATTTTAAGCTGGAAGGGTGAAAGTTTCCGTCTTTCAACACCAGAGAGGGGCTAAAATAGGAATCCTCCCAATTCCATAATTCAGGGGAGTTAAACAGCTGAAGAGGAGCTACCTGTTCTCCTGCTGGAACAGGACTCTGCTTCTCCCAAAAAAACAACATAGAGACACTGGGCTTTGGTGAAGATGAGTTTATTATAGCCAGGAAAAAGGGATCCCAGCCGTTTCCCTCGGGATGACAAAGCTGGATAATTTGGATTTGTGGCAATATGATTTTGTCAACACCAAAATGATTCTTTTGCTGGTAACATTTCAGATCAAAAATCAAACGTGGCACAAATGCCGAAAGCAGTGGGTGCTGCCCACAGTCACAGCTGGGTACCCTGGAAAGAGTTGCTCTGTGGGAATTGGGACTGTCCAACATCTCATCTGCTGGATCTGCCTGTTGTATCTTTGATCTCTGAGAACCACTGCCCTTGAAAAGGGTATGTTGGAGAATTCCTTAAGCAGCCAAGAGATACAAAAGACAAAGTAGAAACAAAATAACTTCCTGGAACCTCTGAAACCAAGGAATTTTAGACTGTAAGGAGAAGAGATAAAATAGTGGAGGAATCTGAGACACTGCGGTTTGGTTTTCCTCAGTTAAACTTGTCCCTATTCAAAGTTCACAAACAACTGAGACAAATCTGAACCTTATCAAAAGCAACCAGAACAACACTACTCTACTAAAAACCTGAACTTTTACACAACAAGCCAAAAGAGATACTACGAGTGAGAAACAGGGTGAAGCCTCTGGCCACAGAGATAGCATTATATCGATCTAGCTGGTGAGTTTCCAGTAGATCTCAGTGCCAAATCTGACTGAGCTGACCATCTCCTCCCTGGGGAATGTCAGGTACTTCACTGCTGTATACATATATGGTAACTCGAGCCCATGGCATCTCTGCTGGGAGCAGGGAAGTGAAGCAATACAGACCCCCTCAGCTTTCCAAGCCAGAGGAGAGCCCTGCTCAGACCCCACGTAGTCCCTTACAACATCTCAAACTCAGCACTAGCACTTTCAAGCATCCAGGCCTGAGTCTTGCCTCTGACTAAGCAGGTAACACACCTAAAGGAATAAACTGCAACCAAAATGGTCATCCTGCACTAAGGGCTCTGAGCATGAAACAAACCCCTTCAATCAGAAGAATCACAATCAAACAGTAAAGAGCAATGGGCTGTGTTCTGCTGAGCCAGCAGATTGACAGAATGTGGTTTCTTGGAGCTTGAGGGGCTTCGGAGGCTGAAGCAGCTCATTTGCTTTACACCTGTTGTGCTACACAAGGAAAGTACATTCTCCTCAGGAGAGGAATCCAAGAGATACCTTTTTATACTGGAAACATTCACACTTTTTTTAATTTCGAGACTTCTCTTTCTTCTGCTTGCAAGTTGTTGCAGACTTTTATCAGAGCATGGCACTGGTGGGAAATTCTTTGTAAGCCCCAGCTGAGCACTGCTGAGGATCTGCTGATGGGGAGCTGCAAAAACCGGGTCAGAGTTTTCTGAATTGAGATCAACTAAGTATCTGGGAAGGCAATTTTTTCTGGAGCTTTCCAACTCAGTAATCCCATTTGCCTTCCTCTGCTTCAGTCCACTGTCAGCACATCCAGAGTGGTCACCTTTCCTCTTAGTGGAGTAGGTTTTCTTTCTCCCTATTGCCTTATTGCAGGACAACCTTCCTGGACTCTCTTCTGTTTTGTTCCCTGCAGCTGCCTTCTCCACCTTGCGGTCTGTGGACCAGTTGCTGTGTCTTTGCCCAGGTGTAGCTTTCTGTGCAGAATGGTGGCAAACTCGAGGCTGCTGCTGCTGTGACAGTGTCAGGGGTTCAAACCCTCGAGTGCCTCTCCTGAACGCCTTCCTCACTGGAGTTGGTAGAGGCACTTCCAGTGGTACAGGACAGTGTTTCTTCTGACTACTCCCCAAAAAGTGTCTGCCTGCCCAGTACATGCAAGGATGGGCAGCACAGCTCTGTGTCTCCAAGCTGTATTTCCCCTCCTGCAAAGAGGTGTTTGCTCTGCCACAGACTGCTGTAGCAATGGGATTGGCTTTGTCTCCTGAGGCTGGGTTTAGGTCACCTTTAGAAGTGCCATCTCCCGTGACCTGGTTCCTTACAGGGGAGCCTTCGCATTGCTGCCCCACTGTCACACAGGGGAAATGAGACCAGCCTGAGCAGCTGCAAACTCCCCTGCCTGGGCAGCATGGCCAGTGCAGGTGCTCCTCACTCAGGACACAGTGCTGGCACAGCCCAGGGGAGGTCTGGAAAGACTTATCTGTCATGTGAGGGGGCGGGCTGGCACTAGACACAAGTGTGTGTTGCTCAGCTGAGGCATTACGGAGATTCAGGAAGCCAAGTTCTTCACATCTTTTCAGGAACTGGTCATTCAGCTGGGCTGGCAGTGATTCCAGACCCTCCTTCAGCAGCTGGACACTGGATTTCATATCCAAAATCTCCACATCTTTCTGGGGAAGCAGAAAGCAGAGCAGAAGCAGTAAAAAACACACAAAAAGACACAATAGTAAGAAAGTCTTAGGTACCATGTGTCAGTTTGGTATTGACCCAAAGATCAGCAATTTGTATCTTCCTGTGTAATACATATCCTCAAACTGTCCCACAAAAGTGAGAGGTTTGGGACTGGAGCATCCCCCTAACCCACTGTGTGCCTCCTCTCCTAGGCCCACTGCTTTCTCACACACTGGTGTGATACATCCTTGCCAAAAGCAATTCCTGCACCAGGGCCTTTGGAGAAATCAGACCTGTTCAGAAGGTCTCTAACAGTTCATCCTTGTATCTCTGACACTCACTTGTTTTCTTTTCACGTCTTTTTTCCCCTCCCTGGGAAACGCCTGGCTGAAGGGACAAGGTGCTGCACTTCTGCGAGGTTCTCTCCCCTCACAGGCATGCGCTTCACCACCTCCTCCAGTGAAGGCATGTGTCAGGTGAGGAAGCAGCGAGTGCTCCATCATGGTCTGCCACAACAAGGCACTGTTGGCTTCTCCTCTTACTGACCAGGGCTTCATCAGAGCTTACAGCACCGTTAGCCAGTGCTTGGGTAAGCCTCTGTCAGTATCTGGCCTAGAATTAGCATTTTAATATGTCTTTCCCCTTTCATTGTAACAGGAGCAGTCTGCTTTATAATCCACCATTCTAAGGCAATTTAATATTCAGATAGTATTTTGAAGAAGCAGGAGAAATTCAGAATGAGGACTCAGAATAAAAGATTAATTTCTGCACTTACGGCTGCAAGTCTCCTCTCCATCTCCAGCAGTGCCTGCTCCATTTGGCTTTTATCTGTCAAAGCTTTCAGCACCAAGCTGCAGTGACTTTGAAGAGCATCTTTCACTAAATGGGGAAATCAATAAGAAACACATTTGGTCTTTCATTTGTAAATGTGAATAAAGTACTATCAGTACTGTTGCTACTTCCTGCATGGCTTGGCATGAATTGCCACATGATTCTCCTGCTGAGATCTCCCCAAATCCCGAGCAATGAACAATGGGGTTGATGTTTAATGCAAGGCACTTGAAATTTATAAGATGCTGCACATGGGCCAAACCTCATTTATTGCACTCTGTTAACGTGGCATTTGGAGAAGAGAGACTGTGCAAAGCTGCAGAGTTTGGTAGGCTCAGTGCAGGGAAGACTGAGGCTTGGTTGTCTGCCAGGTGCACAACAGGCATGACCAAGGTAGGGGGACCCCAGTAAAGCTGTCCACCCCCGTATAACTAACACTCTCATGCAACCAGGTGATGGTAAATGGGGCTTGAACAGGATGGAGGTGTAGGAGGTTAATGGCTAAGAAGTGCAACCAGAGAAACTGTGTAAAAAATGCACAGGAGGCTGAAAACTGAAGGAAAACTGCTGGAAGGAATCGAGGGAAATTATGAAGAAGTGTGCAAAGAATTGGAATTTCCGTTTGCTGGTCATGGGAAGAGATGGGGTCAGAAACCACCTGAACCAGGCAGGTGTTCCCCGCACTTGGTAGTGTGAGCCTCAGCAGTGTTCTGTGGAGGCACAGGCTCCCTGGCAAGGTTTTAAATTGGAGCAAGTTGCTCTTGGCTTCAGTCAGTCTTGCAGAAAAACTGATAAAACCCCAGGGATTTGTGTTATATGATTGGATAAGAATATGACTCCCCCTATACAGCTTAAATTACTCTTATAGGAACCACTGCTGTGCCTAATATGCTACAGGATGGAAACAAAGTTTGCAGTGTGTGTGGAGATGAAAAATCTTTAGCAATCTTGTGGAAGTCTCCTTTAAAATCATAAATTAGGACAGAGTGAAAGAGCTGAGAAAGAGCAGAGAGAAAGCTAAACATGTCTGGTCTTTCCTGTGAAGGGTGCAGGGAGGTGTGTACAGATGGAATGTTGGCTGGTTGGCACAAAACAGGATCCAAAGCACTCTGCCAAACCAATGGGCCAGGATAACCGAAACCCTGGAGTGCTGGAGCAGCACTGCATACCTGAGAAAAATCAGAATAAAGTCTACATTTCAACAAGTGGCTACAAGAGCTCTGCATTAATGAATCCTCTTTTGCTACATATCCAAGGTGTTTGATTGACTTTGGTGTCAGAGGAGCTGAGAGCCCATCTGAAGCTGTTCCTGCTCACCAGTGTTTATCTCAGCTCCACGGTGAGCACCTCTTGCAACACAGTGCTGTGTTGGGCACTGGGGATCCCTTCTCCTCCTGCTCAGCTATTTTCATTAAGCTTTCAGGGACTTAATTATCTCAGTGAGCTGTGCCCTTCTGTCAAACTGTAGATGGAATTGGTTAAAGAGCTAAAAACTGTTAGGGACAGGCAGGCAGAAAGTGCTTGTACAGGCTTTGCTTCTGTGAAAAAACAGGGATGTTTTAAAAATTTGTGAAGGAAGAAAGGAATCTGAGCAATTATGGGCTTAGTAATTTGTTCTCATATAGTGCAAGGTTTTAGAACAGACTCTGAGGAGAAAAGTACTCAAAGATATAGAGGGAAATGGAATAAGATGGAACAAGATTTCATAAAAGGTGGATTGTGATGTAATGCACTAAGATAAGACAGGTGACTTCTTTGACAAAGACAACACAATGGCCGTTCTGTAGATTCAAACAAAGCTTTTCAGTGGAAGTTGTCATGTAATATATAAAAAAAAGAGAAAAAATAAGGGGAAGCTTAAAAATAAAGCCTCAACTAAAGGGAAAACATCAGCTCTTGAGCAGGGTGGCATAAGGGGAAAAGGCAGCTCTGACAGGTGCTCATCAAGGCCTTCTCATGAGCAAAACATGCTTAAAATCTGCTGTAGTCACCTGGGTGCAAAAGCCAAAGGGCATTCAGTTAATTAGCAAGTGACACAAGGATGCAAATGCCAGCACCAGAGGCTACAGGTGAGACAGGGCAGTGTGGTGTGCAGTGGTGCACCAGCTCTGGCTGACAGAACTGCTGTGCACTCCAGGATGTTTGGAAGCCCACATGCCTTCCCCGCTGTCTATGTGCAAGGAAAGAAAGAGATTGAACTGAGACATGGGCAGAGAAAAGCTACAAGTTAATTAAGTGCTTACATGGTAATCTCCTCTTATGAAAGGAGATTGAAAGTGTTTTTCTCATTCAGCCACGCAAAGCAGAGGTGTGGGGTGGCACAGGGCTGGAGGTGCCACTCAGGGACTGACACAGGGAATGGCACCTCCTAGCACCAGGAGTCCCCTGTGCCCAGCTGTGTTTTAAACCTTGCCTCCTCCGAAGGAGCCCTGCTTGGGCACAGTGCACACAGCTGGCATGTGGGAGAAGGATCCCCACAGCTGCCTCATCCATGCATCTTCCTCACACACATTGAATTAAAACCACCTCCCAGACTTGGGCTCGAGGGGAATTTCTCCATTGTTTCAGGATGCTCATCACCACATGGTTTTGCCTTGTTCTCTGTAGGAGCTTGGCTGATTTCTGAGGATTATCTGCACATATTTCAAACAATATGCTGTTGCAGACAATTTGGTTGTTGTTTTTAATCTTTTAGTGTTTTGCTGTGACAGATTTAGACTGTTTTAGAAACCTGGAAATCTATGACTTGCAGAATGGGTTTGTAGTGGGGGAGTGTATGTTTGAGTGGGCCTTTTAGACTTTTCATCTCCCTGGTTAGACACAAGGGCTACTTACAATCTGAGAGCAGGTTTTTGGGGAGCCTGCCAACCTACAAAGAGAAGGAAAGCAGCAGTGACTAAAGGAAGAAACTCCTTTCATGTCACATAGTGAAGATACAGAAAGGGCAGCATCTGCAAGCTTACCTTGCTGCTCTTCCCCATATGCTTAATTTTAGCTCAGAATTCTTTTTAAAACTTTCTGGTCTCCCTAGTCTGTCTATTCTTCTTCAACATAGTATCCTCAGTCTAAAAATAGTCCTGCATCCACTGGGCTTGTGATCTGCACATACATTTGACTCAGCACAGCATGCTGCAGGCAAGCAACCAGCAGCCAGCCTTTTGAATGTCTTTCGTTTGTATGTGTAGGAGTATCCTGCAGAAAAAACCCTCAGTACAGAGGAGGGGCACTCTCCTGCCCTCCTTGCTTCCATACACAGAGGAGTGTTCAGACTTGTCAAACATTAATAAACAAAGTAAAAATGAGCGTTAACAGAGACTTAAAAAACATAGGTGTTGAGACGGCCAAATTAGATCAGATTAAGGACCCTGTTAAGTCAAGTCTCTTGTCTTTGAATATGATCAAGAAGCGCTGCTTCAGAGGTTTTCTTCAAATAAATCCTGCAGCAGATAGTTATTGAATAACTTGATCACAGACAGAAAATCTTTACTCAGTTAATGGGTGACTTATGCACAGACTTGTACCTCTCTTGAGGTATTTAACTAAAGCAGTTTTTTACAAACTGAAACATTGCTGTGTTTTGATTTGCTGTACCCTTGTCTTCGGATGCTACTGGTTTACAATAATAACATTTGGAATATGAAATCTGGCATGAGATAAAAGGCTGAAGGACCTCGGGGTAGGGCTGCCACCCTGTGCTGCAGAGTGTTCCCTGCAAATCAGCCTGTACCAGGGTGCAGCTGCACTCCCAGCAGCTGAAAACTATAGCCTGAGCAGTCAAGGGAGGGAGCACCAGCCTCCCAGCCTAGGAATATTAAACAGCAACTGCTTCTGATGTCTCTCTATCATCATCTATGCAGCTCATCCTGAGATTGGCACTAACAGCACAGAGGCTTTAAATAACACTTTGGAGGGAGGTTGCTTCCCCCACGCACAGATTCAGTAAGGGAAATTGGAGGTGCTATAAACCTGGTGAGACACGGGCAGGGAAGACAGCTCTGGAGCTCAGCAGAGTGCTACATGTTCTCCCTGGGCAGCCATGGAGCTGTGCTAGAGGGTGAGACAGTTGGGCTGTCATGGCTGCATCCTGCTCAGATATACTCCAAGCAGTCAGGTTTGTGCTGGCTTAGCCTGGGTCCCGTTCCACAAGACATCAGATAGCACCTGCACCAGGAGACTGTGAGGCTGATTGGATCTGCCCCTGATCTCACCCTGTGCTGCAGCACACAGTGCTCCGAGCCCTGAACTGTGACGAGGAGGGGTTTCAGTATCTACTGGAACATCCATACTTCCTCTCACCATCCATGCTGAGGTGTTTCGGAGTCTGGTTAAGTTGCTCACCTCAACAGCTTTGTCAGTCACTGCATGGTTAGTTAGCAGCTACATGGAAAAAGCATGTTTTAAATCAGTTTCAAACCTTTTGACTTTTCAATCCATACAGGACATAAGGGAGCCTGAACTGGGTGTTCCAGTCTGGCCCATACCATGCAAGGTAAACAAGCTCAAATCCCACAATTTAAAACACAGCCATTTCCCCTGGAAACTTTGCCAGCAGCTGCTGGGCCTGGGGAGCCTGAAAGCAAGCCATGTTGAAAACCTCCCACCGGGCACCAGACCTTGTCAGAGAACTGCATCACCTCATACCGCTGTAAGTGATATATTTCACATTTCTTTGTCACCCTTGATTGCAGTACATCAGAGGATTGCCTGTGGCACACTGGCTGGGAGGATGCAGCTCATGTGCACTGCAGACAAGGTATTGTGGGGGATGTGGCTGTTCTGAGCTGTCACAGCTGGAACTACCAGATACCAGAACAGCAAAGCAGAGCAGAGAGGGATGAGTGGTGAAAATTGAAATTTGTATAAAAAAATAAAAGGCTTTGATCGAAATGCGGGTATATAAATTAAAATGTGAAAAATAAGAAAAGAAATGAGCTACAGGAGCGGAAACCAAAAGGAAAGAGCAAATGATGAGTGGGAAAGTCAGCCAGAGAAACTGTATGTATATAAGGTGGAAGAACTGAGGCCAGAGGGTCTGCCTGCCTCTTTACATCCCTATGCACCACACACCAAGATATGAGCAAGGCACAGAGCACCCGTGCCTCTGTGGAAACTGCTCAGCCAAACCTTGTCTCATCTCCAGTGCCAGACACAGCTCTATCCACTGTGTGCAAGCACATATGGACAAACACTCAAAAGAGAACATTTTAAAAATTCTTCCTGCATAGAGCATACCAGCCCAACAGCATTTGGAAATGCTTTGGAAATATGTTTTGAAAAATATTTTCTGTTTTGTTCTTGCCCGGTGGCTGTGCAGACTATGCCAAATGTGCTTGCTACCCACTGCTAAAAATGCAGCCTGTGATACTCCTTATAAGCTTTTAATGAAGATAGACTTGGTTTCAAGTTTCACCTTCCTTTGCTTTTCAGAGCTATTGGAATGTCCTGGTGAAGTAGTTCTCTTCATCTTCTGCATTCCTCTCCTACCTGTGAAATCCTCCACTGCCAATGATTTAAAATGTCTCTGCCATGTCACCCACATCCCAAGGTACTGTGTCATTACTCACTGATATTCAGAATTAGCTCTGAATTTAGCTCTTTATCACCTGAGTTTTGGAATTTTATACCAGTTTTTCAAGGGAATTGCCTCTTTTCAAAACGCTATCTATTGAAGTGGGAACTTAATTATCCATCACTGTGATATCAGTCAAATGACAGTGTTTATCTGCAATTAACCAGTGACGAATGAACCTCCCAGAAATATGAAAAGAACAACATTGTGCAGCATGTGATGATTTTCATTATATATTCAACATTCTGCAGCATGATGCATTACAGAAAGTGCCAATTTTTCTTTTCAATTGCTTTGAAAATCTAGCAGCATGCACCTCTGGGAGGTTTCTCATTTCATTCAAGGCACATTCATTTAAAATGGATATGGAGAGGGAACAGGACAGCTGAGTAAATGGTATGGAATGAAGGGGGAGTCATGAACAATAGATTTGATTTTCAGTGCCATGACAACAATTTCTGTGCATGAGGTATGCAAAATTAGGCAAAGTCCTGCTGCAGAGTGGACAAGTTGAGGCACTGAAGTAATTAGGAGGTGGGAAGATGTGTAAAAGGAAACTTGCTGTGCTGGCCAAAGCAGACAGATTGTTGTTTACATTAGGGTCCCACCAAGAGCACTTGCCAAGCACAGCAAAGCAGTGTTCTTAGTACAACAAGATTGGTATTTCAAAGGTACAGCCTATCATGCCCTCCTGCAGAATGCATCAGACTCTTTTTGCCTCAGAGGGCTCTGTTAATTTAAAGGGTATCTGTCAAAGACATGCTTTGTAGAAGGCACAGTTTGCCACACACTGAATATTATTGTGCTTTTGTGAAGGTCTGCTGAATTTATTTCACAAGATATAACTCACTTCACGTTTCTTTGTACATTGAAAATGGCCTCTTGTTCTTGCACAGAGCAGAGCAAGCTCTGAGCAGTCCTTAAAGGGTGTTGATAAAGCATCACACCAGCTTTAAAAATTAATGTACTCTCAAAGGCTCAGTTCTAAGCTAAATTAGAAACAATTTCTTGAAGCATTTTCCCTCAGCAAAGATTTCAGTGATTAGCCACTTCAGAGACAGAGCTGTTCAAAAGTATTTTACATTAGCTTTTCTGTAGGTCACTTTTTTATCATGGCAATAGTGTGCTTCCCTCTGTGCTTCTCATTCAAGAAATGAGCAGTACTAGTTTTGTTTACATACAAAACTTAATCACTTCAAGCACAGAGGCGCAATGGAAGGCTTCAAACTAACATATGAATATCTAAGAAAGCCCTAAAAACTGAAACTGGATACTCAGGATATAAATATCTAAGTTATTTTTACTGTGTATTCCATTAGTAATCCAGATAGTCTAAAAATTATCATACTCCAGGCAAAACACAAAAACAGAAGTATGTTTATCTGTTAGAACACAGTGTCTAACCATGCAACACCTAAATACAAGAGAGCAGAGAAAGGGAAAAAATGAGGGAGTAGGAATGGAAAAACTGACAAGTCCATACCATGGATAAGTCTTATTTTCTCTCCTCCCTTAGGAAGAGCAGCTGTGAGTGGCATGACTTGCCCAGTTCGCCCCAGCCTGGAGGCAACACACTGACATTTGGCAGTTTGACTGTGCCCTCTGCTGTTAACAGGAACACAGGAAGGACTTACATGTCTTGGAAAGGGTTTCCAGGCAAACCATAAGGGATTTGTGTTTGGAATCAAACATTTCTTCAAACTTCTCGAAGCACGCTTGCAGCTGCGAAAACAAAGGTAAATGCAAAAATTAAAACATTGCCTTTTCTTTGTTTGCAAAATCACAGCCTCAGATGCCACAGAACAATGACTGCAACTCATGGAATGGAACAGCCTGCAAATGGTTGTTTATCTGTCACTTGAAACAATTTGTCCAGCTGTTGGTTGCAACCCCAAAGAAGATCTGGGATGGCTCAAAAAGCTCATGAAATCTGAACAGATTTTAAAAAATAGATACGGATCTGTAAAAGAGGATTAATAATAACTAAGAAAATTAATTATAGAAGTGTTGGGGGAGAGACCTTCAGCTTCAGACCACAATGACTAAGCCTGAGAGTAGACTGTTTTCTTCAGGCAGAAGGAAAAAAGAACTGATATTTGCAGACCACCACTACAGCTTGCTTTTGCTCCAGAGACTCAGAGAAATTCCACCGCTGGCTCTGAGGCAAGTCCCTAAAGACCTTGACCCTAATGCCACAAAGGCGATGGTATATGCAAAAAACCTTACAATTGTTGGTTTAAAGTATTTGAGTGCTTAAGACACACAACGTAATATTTTAGATATCGGCATCGTAAAGGAGAGAAAGTGAACACTGAATGGTCTGTAGTATTTCTAACTCTTCATTGTTTTACATTCTGAATTTGAAGTAACTTACCTCTTGAAGCAACTTACCTCTTGAAGCCTGTTTTCCGTGCCAGAAATAAAGGAGCTTAGGGCTTCACTAAAATGGAAAGAACCCAACAAGTATGAACCAGAAATGTAAGTTATTAAAGCATACAAAATTGAAAAGATCACTGTAAAAACGAGACAGGAAACGCTGCAAGTCATAACATAGCATGTAATGTAAGCACAGAAACATGATTACTTCAGGGGGTATAACCCTTTGAAGTCACCTCAGTTATTTTAGGAAAGCATGGACCCTGCAGTGTAAAGTAAGAAAAAAATACATATACACACATGCCCATATATGTCATATACATGAAGTTATGGGGTTGTTACTCTCAGAGTTTTGGCCTCTCTCAAATTTTTAGTTGGCATTTGCACAACTGTACATTAGCTGCTGGGGTGTGATCACCATGTTATCTGCTCCGGAAGGACCCAGCCTGTGGGTGACGTGCCAGTTGCTGCGATACATGAGTATTGTGTTCAGACTAAAATAACTGTGGGGAAAACATGGGAAAAGCTTCAGCATCAACAAAGCCCAGGCCAGGAAGAACAAATACTGCAAATCCTTTCCTCCTGAGATTATGCCTGTGGTTTCTGTTATCCGTCCTTTTAAGTTGAGCCAGCCTATCAGGAACCGGGCTATATTCATGATTAACCTGCCACACCAAAATTCACGGGTGGTTGCTAAGCAAAGTGATAACCTTCTCCTCTCTGAAGATTTGGGTCATGTTAAGTTGATCATTTGAGTGATCTAAATTACAACAGCCGAAAATATGCAGAGGCCAGGTAGAATCCTGCTATGAGAATTAGGCAGTGCTTCTGAAATCTCTCTAGCCTTGTGGAAAGGAAGATACTCATTTTCTTAGTCAAACTTGCAGGGGATACAAATTGATAAATTATGCACTTATCTTTGCAAAGATAATATAGTTATTTCTATAAATAGTCTTCTAATCTGGGAGCAAGTCTGGAGTGTAGGAAGGAGCATAATCCATTTAAAGAAAAAATAAAGAATAATTATGAGTGATGCCTAAACATTTAAAACTACTTTCTCATTTCATTACAAAGATCTTCCTCTAATAGGCAATACAGAATCAAATTTTGCCTTATCAGAAATGTAGTGCCTATTGAAAAGGCAAGAGAGATACATAGCCAGATTTGATCAAAGGCTTTTAATAAAAACACGCTTCACTTTGGATGCTACATTACAAAATGTACAGTGCTAAGAATTATTTATAGGTGCACTGAGGAGTTTGCCATATTTTGTTTTTGAGCTTCAGATCACTGGCTTGTTCATTAAAGTCCTTCAGGACCTACAGGTACATGTAATTCTTGACATCTAACAAAGGGCAGATGCAAATTACATTAACAAATAACACTTATCTGTTACCAAAAACCAGTACATAAAAATCTTGTATGGAAATAAAATTCTAGAGATACATGCAGGTTTATAAAGATGCAATCTGCACAAAAGTGAAGGCCAACCCCAGAGTCCATTTTAGCAGTACCCACATAGCCTATAAAATTTTGAGAAATAAGGGTTTTCACAGGGAATCAATACATAAGAAAAACCCAACACTGATTAGATAAAGGACAAAGGTAAATTCATGTTCGAGTCTTGCTGTTCTGTAGGGCTTATGGCTGAATGTGTTACATAAATTGCAAATAAGTCCTGTTCTCTTAACTTGTGACTCTTTCCAATTAGAAATTATTTAAAACCTGAAAATACTTTTCTTGGAGAAGTATGCTGCTGTGTCATGTATGATTTGTAAGAGGGGAAGAAGGAGCTGCAGGGAGTGATAACCAACAGCATGGAAAGAATTTCCAGTGGATGTCTACATACCGGTCATATTTGTCCTTTATTTTGTTCTTATTCACTTCAAAATTTTCCAAGACACTTTTCACTCTTCCTGCACCAAAATTAAGTGAACCTTTTTCTCTTGTTTCTTCATCAAATAACTGTGGTTTTGTCTGGTATTTGGTAAAAATACTGGGCTCACTCTGTTACACAAACAAAAGAAAAATGTTGAAGTACAAAAATAATCAGAGCATGAATTAGAAGAAACCATTTGTTTATCCAGTGCTTTGCAGACAGACATCACAGTGATTGGACATGACAGATTAGATTGGACGAGGAGATTAAGAATTTCATGAGATTATGCCTCATTTAGTGTCCCTAGTTAGATCAACTCCCTGTGGAACTGAGACCCAGCCCAAATTCCTCCAGACGCAGGGTTTTCTCTTGAGGATTTTCAGTTTGCTACAATTATAAGGTGTGCAGGTTTTTTTCACTTCTATGTTCAAGACAGAAACTATAAATGAATTCCAGTGTTCCTGGAATTGTGGAAAAGTTCAAGTTGCCAGTAGAATCTCCCTGCACAGGAATCGAAAAAAAAATCCTATTGAATTTCCTGGTGGATGACATAATTTTGCTGCCAACTAGCAACATCAACAGACTGTAGATGAGTTTTTCACATGCTTCAATACACATTTTAGAACAAGAAATTTAATACTAATATGAAAGCTTCATTCTACAAAGTTTCCAGACACTGTGTGACCAAAATGGAAATGCCTTTTCCTTAAAACATAACAAAATGCAAATTCCATTCATTGTTTTTCATCGTGAAAAGTGAATTTCCTATTTTGTGTCTGATGAAAACTGCTCCTAGGCAAAATGCATAGGACAGCAGATGGCATCTGGAACTGAAGGACAGCCTGGGGTCTCCAAGCTGGCACCACTGCTCTTTCCTAATCTTTGCTCCAGGTGTGTTTATTCAGATCTGGTACTCTCTATTAGCAGTACAGGAACTATTTTAGTGGAGGCTGGTAACATCAGAAACCATGAGCTGTAGGAGAAACATCTTGAGCATAGAAACTCTTCATCCCAATCCAAAATCATCCAAGCATCTGCCATAACAACAATGCAGCAAAGTCATTGTCAGTGCAGGGAAGCAAATACTGAGTAGCTCTGTCATTCTTGTGGAAAGGTAAGGAAGTGAAACACAACATTTTTGAAAGAAAAGGTAATATTCTACCTTGGCTAAGTAGGTGGTTTAAGGACATTAACTTGAGAATAATTTCCTATTATTTTAGTAACTTAAAAAATGTGATTGAAGAAAATAATACCTATCTCAATAATAATTTCTAGCAATCTGTTACAAACACCTGGTTTTCATCTGACCAGGCTGCTACTTCATCTTGCCACAGTAAGTATGTGTATGTAGCAAGAAGATAACTTGATTTCAGCAGTTACTGACATTTGCAAATGTCAGTACCTGATTTCAGCATTTTTCATTAACTTTGAATGGTGCCTGTGTGCCTGCATGGGGCTGACTGAGAGCAAGACTCACATCCTGGGAGTTCTGCTGTCCTGGCTGCGTGCCCAGCTCCAGCGGTGCTGCTGCTGACTGCACGTTGTCCAGGCAGAACTGGGAACCGAAGAGCAGCTGAGAATCACTCAGACTCAAGTAGTCACTGGCAGTGCTGCTCCGCATGGAAAACTTATTCGGCCTGAAATGGTGCAGAGAGGGATGTGAATGAGTCTGGAGCAATTAAAAAGCTAAACAGAATTCCCTGCATGGCCTGCTGGAGCTGCTTGATCATGGCCCACCCCAACACATTTTACAAATTTACTATTTTGTACTCTCTGCTTGGAAGGTGCTGTTCCTATAATGGCATAAGATTGAATTCTAAGATAAACCAGACGGGTTATCTTAAACTACCACATCCATACAAACGGAGTGTGGTAGCTTCACACTCACCTTATAGGAGTGAAGGTGTTTCTCCAGCATGTCCTGCAGACAGAAGACCAAACCCAGGACTGGGAATCTAACACAGCTCATCCTACCTGCCTTGTCAATCAGTCTTAGTTAAAGAGACACCCTGGGGTCTTAACAAGTGCTGGGTCTCTCCCTTTCAGCTACTCTGGGTAAAAATTTCTTTTGTAACTCAGGTGTTGCTTTGATTAATTGGAAGCCAGTTCCAACAGAATAAAACTTTCTGACTAATAGTTGACATTTCTTGGGCTTTTATTCTCCAGTTGCCTTAAGGCTGACACAGTGGCACAACAAATAAATAGAGATAGCATATGGCTGGATGAACTGATCTGAATTGTTGGAAATATTTTAAACATATTAACATGGTATTCAAAAGTGCTCTTGTTTCCCTTGAGCATTACTCAAATAAATCTTTTCTAGATACCCTTGATTTTGTGCTGTGTTGCTCTGATTCTGCTCCTCTTCAGAAACACTCTTGTACTCTTCTCCTGCTTTATGGACTGGGCTTGTGGCACGGGACCAGCTTCTCTCAGACAAGGGTTTCCCTATACAGCTGCACCGCTTCTCATTGTGTTGGAGGCTGGCTTCAATTTTTTGTTAGCAAAAATGCATACAAAAGACTTCTTTCATTTTTCACAAAGAACCGTAGAATGGTTTGGGTTAGAAGGGACCTTAAAGATCACCTAGTTCCAACCCTCTTGCCATGGGCAGGGACACCTTGCACTGTACCACGTTAGTCAAGTCCCATCCCTCCTGGCCTTGAACGTTTTCAGGTATGGAGCATCCACAGCTTCTCTGGGCAATCTGTGCCAGTGCCTCATCACCTTCACAGGAAAGAATTTTTTCATAACAATCAATCTAAATCTACCCTCTTTCAGTCTAAATGATCACTATTCCATTGCTCCACATCCGTAAGGTCTGGCAGAGTGCCTAGGTTAGGACCAAACACAGAAAAAGCTGGGAAAGGTTTATATTCTAAGTTCTTGCTTTTTTTGAGCTACCAAGATGGAGAGATGTGTTGCTGCCTTTGGAGCTGGGAACTAGAGACCAAAATCACTGAAAATAAGTAATGACAATTTTACACAAGATTTTTCTTCCATATCAAGTGATACAAATATAGGAGAAGGAACAGGAGAATAATTCATATGTATAACAGGAGATGATCATCCCAATATTTATTAGCAGTGACATGTTTGGTTAATCCCTAGTTTTGGAAGGAGCCCAAACATCATAGACACAACAGGGAAAGAATTTAGCAGCAGTACTTGAACTGCTCAGTCTCTATTATATACTGGTGTCACTGACAATATCATATTAATACTTTTGACTTTAAGCTCACTGAGTACACTGAGCTGCAGGCAAAAATAGATGAGTTTTGGGTTTCTGAATTCTCAAAAAGCCTGATAAGTCTTCCTGAACTCAAAACTTCTCCCTTAATCCCTCTCTGGACCCCAAATCTGCTAAGAAAAAAATTCTGAATACAATTTTACTTGCACAGTTTTTTGTTTCCATCTCAGCTAAGCTTTGTAAAAAAAAAAAAAAA
>VZTJ01011336.1:2886805-2900933 GCA_013397795.1 Orthonyx spaldingii
AAAAAAAAAAAAATTCTTAATCTACAGCCAGTATAGGGGGGAGACATGTGAGCACATGGGCTACCATGACCCACACAGGCAGAGCACCTGCCTGCAATGTAAGTAGCACATCTCCTGCACCAGTTTTCTAAATCCTCCTGTCTTCCAGCCAAAAAAAGCTCCATCTTAGTTTGAGGAAATGTTTTTATGATCTTCAGACGCTCTTGACAAATCCCCTTTGAAAGTGTCCAGTGAATTCACAACTGGTGAATATCACACCCCACAACATGCTCGTTTTCTCGGATTCTTCGTGTTATTTAATACCTGAAGCACAAGATTCTTATAACAAAGATTTTATGAGGAGTATTGAGCTGAGAGAACTTTATGAGCCAAGTGACTTCCTAGGCTTACTCTGCAACCAAAGGCAGCTGTTGACTGCTCTGGAGCCAAATTTTTCTGTCTTAAGTCCACTACCTCAGCAGTTGGTTTAGGAATGATGGCACTTCTGCAAGTTAGAGGGGAAGGTGAAACAGATGTCTCTTTTGAATACACTCATTCCCCTGAGCAATGGACTTCTTTCTCCTTTGCTTAACACTGCTGGCAATTAATTTCCTAACAAGACCATTTGCGTAAGCCATCAGCCTGGCCATGCTTGGCCCAGGCCTGTCCCTGATGGAGAGATCAGACAACCATGATCAGATGTGGGATCAGATCCTTGGTCAGGCTTTTCTAAACACCTGACTATTCCCTTCAGAATGCCTGAGATGCAGGGATGCATGTTCTGTCCTAAATATAAACCATTCCCCATAAATATCAAGGAAACATCCCAGGTATGCAATCCCAGTTAGTAGTCCCTCCTAAGAGATGCAATATCTTACCTCAGGAGAACTTTTAGCTTTTTCCTAACATGAGCCATGCCCCAAATCGTTCATGTGTTGGTGCCCATAACATTCCTTTGGTACTGGCACTAGCATATGCATTCAAAACAGAAACAGCTTTAGATATCTAACACAAGTTCTTGACAGCTCCAAAAAATGGTAAATCATCCTCTGTTGACTGATGGTATGATTTCATTTTCCCACCTAACTTAACGCAAGGTATTGCAATGTTGGTAGCTCCAACCCTTTCTTGTGATATGAGCGTGATCTAAAAAATCTGCAGCATTCTGCATATCTGGGGGGTCAGCTAGATCTTCACAGTCTCTGTTTCCCTGTTGTCAGTGGAAATTCCACCTTTACAGGAGGAGTTAGAACTTTCAGGAACTTCTTTAATTTTTCTAATTTTCTGATTTCCACTCCAAATATTTTAGCACAACCACACTCACCTTTCATTCAAAGGTTCTGCCTTGCCTCAAAACAAATGTGGCATGAAATAAATGCTCTCTTCTTGTGTTTCCTAGATATTCTAGGAACATTGACAAACTAAAACTTTGTAAATTGCCATAGGCCCCATCAATCTTTTTTTAAAACTGGCGTTCAAATTCTGTTGTTTGGTTCTGTCCTTATGTGCCAACGCCAAGGTTTAAGGGTAATTTGAAAAAGCAAACTGAGACTTCTACAATTTGCAACAAAGCATTTATCTGCAGTGCTGCTATAAGTGATTATCTCTGGTTCTATCATCCCCACTGAACCTGTGCTAACATCCCTCTTCTTCTCAAGCACTGTGAGTGAAGCTTGCTTACACCTTTCTGACACATTTCTTCAAAGTGCAGTAAAGCTTCTTTCCCAAAGAAGAGATCTTTCTCTCCTAGTAGCAGTGTCTTGAGTAGGATCAGAGCCATAAAGTCTCTCTTCTCCTGGTTCCCCTCCAGAAAATCTCACAGGCCTTTCTGCTCCTCCTCATTTAGGGACCAGGGCTGAATCACAACAAATCCAGTTCAAATTCTGGGAGCTGCTGTTTACCTGTTCTTCCTCCTGGCTTTAGCCTGTATCTATAGGAACTGTCTCTAGCTCTGCTATACTGCTCTCATCCTCCCGATCATCTGCCTGCCAATGTGCTCAGCAAATGAGCAAGGATCAACCTTGGCTTTGGGTGCAGGGGAGCTGGAGGAGTTTAAATCAAGGAGTTTTAACTGCTATTGCAGCCTCCAGCCATTTGCCATCTCTTCACTGGAAACAGTCACAGCAGAAAATTATTCTTCTGCATCCTCTCCTCTGGAATGGCATGACATGCTTGCTGCAAATAATTTGTACCACATCCTAAAAGGAATTTCTACAAACAGATTCTGGCACTGGCCCTAATGCATTAACCACAATGAAATCCCTCTCAGTTATTCAGCTCAAACACTGCCTCCAGTTTACAGATTTCAGTTTCAGAATCCCTCTGGTCTTATTTTAATTTCTCAAGGTCATTTTTGCATTCTGCGAGTTTATTCATTATTCATTCAGCTGTGATTCAATACTGCCCAGACATTCCTTACCTTGGAATCCATGTTAGCCCTTTGTCCTGCGGTTACAGCAGAGCCTTTACCTTAACAGGAGATTGGGATTTCTGCAGAGCAGCCCTGTTTGCTCCCACAAAATGCATCCCCAACCATATCAAAAGTTAGGCATCTGGAGACAGGGATTTTTTTTGCCACCCCTTCTCTAGCCTGAAGCCATCTTCCAGCTTGTGCTTACAGCCACGGTTTCTCATTCCTGTGAGGCTCTGGAATTTTACAGCTGCTCTCCTGGTCTCTGTCCTGGCTGTCTCCTTCATTTTCTGCTTATTCTCTGACCTTAATGCAACTTCAAAATATGTGACCTTGTGATGTGGGATGGAATTTCATGGGATAATAGATTGAATGAGGTTGTTAAATTTGGAAGTTATTCGCAACAGCAGCAATAAACCATAGAGAGTAGCGGCCCAAGTAGGTCTTAACTTCAAGCATCCATTTTGAATGCTTCTTTAGTATTTTCATGATTTCTTGGCGTTACACACTCTCTGGCAGGCTTTCTGTTTCTAAGGTCTTTGGAAGTCAGTATATGAGTAGCTTTTATGCATTTAGAAAGTCACTTCTTTTCTCATGGTACAAGGAATTTCTCATAACTTCAATTTCAAATCTAAATAATGAAGTCGAAATAATCTTTCTGCCTCAGGCAAGCATTTAACCCTTTGGGCTGTACAGTTTAACTTATTTTTTAATGAGCGTTCTTGTTACTATTCCAGTGTCTTTTTTTTTTTTTTTTAAATTAACAGTAGTGAATTTTTTGGCTTCTGCTGCTCTTGCAGAGATAGTGACTCCAGTTCCCTACTGCCACTCTCATGGCAGCACTACAAGAGCAAATAGCCTGAACATGGGTCTTGTGCTCAGCTCAGAGACAAGGCAAGATGTGTCTCTTCCCCTGCAAGCTCCCTGGCTGAGGCAGGTATTGGTGGTGTCGGAAAATGGACTTTGAGCATCACACCCCTGTGATGCTTATCCAGTCAATCAAAAGCTGTCATCATTTGTGGCTGCTGTTCTCGCATCCTATGTGATCTCCCTCTGCCAGCCCTCCTGGCTGGGCAGGCATCAGCACTGCTCTAATGTGACACTTTCTCTAATGAAGGCTGGCATTTTAATCCATAAAAATTGTGTCCTTTGTCAATACACTTCAACTGAGCCTAAGTTTTCCCTGTGTAGCTGTCGTGTGGCCCCCTTCCACCCTCTCAAATAACTTAACACCTTAATATTATTGTCCAACTTGATAATCTTCCCTCTGCTGCATTTCTAGTATCTCTAATATGTCAATATTCATACATAAGACCAGGTGGAAGAGGGACTTTGGTTCCCCACACCCCATTTCTCAGGCTGTTAGGGTTACAGAGAAGCACTTCTGTGTCTGGTAGATAACAAATAAAACCCAGAGCAGTTCTGGGCTTGTGCAGAGCTGTGGCCATGAGGGCAATGCATCACTGGAGTTCTGCATTTCGTGGGGACCTGGTGGCAGCTGCTCTCAGAAGTAACACCCTGACTCAAACTTGCAAAGGACTCACAGAGTGAGTCACACTCTGCCTAGATTATATGCTGATTTTATGTTTCATTTTTAAAGCTCCCTGAAAGAGTTTTCTGGGGATTAAACAGCATACCCTGCTGTGATAGGAAAGGTTTCTAGTAATAGAAGTGAGCCAGGGAAAAGAAACCAACATCTTTTCCCCCTATTTCAAACACACACACACACATTCACACGTTCCTGTGGGAAACTTTTCTTTCCTTTAGAAAAGTTAATTGTCCACAGAAAACTTTCTCCTCCTTCTTACCTCCTCCAAAAACCCAGATGCATTTCCAGTAACGTTTTGTGCCCTATTTGACCCTTTTGAACTCGCAAAAAATGTGGAATGCTCAGGATTGGGTGCTAAAATCTTGCCTATATTTTCTTCCTGCATTAATAAATGAGTTAAAAGGGAAGACATTGTAGGTGATAGGCTACTTTGGAGGAGAAAGAAATACAAGTGATCCCTTTCCAAACAGGCACCTGTACTTCTTTCACTCATTTCCTTCCCTATGGCACAACTTCACAGAATTATTTATATATTTAAAAAATAGATCTTATATATCTTGTATATAATATAAAAATGTAATTATATATTTTATATATAATATTATGTCTTTTTAATATATTCCCTAAATTTCCCCTCCTCAGTCTCTGACTGGAAAGAAAGTCACAGGTTTTCAAAATTAGAAAAAACTTATTGAAAACTAGCAAACCCCCCAAAAAACAAGTAAAATAAATCTGCAGGTACCAAGAAGACAATGGAGTTAAGAAATGCACAATTGTAAAGACAAAACTATGACAGATATAAATACATTTTCCCCTGAATTGACTCCCCTTTGCTCCCTGCATCTGTGCAAAATTCAGTTAATGAATGTATATATATGACAAATGTTTTTATAATGGGCAAAAAAAATTACTATAATGTTTTCATTATCATCAATCATTGTGGTAACATCTGGCCAAAGAGCCAGTATGACTAACACCGTGAATTTGAACAAGTTAGTTATGTAAGTGGGTTATTTAACTGACAGAGGTTCAGAGCACCAAATTTGTCAATTAGCTTGTCCGGAGTCAAACGGGATAAATCCCACTGCCTTTTTCAGCCATGTGATGCAAAGGATGCTCTGAAGTACAAAATGCAGCTTGTCTTACATATTTGCCCTCCAGATGTTTACATGTGAATATTTGTTGTTTCACTGTAGATTGTAGCTGTGGGGAATTGTAGCTGCTCTTTGGCTTCTGCTGGGAAAAAAACAAGCCATGTGTATGAATGCAGAATATGGAATAATTTTTGAGTTATGTAACATACAATCATATTGCACATCATGATTCATTCTATCTGCCCTCTGCACAGGCAAGAGGAACACTTAACTTATCTAATGAGATGAGAACAGCTCACTGGGCTTCACCAAATACACCCTGAGTGGACCAGGGTACAGCTTCCAGCCAATGCTGGTTTTTAGATTCCCAGCAATCGTGGATCTACGGTGGTGCCTGGCAGGCTGGGGGCATAAACAGGATCCCAGGGGAGGCTAATGAATTCCCATTAGATTTCCCTCTTTAGCCACAGATCAATTCTGGACATATTTCACCTCACTGCCATCACCCCCGCCAAGTGTTTGGTTTCACACACCATTCCCTTTCCATCTCCCCCCCAGTCGTGCTCACCCGAGGGCTGTCGGTGTGCTGAGCATCTCCTTGATGTTCCAGACGTTGAAGTTCATGTTGTTCTCAGGGCTGGCACCCTGGCAGAGAGCTCCTGGGCATTACCATGGCCCCGGCCCTCACGGCCTTTCCCCACCAGCAGCAGCCATGGTGCCACAGTGCCCTGCAGGGAAGAGGGAGATGGAAGAAGGTGACCAGCCCCACTCAGGGCAGTGCCACATGTGTCCTGTGGCTGTGGGGACAGCCCAGTGGGGCACAGCCCTGCAGGCCCAGGGCAGGCCTGGCCTCGGGCCCTCCACAGGCCTGGGATGCAGACCTGGGCCTGCCCACCCTGTGGGGCCTGAGGGGCCTCGGTGCCCTGGGGCAGTCCCTGGGTCTCACCCCAGGGCTGGAGGTCCCTGGGGTCAACCTGGACCTGAGGGTTCTTAGGGTCACCCCAAGATGAGAGTTCCAGGACTGCACTCTGAGGCTTGAGAGGTCTGGGGGTCCTACAGGCATCCCTGGGTTTCATCCCAGAGCGGAGGTTTCCTGGATTTCACCTCGAGGCTGGGGGTCCCTGGGATCAGTTTGGTGCTGCGGGTCCCTGTATTTCACCTCAAGGCTGGAGGCCCCCGGACCTCACCTCAAGGCTTGAGATGCCTCAAGGTCCTGGGGGGGGTCCCTGGGGTCGCCCCGGGACTGAGTGTGCCTGGCTCCTTCCCTGGAGCTGAGGGACCGTGGATCTCACCCTGAGGCTGGGGGTCTCTGGATCTCACCCTATGGCCATGGGCCCAGGATCAGCCCCAGCTCCAGTCGCTCTGCAAGCCAGCCCTTGCCCCTCACCTGGAAGCATAGTCCTGGGCACAGGGCATGGGAAGGAAGAGAAAGCTGAAAGCTTGGAACCCTGGCACACTGAGAGTTACTGCTATGGGAGCATGGCAGCCATAGCACCCGTTTCCTTCATTTCCAGAGGCTGCGTGGTCTCTCATGTAAATACCTCTGGCAGAAATGCAGAAGGATTTAATTTCACCCATGAGAAGTATGACAAAAATAACCATCATCTAAACATTCTCCAGAGAAACATTCTTAAATATGGTTTTACTGGATTTTTTGCCTTGTGGTTCTGCATCCCCTATGTTCAGGAATGTAAAACAGGCATGCTTGCTTGTCTATTTTTTCCTCCTTTAATTCAAAACTATGTTAGTACTAGTTAAAATGTTTGCTTCACGGCTCTGAAGATACTCCATAAGCACTAAACCACTGCAGAAATAAGGTAGACATAAATTCCTGGATAGATCAGGAGAATTACTTACATTCCCCTTTATTCTCTTTTGCCTTTAGTATTAAAGGCAGCCTGGAGCTCAGGGGTGTCAAAATAATGGCTTTCTTGATGTATCTATCTGGTTTCCTAATCAAATCCCATGTAGATAAAGCTTTCGCTTTAGATAAAAAAATAAAATTCTGGCCTTTTACTCATAAAAATTTATTGACGTGACTTCACTGCATTATTTTTGCTTGACATTCCAGCACTAGAGTTGGTTTAAATAGCTTGGATTAATCAAGGCAGCTCAATAACTCCCAACTAAATGAGAAGACTCTGATGGGTTGATTCTCTAGGACCAGAGTAGGGAGTTCCAACTTGGATTGTGTTCCTACTTCAGGGATGGGGTAATGGCTGGGCTGCTGTCCTAGGTTACAATGTAAGATGTATTCTATTACCATCTTCACAAGCTGTTAAAGCAGGTGGGGCAGTGTTCCTTATCTCCTGCCAAGATTCACCCCTGATAACTCTCTCTGGGGGCTGTCTCTGTTAATGGGACGTCAAGAACCCACCATATGACTCATGGAATTACCTCATCCTATGTGAGATGCTCCGCCCAGGGGGAGGAGCCAAGCATTCCCACCTGGATATAATCTGGGTTTGGAACAGCTCAGGCGGCCCTGCCTACTGGATTCTCACAGGACAAGAGCTACCACTGGACCTTCAGGGGAAGACCAGACTTTCTACAGGATCACCACTTCAACAGAACCATTTCATCTGGACTGCGACCACCACCCTGACTAACAGGGTGTCAGGTTGTATCCTGACTCTGTCAGTGGTTACCATTGTTGTTCTTTATATTAGTAAAGAACTGTCATTCTTTTTCTCATATCATTGCCTAAAACCCCCTTAATTTCAAAATTATACTAATTCAGAGAGAAGGGAGTTATATTTCCTATTCCAAGGGAGGCTCCTGCCTTCCTTAGCAGACACCTGTCTTTTCAAACCAAGACAGCTGTCTAAGGCAGCCATGGGCTGGAAGGCAAACCTTCCAGAGAGCCAAGCTGATGAAAATGTTGATTTTTATTGTGCTTTTTGAGTAAATAAATACCTTGTTCTGCTCCTGAACTACCTACAGCTCTGTTGTGGAGGCCAGTGCATGACATTGCTGCCAAGAGCCTTGCTGTGCCTTCAGGTCCTATATGGCATTGCATCATAAACAGTGATTTTCCACCATTTTATTGCTCATGATTGAAAAGTTGGCCCAGATTTCCCTGCAGAAGAGACTGTAGCGTCCTGTACCCATTTACAGTACTTCCACTGCCACTAGAAAAGGAATTGCCGATGCTGTGCATAGTGGTGATAAGGCTCAACATGTTATTTTAGGTACTTAGAGCTATTCCTATTTCTGATGTTGCTGGAGCCTTCTGGTGTGAGTGTCTAGTGAGTTTGTGGAATACAATAAATGAGATTTTTTTATTTCCATCTCTCCTGACAATAGGAAAAAAAATCTATATGAAAACACATTTTTTTAAAATCATAGGTCTAACAGCTACCTCCATTTCCATTCTCCCGTCCATAACACACTCTGGGGAGATTAACCACGTTGCCAGGTGCTGGCTCGTAGCTTTCCTTGTATCTGAAATAACAGTCTGTGCTTCTAGAATTAGGGACGGTGGCCAGATACTTGTAGTCTTTCCTTTAGTAAAAATTAGCATAAGCTTCCAGGAGACAAACAGTGATATACTTGGTACATCCTTCAACTATTTCAACTTCATAGCACATTTCATTAGACACTCACAGGAGCTCTTCACTTAGTAACATGTCAGTCTGCAAAACTGGTCAGGACCCTCATCTCTCCATCCCTGAGATGTCCTTGGATATTTTCCTGGTAACTTTTCTCCCCTCATTCGAATGGGATTCTGGTCTTTTGCTCAAAAGTGGAGGTAAAAAAGAATGAGAAATTCACACTTAATTAGAGGTCACAGATTTCTGTTCCCCTCGGGTGGAGGAGCCAAGCCAAAAGGCACTCCGGTGGGTCAATGTGCCAGGAAAGTGTGTGCAGAAGGCAAAGTGCTGCTGACAGAGGGGCAAACCCCTGTGGGGCAGGAATCATCAGCCTTGCTGCTGGAAACACCACAATAGTGAGGGGTTCCCAAGCTGCAGCTTCCCACTCCAGCATCCTCTGGCTCTTGCAGCCGCCACCGCCTTGAATCTGGAAAAGCAACCTTGGGCACCCCATCAGCAGCAGGGAGCTTGTGAAGTTGGCACACAGGGATGTCAATTTGCCAGTGACTCAGCGTCTTGATTTATCCCATTCATGCGATGCTCCTGCGGGAAAAGCTTGTTAATCAGGCCTGTGTTTCCAATGCAGCTCCATGATTTAGGGTCCCCTATGATTAAGTTTTAGCAAGAGTGGAATTATTACATGCTTTGGTGGCTTCTGGAAAGAGCTGTCAGGGTGGGGAGCAGTACCAAAGTGGCAGCAAGGGGTCTGTCACTTTCCGGGACCCCGAGAAGGATATGCCCACCAGGGCTGAGCACAGGTCAGGGAGTGCTGTGAAATACTCATAGAAGGCTGTGCTCAGAGGAGGTATCCTTCTGTCCAGCCCCCTACCACAGTACAAACCACTGGCCTCTTCCCTGGCTGCCAGCACATCCTCCTGGCTCTAGTTTGGGGCTCACTGTTGATGCTGGCTCTGGCACAACAGTGGTTTCTATGGCAACTCCAGAGGCAGATGCAAGGATGCTTCCAGCTGAGGTACCACCAGCCAGGTATCCCAAGTTGTTCCTCCCAAATCACAGGCAAACAGCCACGCAGCACATCAGGATGAACCCTGTGGTCACTGTGCCTGGTGGGGACCAGAGGCAATGGAGCAGCAACACGAAAATGTCTTCTGAATGCTCTTCTATGAATCGTTTCTAACTTTTCCCATGCTGTGATGCCCCCAGGAGATGGTGCAGCCTGCCCCAGCAGTATGTCAGATGCTGCTGCACTCTGATGGGATTCAGTCTCCTGTCTCTACAGCCTTACAGCCCACCCGAGGCTCAAGCTGGCTGTCTTCTCTGAAAGGTCAAGCATCTGTACTTGATATTTACCTGGACTTGTGAGATCTTTCTAATGTACCAATGAAAGATCAAATCCCTCACCTGCTCTCTAATTTGGGTGCGGGACTCTGTGTGGAGCCAAGAGGAGCAAGGCTCAGGCGAGCCCATAGCACTGGGTAATTCAAGTATCACCTCCCCTTGATCTCACAGTGCACCCCTAAACACTACCCACAGACACCACCAGTAAGGAGCTTACATTCCCTTCCTGATCACCAGTAAGCAGGATTGCAGTGCTCCTGCCTACGGAAGCTGGACACAGTTGGACCCAGCTCTCCCACAAACTGGTCACAGTCCATCATTTGACTGGTGGTGCTGGATGGGGCCCAGGAGCCCTGACATTAGGCATCTCTTGTTTCTTCTCAGCATCCTGGCAGCCCTCACCATTCCCTGCCTCTCATGCCCTGGCTCCTTCCAAAAAAGTCACTCTCCTGCTGCTGCCTTCAACCCCCACAGCCTCTTCACCCACAGGAGGCCATGCAGGAACGAGGCTGTGCCAAGGCAGGACAGCCACTGCTCAGCTCCTCCTCTCCAAACGGGAGCTGGATCTCTACATCACATTGCTCTGCTCATCCTGGAGGTGGGGAGAACGAGAGTTACCCCTGGTCCACAGCATAGGGTCACTGAACTCTGCCTTGGGAGGGGTTTTCCTGACAGGCTGCGGCATGTGTCTGCCCGGAGTAGGATAACCAGAGACCACATGACTCCAGTGGGATAAAATTCCACGTGTTTCATTTATTTGAGGTGCTACATCACCTCCCAGGCACTGAGCTACAGGGCACCTCTGTGCTACATGAGACATCGACTGGGTCTACGACGACACAGCACTCACTGCTACACACACAGCACGGACACGCTGCGGCACAGATGGGGCCAGACAGGGCAGTGAGGCCAGCGACAGTCCTGCCACTGCAGCTCCCTCCATGCTGTTGGCCACGGCCATCCCACCAGGCAGGAGTTTGCCCTGGGCATCATTGCCACAGCGTTGCAGGAGCTGGGAGGAGTTCCCAAAACCACAGCTGCTCTGGTGCCTGGCATCATGGGACAGAGGCTTCCTGGAAGCAGGTCATTCTGGGTGAACACATGGGTGCTCACACATCCTGCCCCTGTCTTCAGGCACTTGGTGCTTGGCCAGGGCTGGTCCCCGGGGTCCTGCTCAGGGCACATCACGCAGACACAGAGCCTCGACAGCACCACTGGGACCCTGGGCCACCCCGCCGATAACAAAGAGCAGACTGGGCGCCGGGCAGCTGGAGCAGGAGCAGCGGCCAGTGGGCATGGGGGGCAGTGGCTCCCACTTTTTCTGCGAGAGGCTGAACCCTTCCACTGAGTCCAGTGGGCAGGACTGGTTCCCTGTGGAAGACAGAACGACATCAGCCCCCATGCAGCTCATATCCCCAACCCCAGGCACTGCCCTTCCCCGTCCACATCCCTTTGATGCCTCAACAGGAGCCCTGGGCTGCACGGGCTCTGAGATCCCAGAGGCAATTAGTGAGAGCACAAGAGGATTAGAAGAGTCCCCTCAGGGAGGGCTGCTGGCACTAATGCCACACTGCTGGCTCTGCCACCCTCCCCCGACTCCTCACCCTCCGCCCCTCCCCGTGCCAGCACTCTGCAGGGGATAAGGGAGGGCAGCTCCAGATGCGGCAGGACTCAGGAACAATGCCACACTGCAGGGATGCAGCCAGCACCATTCCCCATTCCCCTAGTGATCCTGGGAGTCTCGCAGCCCTCACTGCAGGGCTGGGGGTGCTGTGGTTGGCACCAGGCTCCCCAAGCAGCCCTTCCTGCTGTATCCCCTCTGCTGAGTGACAGCACTAACCTTTCCCCAGCTCTCTCAGGAGAGGGATGCAGCACTGCAGCCCTGCACAGCGGGGCTGAGCCACCACAGGCTATGTGAGCCCAGCATGCTGTACGTGAGCTGGGAAAAGCCTGGTTGGGGGATGAAAGGGGCAAGAGGCACAGTAGGGCAGTCTGTGGGACAGGGCAGTAGGGTCCCCCCAGCACCTGTGAGGGCATGGAGAGATGTTGCTGCAGACAGTGTTGCAGTACCACCCTGGCTTTGCACAGCCAACCTCCCTACTGCCATGCAGATCACTGATATGCCACAAAGAATGGGGATGGGATCATGGCCACATGCCTACCCCCAGCATTACCGAGGCCACCCACAGCCACCACTCTTCCTCCCAGGCATCCAGCCACGAAGTCGGCTCTCTTCTCCTTCATACGGATGGTGCGGCTTGGCTTTCTCCACACACCTGGGTATGAGAGGGAGTGAGCATCACCTGCTGGGGTTCCTCTCTACACACCAAGGCCATGACACCCCCAGGTTAATCACTCCCTGGGACCAGGGAGCACGGGGCAGGATTCACCATGGGTGCAAAGGGCTGATATTCAGAGCCCAGATAATCATGTCCCTCAGGCACAGATACCCCTTACCAACCCACAGAGTCATCCTGGACTCACAGCAGATGCTCCCATCCCACCCAGACACATGGAGCTCACCCTGCGCAGGATCAAACATCTCCACGGTGTTGACGAAGTGGGGACGGGAATAGAAGTTGTGGGGCCCTGGCTGCTGCAGCCCACCCAGGCTGAAGACAAATCCATCAGCCATGGCACAGGCGGCAAAGGCACGGCGGCTGGGCACACTGGGGTAGCGTGTCCAGCTCCTTGTCTCCAGGTCAAAGGCCTCGAAGGCAGTGACGGGCAGCTTGCCTTGCCGACCTCCTGTGCACAGACGAGATGTTGTGGCTGCCAGTGCCCCGAGCTGGCACTACTGGTGTGTGCAGCAAGCAGAATGGGGTGTGCTGGCTGCAGTGCTGGGCAGCATGGAGCCACCCTGGGGTGCACCAGGACATTTTCTGGCCTGGGAACAGCAGAGGGCAGAGGCACAGGGGATGCTCAGTTTGCCCCAGCAGCACCTACCCAGGACGAAGATCTTGTTGCCCTGCAGGAAAGCGGAGGCGCCATAGCACGGGGTGGGCATGGAGGGCAGGGGCTGCCAGTGGTCCTTTGCTGGCTCATAGACACGGACCAGTGCCTGGGGGGAGGTGTCCGCACCCATTCCCCCCAGAGCGTAGACAGCCCCATCTGCAAAAGAGGCAGCAGTGAGGCAGGGGGATCTGTGAGCAATGCCGAAGGGCGGGGAGCCCCCCGTGCTCTCCAGGGCAGGCAGCACAGGCATTGCACAGCCCCACAGACAGACACTGCTCCAAGGCAGCTGGGAGACAATGGGCACAGCCAGACCTGAGCCTGGCAATGCCCTGACTGTACTGGGACACTCTCACCCCCCTCTCCACCCCATCCGTCAGGCACAAAGAGCACAAGGCCATCTTCTCTAATTATTCTCGGCAGTACCATCTCCCTGGAGACACCATGGCAACACAGCCATACTGCCGAATCCTGCTCTTGCTTCCAGTGCGGCCGGCACCCCTGCCCGCTCCCAGCACTGTCCTGACATCTCCTCTGCCCTGCCCATCACGCTGCAGCCTGGTTCATGCCACAGCATCCCTGTCCAGGGAGCAGACACGGGCACCACATACAGGGACCAGTTCTGACTCCTGGCATGCTGCATTGTGCCAAGACTCCAAGGATGCTCAGCAAACTTTGGGCAGGTGTCACAAGTTCCTATCCCTCACCTCTTTGCACAGCTGAGATGCCCATGGAGGGCTGAGCCAGTGACGCCTTCTTCTCCCACTTGCCCTCATCCACGTGGTAGACCTCAACGGAGGCAAGGGGGCTCTGCGCCGCATCCACGCCGCCAACCACCAAGATCTGCTTGCCCAGGGCGAGGGCGGCAGCGCCAGCCCGCGGCGTGGGCAGTGGCGGGAGCGTAGTCCAGCGCTGGGCTGGGAGGTCGAGCACCTCGGCAGTTCCCAGGGCTCGCCCGCCGCCCCCGCAGCCGCCCAGCACGAAGAGCTGCCCGTCGCGGTGCGTGGCGCTGCAGTACACGCGCCGCGTGGGCATGACGGGGAAGGTGGCCCACGCGAAGGCGCCCGCGCCCGCCGCCATGGGCCAGCTCAGCCGCCCCGGGGGTCCCCGGGCTCTGGCCCTGTCGTGCCGCCCATCCGGCCCGGCTCGGCACTGGTCCGGCCCACGGCCTCCTGCGGGGAGAGCATCCGAGTCAGTGCCCAGGCACCCACCGCTCCCCCAGCCCCAGCTAGCCAGCTCCCCTCGGCGGTGC
>VZTJ01011336.1:2906705-2943805 GCA_013397795.1 Orthonyx spaldingii
CCCCCCGGTCCCGGGAGCCGGCGCGGGCCGAGCGCGGGGGCCGCACCCCCTGTTTGCACCAATCACCTCCCGCAGCCCTGCAGGGAGGGGTCGGCCCAGGCGGCCTGCCCACCCCGGGTCCCTGTGACCGGAGAGCCGAGCCTTGGGGAGGGTGCAGCGGGAGCGAGGGACGGGCGCTCGGGAAGGGGCATCGCCTGCGTCTGGGGACGGGCCGAAAGGAGAGACTGAGCGGGGACCTGGCGGCGCCTCCGAGCCCTCCTTGGGACTGCGCACCGGCTTCCAGCTGCACAGGCTGCCCCAGTCCCGCGTCTCGGCCCTGCCGCAGCCGCTTTCCCCTGCGGTGCACCCGGAGAGCCCATTCCGTGCTCGGACAGCCGGGCCTCTAAACCCGTGCCAGCATCGCCCTTCCGGTGCTGTGCTTGCACTGTGCCGGGAGTGCTGTGTGCCGGTAACCCCCCGGCCCCCCAGTAGCGTGGCACGTGAGGGAACCTGCTGTCGGGAGGACAGGCTGTCCGGGGGTGCCTCTGCTCGTGGCTGGCTTTCCTCCGATACAGCTAGCACTGCACCAAACAGCACCAAGCGGATGAATGTTGGGAAGTCCCGTTCCCGTGAAATGTCACAGTCAGAACACTCCAGGTGTCCCAGCTGCTCCTGGGCTTGCTGCAGCCTGAAGATGATCCGTTTTGCAGCTTGTTGAGCACATGTTGTTACTTGTGCTTCTTCATTGGTCTCTGCCTCACTACCAGATCAAAATTAACATTTCACCCTCTCTGGCTTTCCTGTGCCTGGCACTGCTTGGTCACTTTGGAGGAGGTGACTCTGACTGTTGGCCGGTGATGCTGGCTGGGGCTCTGTGGGATCACTTCCCTGCCTGCCTCCCCTCCTCCGTGGGAGATCCCCCGCCTGCTGCTGAACAACTGCATTATCCTCCTCCAAATCCCTCTTCGGCCGTGACGTCTGCGGAGCACTTGACTGAGATTAGTCTGTCATGTGGAGGTTCTTACTCCCCCACTGACCTGTGCTTTCCCTTCTGTGGCTACTCTTGGCTTGTGTCTCTTCCCTGTTTGTGCAGCTGGCGGCAGCATGGGCTCTCCTCTGCTGCTGTGGTGAGACCAGAGTTCTGGGGGGAACATGGTACATGAGTAGTTCCTTGCTCTGTCTACTCAGGTACTAACTTCTCCATCACAGCTTTCTTGCCTGTGCACTGTCCTCTCCAAAAGTGTCTCTGACACCTCCTGCATTTCCCTGAAAAGGATTTTTAACTGAATCTTCATTGTTATTTTGAGAGGTATCAATGAAGCTAAAGATTTTATGCCTTGTCGGTCTAGCATCCAGCTGTGGTACTGTGAAGCCACCAGGATCAGAGTTCTCCTGAGTGCATCCTAAAGTCCTGTCTGAACTGCCCTTCAGTGCCTGTTTTTTATTGAAAGCAATAATTGATGCTTTTATGCTGGGCAGGCAGCTGCGCAGTGCCCTGAGCGTGATCTCAGTGTTGTCCCTCAGGCCTTTGTACACTTGGCCCTGGTGATGTGTGTTTCCTTCATACCGCCCTGCTTGAATTTCCTGCTTCCTCCTCACTTGGCAGCAAGTGTCCTTGGATCAGCACCAGTTTGCTGTGACAGCAGTTGTGGACTGTGGTTCAAACAAGGGAACAGCAAGGAGCAGTGCTGCCTTGCCCCACAGCATTAGGCATCAATGAAGCCCAACTGGAACAGCCTCCAGTCCTGCTGTCGGGTCTCCAGGAGGAGGCTGCAGCTTTGACAGGGACTCAGAATCAATGTCTGAGCAGCATCAGTTAAGAAGCTGAGAAATTGAAAGTGATGCTGGGATGAATTTGAGGTGCTCAGGCAGTTCTTAGTGTTAGAGATGGCTCGATGGTGCTGCTCATGGTGTGTGCACAGGGAGAGGGCTCAATGAGGGGTTGCTTTACCCAGGGAAAATGAGATCTGGTTACCCAGAGCTGGGGTGAGTTAAACTCAAACCAGAAACAAGCTGTAGATTTTTCTGAGTTAATCATTGGAGTCCTTCATCTTGGGGTGGATTGGACGGGATTTCCTGAAATCTTTGTTTAGATTTGAGGGTATTTTTGTGAGAGATGTTTTGGTTTTGTTTTAGAGATAAATGAGTGACAGGATTTTCTTGATGATACTTCTGTCTTGGGTTGAGCCCAGAATCTGACCCGATGTTTGCGACCAGCCACACCTGGCTGGACTTAATGGTTTCAGGCCCCATCTTAGAAACTTGGGATAATTTCAGTTGCTGTAAGCTAACTGTCTTCTTTCTCCTTTTGAGGTGTCAAGGGTTGTTTTTCCAGTAATTTGGACTTTTTTGAAGCACCTGCTTGCCTAATGCCATGAATATTGCACTGAACAATGAGGAAGAAAAAGCTGTCCATTCCTGGTCAAGAATTTCATCTGCAGGACAGAAAGTGCTGGAGGAAGCCCTCCGAGTCTTCAACCCGATGTCCAAAGACCTTTCAGACACAGAGACCCAGCTGGTGGCCTTCATCCAGGGCCTGAAGGAGGAGGGCTACCAGCCCACCATTCTGAGGAGTAAGGATGTGTACGGGTATAGCTCGTGCACGGCAGTCACACCGACTCAGATGGAAGAAAACACACGACGCAACTGCACCAGCACCACTGAGTCCACTCAGAGTCCATCCAGGAACTCAGTGGCAAAAGTGTCCCCTTCACCCACCAGCATTCCAGTGAGCTCTTTGAAAGTCTCCAGTCAGCCAGTCTCCAAAGGGGATTCCACAAATCTCCTCTTGAGCTCCTTGAAGCAGACAGAATCTGGCACATCCAAGGCAGCGGCAGTGGGCTTCCCTACAAGCATGTATCCTGACGTTTATCCAGCCATGAGACTCTCAGTGGTTCTGGAAGCCCTGGTGCCACTGAAAACCACAACGTCCTGTATGGAGTCCAAGTACACGCAAGGGTGTCTTGGAATCTCGCCCTCAGACCTTAAACTCCTCAAGACTTCAAGTTCACCGAGACAATTTTCTTCAGGCAAGAGCACTAAAATGACCGAAGGCAAAGGGTACAAGCATTCGGTCAAGAAAGCACCAGATTCTGCCACCCGCGCTTTAAACCTTCTGAAGGGACCAAAGGGTGGAGTGCTGCAGGAGAGCAATGCCTGCAAAGCCTCAGGAGTTCTCAATGGGAGAGTCACAGGCAGCTCGTCCCAGGGTTGCACCACAGCACCACAGCCCAAGACCTTGAAAATCAAAGATAAGGAAGCTCTGGTGGGAAAAACAGAGTGGAAGGACGGCAGCACTTACCGGGAGAGCATTAGGCAGAAGAAGAGAAGAGCTACAGAGGCAAGAGAAGCACCACAGAGGAAAAAAGCAAATACCGTTCCTATCCGAAAGAAAACTCAGCAGGCTCAGAGCACTTTGAACCTGCTGAAATTCCGGACCATCAAAGTGGGCAACTCTTCCTCTGATGATGAAGTGAGGAGGAGAGCACAGAAGATTCTTAGAGTCAACCTGTCCCCCGTGATCCGAATTCAGCCCTTGTCCCATTCTCACAGTGTCCCCTGAGTTTCTTCACTTTGTCACTTTTTTTTGTAAGTAAGTAAATACAAGCCTGGCACCAGAGCGCAGAGAGGTTTAGGAGTGACTCTGTGTCTCTGGTGCCAATATGCTGACTAACCTGCAGACAGAGCAGCCCGCTCTCGTGCTGTTCCTGCCTGTCTTACCACTGCTGTGCAGAACTGGCTGCAGAAATCCAAACCCCCGTTTGGGAGCGCGGAATGGTGACTCCAGCCGGCATCAAGCTGAGCAGGCTGGAGGGCTCACTTCCCACCACGCTCCCCTGAACGTGGCAGGCTGTGCTCTCATGCAGGGGAGAACACAGGACTTTCTCATGACATTGATGCACTGTGATATTGCTCTTTTTCAAGCTGTACATTTACTGGTTTTATTTTGATCAAATTTTATAACTTTATTATCTATATATCCATATATGTGCATATGGCCCAGGAACTGTGGGAAGATGCAATTCCTCCATCCCTCTGGGATTGAGTTTGATAGCTTTTGCTCCTCCTTCCCTTCAGCTAGACTTTTGTTGAAAGGTGCCAGGATTCCTTTGTGGTTCAGTGTTGTGACAGTCTGTCCTGGGCTCCCTTGAGCAGCTTGGAGGCAGCAGTGTTGTAGCCACTTGTTTGTCTCCAGAATGCCAAACAATTTGGAGAATTACCAACTGGTAGTTTTAATCCTATTTTCGGTATTACCTCTGCATAACAGTGGGGGAGTGTCGCAGGGCTGCAAGTCTGTATCATGTCTCTAGGTGCCTCCTCCCTTTGTGGGTAGCAGAAGTTCTGAACTCATGGTAGGGATTTGTCTCCGAAGAGGATTCCTCCTCAGCACCCAGCATTACTCTGCTCTCCTATACCCCAGGTGCAGCTATGGATCATGAACTGTGACTGTTAGAGCCAAAGGGCTGGAATTGTTAGCAGGAATTGTGTAGTGTCCTGCCCACCACGTAACTGCATTGCTGTTGCTGGGTGTTCCAGGAGCAGATTCCAAGTGCCGGTAGAGAAGACTGTTGGTTTTGGCTGGAGTTAAACCACGACAGAGACACAGGCTGTGTTTGAATGTATTAACTACATCCTGCCAGTCCCAGGGCTCAGTGGGATATTTGAGCCCGAATTAAAAAGCAAAACAAAGCAAAAAATTTGGGAGGATATATACCAGCACTTAAACATAAGGAGTCGCTTTCTGTGGTTTCTGGGGATGAAGCAGTAGGAGGGGAGATGGGCACCATGTTGTGGTGAGTGGCAGCCTTGCTGTGCCTTCAGGGATGTTTTGAGAAAGTGTGTGGCAGGTGTGGAAGCTCTGTGTGGAAGTAGTGCAGGCTCTGCTGTCCCCAGGAGGCACTGCAGAACCGCTGCAGACAGCTGCTGTCTGCTGCCTGCACGGGTGCCACGCTGTCGGATGGGAACATGGGACTGTGCTCCACAGGGAGGGCTCTACTAACCCCAGGAGAAACACCTCATTGGAGCAGTTAGTGCTGCTGCTGTCACCTGGAAGGGACAACCTGGTGTCCTGGGGAAAGGAAGAGGCATTGGGCTGCACATGGGCCTGGCTCTGTACACCGCTGTATGCTCAGATCTCTGCAGCAGTAGTAATCCACTCATTCTCTCACCTGCTCAAAATACCACTTGTCTGACCTAGTAATCTCTGTGGACATTGCCTGAAGGGATGAGCTCCCCAGGGAAGTCCCAGCCCCTTACATTTAAGCCACCCCCCGAGCAGCTGGTTGGATTTCAGTGATTTTGTAAAAGGAGTCAGTGTCTAATCTCCAGCACAGAAAGGAAGACTGTGGTATGGAGAGAAGAGAAGAGGTTCATGACGGGATGAGAGGGCAGGGAAGTTGAGTGTTCTGAGCTGCATCTGGGTTCTCCTCTCACCCACACAGAGCGGGGTGGAGGTTCTCCTTCACTGAGGAACCTGGTCTAGTGAAAGGTGTCCCTGCCCATGGCAGGGTGGTTGGAACAAGATGATCTTTAAGGTCCCTTCCAATCCAAACCATTCTGTGATTTTGTGATTCAGGGGATGATTGCAAGCCCTGAACCCCACACTTGGGTTCTGAGTTGCTGTCAGCGGTCATAACTTGCAGTGTTTGAGACTGCCCTGTAAATGCCGCTGCTTAGCTGTAGAGGAGGAGGAAATATTTTCTTCTGCTTCTGTGTTTTAAAATGCCCTGGCAAAAAGTTCCCTGTCCTGACCTGATGCTGGATGAACAGGGGCTCTCCATCACTGTCAACTGGCCAAAAATTGCTTGTTCCTTTTGTTCCCGCTCCTTCAGACCTTTCTCATTCCCACGCTCTCAAATGCCAGGTCTTGAAGTCCTGCACTGGTGTTTCAATTTTGGGCTGTTTCCCGAGGAGGGCTCTGAACTCCTGTCTGTGGTACTGCTGCTCAGCAGCTTCCCCTGTTCCCAGACCCTTATAAGGGCACTGAGAGCTGTCTTTGGAGTCTCGTCATGCAGCGCAGACGTCCCAGCTGAGCAGTTGGCCTCCGCCGGGAAAACCAATGTGCATCAACGAGGCTGAATCCAGGTCGAGGTCACTTTTCCTCCACCCTGAGTGGGAAGCTGAGCACCTGAGGCCAACGTACCAGGCCACATCCCTCCTCGTTGCTGTGTGTCTTCCCCCAGCTGCACTGCTGCCTGCCTCCCCACTCTTTTCTGTCACCTCTTGTCTTTCACAGCTTGGGTCTTTGCCAGTCAAGTACTTGGCTTGTACTGTTGCTTAACACATCCAGTGTAGCATCCAGCCTTGGTGCTGCCATGCCTTTCCCAGCACTGAGCTGAGTTCTGTGCATGCTTGGTGATGACAGTTTGCCCTGTGTTTTTCCCAGGCCGCCAGCAAAAGGTTTTCTTCTCCACAGGGAGAGACAAGCTTTGGAAGCACCTCTGTGTCACTAACACTCCTGCCAGGAAAGTGAGCACTCCACAGCTGTGTGCTCAGGGACTTGCCCATCACCAGTCCCGTCTCTGTCAGCTCTTCTGCGCATCTCTAACAGACCACAGGGCCCTGAGCGACAGGGCAGCACTGGACCTCCATTCTCTGCCCTCCTGTTGTCTCTTCTTCCTTTCGCAGGTGCTTCGGGAACTTGACTGAAGGGTTTACAGGTTGTTATTCATAGAGGGGCTTTACAGCCCCTGTGCCAGTGCCAGCAACTGCTGCCTGTTAGCCAGTACTGGCAGAGGGGGTGCCTCAGTCTGGTTCTGCACCGTCCTTCAGCTCATGCCCAGGTGTGGATGCTCCTGGTGTCCTGGGCCTGTAACACTGATGTACAGGAGGCTGCAGAGGGGCTCTGTGTGGATGCTGCTCACTGCTGTTCAGGGAAGATGAAGGGTTTGATCAAACCAGAGCTACCTAAGACCTGATCTAACCAGAGATCTCCCCCACAGCTCCCTTCCATCCTGTGTTATTCTGTGGCAGCGGAGTAACACTTGCCTTTCAGGGATCTCTGCAGAAGTAACTGGCAGGGCCCATAGAATTGCATTGCCCAGAGCACTGTGGTCTCTGCTGAGCATGTGGTATGCACCTTGTTCAGACCTGTTTCTGTATTAGTCACTTTGAATTCTTCCAAGTGCCTAACCTGGCCTGTGTTGTTCTGGGCACCGTGACAGCCGAGAGCTTTGGAGACTCTCAGGAATGCTTTTAATGCATGGATTTGTGCCACTGTCACTTCTAGAAACGATTCGGCTAGCAGTCAAAGGGCTGTTCTTCCAACTGATTTTTTGGAAATAATTTCTCCTTTTATTCAACTGCCAAGAAGCAGTTTATGCTTCCCTTCCACCATACAATGTCCTTGAGCTTCCTGTATGCTTCAGATGTCCGGCAGCAAGGTCCGTGGGGAGAGTGGCTTGTCCGGCAGGCAGCTGAAGGGGAAGCTGACGTCAGATACCAGTTGAAATCACAATGTTAATTGGTAGAAATGTTTCGAAGCTCATGTCCACTGTGATCAGATTTCACCATCTGCCACTGCTTAGGATTGGAGCAGTTTCTCCTCATCCTCTTTCCCTGCAAGCCATGTAGTGTGTTGCTGCTGCTGCTTCTAAACCATTTGCATCCCCTCTGAGCCAGCTGCTGTAGCAATCCTTGTCCAGAATTTCTTAAGCACTTTTTTGCAAAATAAGAGGGATGATTTTATTACTCCTGCTTGGCAGCCCATGAGTGGCATTTCAGTGTGTGGAGGAGGTGTGCTCCCTGGCGTGCTCACCTCACTGAACAGCCCTCAGAGCAGTTCATGCTCACAGGGCTGAGGTTAGTGGGCTGACACCCCCCATTGCCTGGTGCTTCCTTGCATGGAGTTCAGCCAGTTGCCGGCTAAGAACATGTCAGGGAAATCAGGAGCAGAACAGCACAGGTGGGTGATGCTGCGCATTTGGCTCCATAGCCCAGCTCCGTAGCTGCCCTTGTTCTGTGGCCTGTCTTCCAGGCCCCCCTCGTATACCAGCAGCACTTCTCCACCCCAGCTCCAGCTGTGGCAGAAGGGGCTGGGAGGCTCTGGGTTTTGGAATTGAGCACACAGTTTGTGCCCTTTTAATTGTGACTTGTGTTCATGGCCAGAACTTGCCAGCATGTGGGGGGTGCAGCCACCCCAGCTGTTCTTCCCCTTTGGATCCAAGTTCCCTGCCCTGTCTAGGAGCTGGGCCTTTGGCTATGGCTCAAGGGGTCCCTGGATGTGGAGAGCAGGTTTGTCTCTCAGCTCCAGCTGGGCAGTGTGACTCGAGTGGGGCAGCTTCCCAGGTAGGAAGGCAGAATTCAGTGGGAGGATCCTTTTTTTTGGCTGTGGTTGGCAGGGTCGGTGCCAAGCTGTGGAGCACCAGCTTCTCAGCGAGGCTGATTGGTTTGTGTGGAAGTGACAGTTTCTTTTTCAGTCTTCACTGGCCTATTTACTCCTGTGATCAGATGGGGATGGCCTTCCAGGAGCTGAGGTGGCCCACAGAAAGGACAGCAGTTCTGGGATACCTGGCACCTTTCTGACAGTGCTGCAGCCCTCAGCTTTGCCAGCTGGGTGGGCTGGCACCTCCTGTGGAGAGGGCAGCAGGGCAGGTTGCTCCCAAGCCCTCACATTCAGGACTCTGCTAGAGAGCACCATGCCAGGCTTTCCCTCTCGTCACAGCCTGTTGCCTGGAGCTGGGTGCTGTTAGGAAGGTGCCGGGTGCCTTGGAGGAATCTTGTCCCAGAAGACATGAAAGCCAGCCCTTGTCACAAGGTTGTCCCTGACTGTTGAGTGAAGCTTGTCTGTGGATATGACACTGCTGGAACTTGCAAGTTGGCCAGCAGCTGCCTCCAAAGCTGTTGTGCTGAGGCCAGACCCTCCCTCTGCTTAGGAGCACCAAGGAAGTCTGGTGAAAAAGCAAGAAGCTGGGAGTAGGGAAAGCGAAGGATGCCAACAGCCAGCAGCCTGCAGCTTCTGTGTCTGCTGCGGGAGAGGTACAAACAGAGGAGCCAAGGCCGTGGCTTTCCATAGCACTGTCTTCCCTCCATCCCTGCCCAGCCACAGAGCTTCCCCTACCCTGCCTGCCAGCACTACATGGGCACTGGTGATGCAGATGAGGGGGGTCCTTTTGGAGCAGGCACCCCCCAACCCTTGGTTGCCATCCTTCATTGGTCTCACAATCTGGCCCTGCTCATGTGGCATCTGAAATACCTTCCCCAGGGAGTCCCTTAAAGGCCTTATTATCGTCTGGGACTCTCTCCTTGTTGTCTTAATTAGCCCTTTCCGTTCCTATGTTCCTGTGGCTACAGGCAGCCCCTGTGAGTGTCTGGTGATTCCCACAGACACAGTCAGGCACGTGGTGCTGTTTTAAAAGAGAAGGTGCTGCAAAGCTACCCCCACAAATACCTCTCCTCCTGCCCCTGCTCTGCCGCACTGCCCAGGCCTGGGTTGGAGCAAAATGAGTATCGGTGTTTGTTCCTGGTGGGGAAGGCACCGTGTGACACTGTCCCTCCTCCTGGCTCCCGATGCAGCACTCCTCAGGAGTGGCATTTCCTCAGCAGAGGCACGGCAGCCGCTCCGAGGGACACGGGCTCTGGGTGGGCACTGCCCGGCTGCTCACGCTGCTCTCTGCCAACCAGCATCTCCATGAGAGCCGTCTCCATGCCACAGCATGACCGACCTGCCCCGGCTGGGACCGGCACCACAGGCTCTGCTGTGGCATTCCCTGGTGTTTGGGCATCCCAAGCAACAGCTGGGGAGCAGCAACTGCAGCCCGCAGGAGGGCGAGTAACAAACTTTGTATGATGATTTTACAAATGACCATCTTGTTCTTGAGTGAACTTTTTACCATTTCATTTGTTTGTGTAGAATGTTTCTGAAGTTCTAATAATATTTAATGTTAATATGAGGCTGGGCTGTTCCACACTCTGTGTTGTATATTTTGGAATGGCATTGCTTAGTGAAAAGACAGCATTAGTATTATTCTACTCTTTGGAGGGAATGGAACAAAAACCAGACTGTCTTTTTTCCTAAATGAAGTGAACTTTTTGTTATTAAGTCCTAGCAGGTGTCCAGCCCTTCAGTAAAATGGTGCTCAGAACCACCCAATGTGTCCAGCTTTTCTTTGGGCTGTGATAGACTGCTCCTCCCTGGGCTCCTGCTCCCAGCCCTGTGTCATCTCCATGGAATGGTGTCTCCTGTGTGCCCAGCTGCTGCATGCTGCATGGGGTACATTCAACTGCAGACCACACCCCCAGCTCTTCTCCTCAGTTCTCCCAGGGAAGTTTGGCATTACTCAAACACCATTAAGGATTGCCTGGTTTGGGGTGGCAAATACTCCGGATGTGTGTCACTGGTGCTGAACTGGGATAAATCCGCATTCCTGGTTAGTTCCTAGAAACATGCATGGAGGCACTGTGCTGGCAGATGCTCTGCCAGCCTGCCTGCCCAGGCTTCTCTCTGGATCTGCCCACTCTGCAGCCGGGACCCTCTGGCCAGCTAATTCAACAGAAGCGCCATTGTTCCCTGGTTTGCAGTCTGGATCCGGTTTGTGCCGCAGGGCTGTCAGTGCACTGACCCAGCACTAATGGTGGTGGGACTGTGGCCCTGGACAGACAGCAGCTCCAGTGCCATGCTGGAGCTCATTCCTCAAGAAGGGAAGTGGTTAAGCTATTCTCTGCTCACTAAGGATGTTCAGGGAAGTGTTGGCTGCCTGCTGCATGCACTGAAGTCGGTCCAAGCAGGGCTGGCCAGGCTGCCCATGGAGCTCAGGGGCTCTGCTGAGGATGGGTGGGGGGGGGCCTCTGCACTGCTGCAAGAGTGCCCTGGTCGCTGCTGGAAGGTGCTGGGGGAGCCAGGCTGTGGAAGCCCGAGGGAGCAGGGAATGTTCGGCAGCATTGAAATGCTGGTGATAGAGGGCAGAGCTGCTGGCAGACCTCCAGCCAGTGGAGCTGCCCCCGGACTGGCAATCTCCCCGGGCAGACCCGGGCCACCCCCACGCGTTCAGCTCTGGGGTAGACAAGGGGATTGCAGCTTGGCATGGGAAGTCAGAGCAGCCTTCAGGGAGGTGCCTGGACATGGGCTGGGATACCTCTCTCGTCCCTCACATCCCTCTGAGGATCCCTTCCTCCCACTTTTACTTTGTTTTTAAGGCCTGAGACCCTGTCAGAATTGCCTTTATCAGGGCGTTTTGGATCTCCTCAGAGCAGATAAGGTTTGCTTGGCAAGATTCCTTGATACAGACATGCTGGCCAGTGCTAATGGCTCTTTGTTAGCTCATCTCCTGCCAGCTCTCCCAGCTCAGAAGGTGGTGGTCGTGCCTGACCACTGGCCTGCACTGCTGGAGCCTTGCTGGGCACAGCGTGGCCCTTCCTCCTGGCTTCCAAGTGCCTTGCGTGGCTATGGGGAGCTGGTAGGGCATTGCCCACAGCATCTCTTGTCCTGCTGAGGTGCCTGGCTGTCTCAGGGTGTCCCTGGGGGCGTGAATTTTGGCATCCCTATGGCCAAGAGCTGCTTCTTTGTCTGCCCATGACCTTGCTTGGCGGCGGGCGGCCAGAGTGTGGCCTTGGCGTGGAGAGCACACGGCTCCTCTTCCTTCCTTCGGCCTCAGCTAATAAAAGGCACTATCCCTGCGTGACAGTGACGTCTCTGTGGAACCTGGCCCTGGTGCACAGCCGTGCTCCCTGCAGGGCTCCAGGGCTGCCGGCTCAGCACCCAGCTTGGCCAGTTCAAAGGATCCCAGACAGCAACGACCAGCACAGGGTGAGTGGGGCATGGTGGTGCCCACAGTGCCAGCGGTGGGCGTGAGCAGGATCCATCTGGTGTGGGTGCCGGGGGAGTGCAGTGCAGGGCTTCCGGTACTGCTGCTGGAGATGTGCCCTGAAGACGCACAGATGGGCCCGTGTAGTGCAGGGCGAGTCCCAGCCAGGCTGCCTGTCTCAGCAGCCGCACGTGCTGCACAACCGGGCACAGAAGCCCTGCGGGAATGCTGTGCCGTCTCGCCGCCAGCCTAGGCAGAGGACACTGGTGTGTCACACGTGGGCCACCGCCAGTGTGTACCTTCCTCTGCCTCACCTTGGCTAAAGCTCGGTGCGGGCAGGTCCCACCCCTCGCCTGGCACGGCTGCTGGAGGAGGAGACAGGCACCGGCCGCCCTCCTCCAGGAACAGCAGCTGAGCCCAGCCCGAGCCCAGCCGGAGCCCAGAGGGCCCCCGAATCCGCAGCCCACCCGGGCCACCAGCCACCTGCCCAGCACTCCAGGCTCCCACGGGCACAGGTAGGAGCCGGTGTGCCGGAGGGGAGACCCTGGGCACGGCAGTGCTCTGGGGCATGGCACAGCCCTTGGCACACGGCACAGCCCCACGGCACAAGGCTGGGTGCTGGCAACTGGCATGAGGCAGCACACAAGGAAGGGGCTGCGGGGTCCCTTGGCAGTGGCAGGCTGGGTACGCCCACCCATGCCATGCGCTTCCCGGGGCTGACGTGTGCCGGACTTTGCTCAGGGAGCTGTGGCAGCGGGGAGGGACAGGCTTCTTGGGAGGGACGTTCCCATCCAGCAGGATCGTGGCTGTGTCCGGGTGAGCTCCTGGAGGAGCAGATGCCCTGCACGGCTCCACCGTGCAGCGTAGCTGTGCAGATGCCTTCGCCATGGGACATCCCCAGGTGGGGCAAAGAATGGTACAGTGACCTCTGTGCAGCTGCACCCGCCAGTTCCTGGCGCGTCAGGCACCCATCCCATGCCGCCCCCCACGCCTCACTGCCAGTGGCAGCAGGCACGTTCCTGCCGCGCCGTGCCGGGAGCCCAGGGAACGCGGTGCCTCTGGCTCGCCAGCCCACGAGGCGCCCTTTTGTTTGCCGGCGGGGCCCACCGTGCTGCCCAGGGGCCGGGGCGTGCCCGGGCTGCCGACGCCTGGCCGGCCTGGCCTCCGCGGGCGGGCGGGCGGCGGGGGCCTCCAGGCAGAAGGAATCGGCAGTGACATTCCCGTAGCCTGGAGACCGCCGTCCCTTTCAGCGGGCAGCCCATTTGAATAAGAATCGTACACGGGGAAGGGGGGCCACCAGCCGCCATCCCATCGCTGCCCTTGCCCCAGCTCATTTCTGCGCGCCCAGCCCAGGGCCAGCGGGTCCCACGCCGCCCTCGCCCCTGGCCTTGGTCCCGCCGGACGCCGCAGGACGCCAGGTACCGGGGGCTCGCGGGGCTCGGGGACCCTCGTGTCAACACGTGGCTCTGCACCACCTTGCCTACCGCTCTGGCGTGGCTTCGAGCGGAGCGGGTGCCAGGGCAGAGTCGCGGCTCCCCTCGCCGTCCCGAGCCCCCCTGCCCTGGGCTGGCTCCGTGCGGGGGACAGGAGAGATGTGTTTGGGAATAACCGGGACCAGGCTTTGATCCAGCACTTGCGCGGCTGGAAGCGGGAAGTACCGGGAGAGAAGGAAACACAAAAGGCAGCTTTCAACCTAAATTTAACAGCGGGACCCCGGCCAGAGTCAGGGACGCCCTTGCCCAGTGGGCTCCGACGTTCCTGGCTCCCCTCCCAGGCTGGCCCTGGCCCGGTGCTGGTACTCCCCCAGGGACACTAGTGACACTGAAAAGGATAGATCCATTCTGAGCCAGACAGGATGGGGCATGGCACAGTTCATTCCAGCTCGGGGGAGGGCATAGCATGGCTGTGTGCCTGGGGGTGTGTGTGACAGTCCCCCAGAGCTACTCAGGTGGGCACTGGATGTCATCTCAGAGGACTTTGAGCCCCAACTGCCCCATCTGACCCTGATTCCTAGTGTTGTTCCTGGGAAGCACCATCATGCCAGTGCAGGGGGGTGCATCCTGGACTGCATGGTCCTGCTAGTGCCAGAAGAGGACAGGCACCGGGCACCCTGCACCCTGTGCCATACCCTGTGCCCTGCCGCAGTGCCATCTCTGTGTCTCACCAGGGAGATCCCGTGGTTGCCCATGGACCTCCAGGTGCTTGCTCTCCTCCTGGGTAAGCATTGGCCTCGGGAGCACCCTGCATACCCATGGTGCTGGGAGCTGTGGTGGTTCAGGGACCCCAGTCTGGGTGGAGGGTGCTGGGCAGTGGAGATGGTGGCAATGGCAATGCTCCATGGCTGGCAGCAGCCACGGCCTGACTGCCACAAAACCCAGCGGGGAATCCAAGCTGCACTAAGCCCTGTCGGGATTAGCAAGCGCCTGACCTGGCTCCCAACTCCCCCCAGCACTGCTCAGCACCCTGGGGCTGCCCGGGCCCCCAGGAGCACGGGCAGCCCAACCCCCCACTCATCCCGCTCCCTGTCCCTGGTCACGAGGCCGCGGCGCTGCTGCCAGCACCTTTCCGGATCACAGAGCTTCGTGCTGCATCAGTGGGTCGGGATGCAGGGATGGGATGGCATGGGATGGGATGGCTGGGGGTGGGGTGGGTGCATGGGGGAGCAGGGAGTGCCCAGGCAACCCAGCACAGCGCCCAGCCCATGCCCTCATGCTCTCTGCAGTGGGGGGACTGGTGGCAAGGGGCTGGCAGGAGCCTGACCTGAGCCACAGCTGTGCCAGTGGCAGCTGCTACCCGGCCACTGGGAACCTGCTGGTGGGGCGAGCCACCCGCCTGAGTGCCACCTCCACCTGTGGGCTGGACGGGCCCCAGGAGTACTGCATCGTCAGCCACCTCCAGGTGAGCCCACCCAGCCCCAGAATGGCTCTGGCACAGACCCACAGAGCCAGGCACCAGTGCAGCCTCCAGTCACCCATCCCTGATGGTGCCGCTCCCTGGCACAGGACTCAGAGAAATGCTTCACCTGTGACTCACGTGACCCGTCCCTGCCTGAGAGCCACCGCATCGAGAATGTCATCTACCTGAGCAGCCCCCATGACCAACGGACCTGGTGGCAGTCAGAGAATGGTGAGGTCAGGGTGGCAGTGGGGTAGCACCATGTGTGTGTGCTGTGGGGCTTCATGGCCATAGGGGTCTTCCCCAGCCCCAGCCATCTCTGTCTCTCCATGTCTCCCAGGTGTGGAGCACGTCAGCATCCGCCTGGACCTGGAGGGTGAGTTCCACTTCACCCACCTCATCATGAAGTTTAAGGTGGGTCCTGGCACATGGATGCCTGGGATGGGATGGAATGGGATGAGACAGAATGGATCCAGGGGGCTGTGGGTCTGGCCCCCATCCCATCTGGGTGTTCTGCAGACCTTCCGCCCTGCGGCTATGCTGGTGGAGCGCTCAGCTGACTTCGGGCGCACCTGGAAGGTGTATCGCTACTTTGCCTTCAACTGCTCCAAGCTCTTCCCTGGAATCCCCAACCACCCCTCGGGGCTTGTGGATGAGGTACTGTGCGACGAGCGCTACTCTGAGATCGAGCCCTCCAGCCATGGCGAGGTGCGTGGGGATAGGGCGGTGCAAAGCAGGGCCAGGGGTCTGGGTGGAATGGGATCATCCACTCCTTCCTTCTCACAGGTCATCTTCAAGGTGCTGGACCCCTCCATCCCCATAGCAGATCCCTACAGCCCAGACATCCAGGGTACGTGGCCAGGAGTGTCGGGGGTGCGGGGCTGGCTGGCGTCAGGGCAGGTGCTGACAGTGACACGCCTCCAGACCTGTTGCGTGTCACCAACCTGCGTGTGAATCTCACCAAGTTGCACACACTGGGGGACAACCTGCTGGACTCACGGCGGGAGGTGCTGCACAAGTACTACTATGCTGTGGATGAACTGGTGCTGCGCGGGAGCTGCTTCTGCCACGGCCATGCCGCCCACTGTGCCCCAGCACCGGGTGCCCCAACACCCTCTGTCCCGGGCATGGTGAGGCACACGCACCCACCAGCACGACACAGTGCCCTGTGGGACCCGACAGCCACTATGAGTTGGGTGCTTCCCCCAGATCCACGGGCGCTGTGTCTGCGAGCACCACACGCAGGGGCTGAACTGTGAGCGCTGCGAGGACTTCTACCAAGACCTGCCCTGGCGCCCTGCCAAGGGCTCCAGCACCAACGCCTGTCGCCGTGAGTGCCCCTGCTGGCACCAGCTCCTGGCACAGTGATGCTGGTGCCAGAGCTGTCAGGCTGTGCTGTGCCAGGGCTTTTGGGGTGCTGGACAATGGGATGTGGTTGGGTGATGACTGGATGGGGGTGTTTGGGGTGCTGCGGGCTGTACTTTGGGGAGGTTTGGGGTTGTGGCGCTGCATGTCAGAGTAAGGGGAGTCCAGGCAGGGGAGGTTTGGCACTTGGGGTGCTGGCTGCCAGGTGTGGGCTGTGGTGCTGCATGCCATGCCGCGGTGCTGTCCCTGCAGGCTGTGACTGCAACGAGCACTCGCGGCGGTGCCACTTTGACATGGCTGTGTTCCTGGCCACGGGGAACACCAGTGGGGCTGTGTGTGATGACTGCCAGCACAACACCATGGGCCGTCTCTGTCACCTCTGCAAGCCCTTCTACTACCGGCACCCTCGCTCCGACATCCGGGCCCCCACTGCCTGCGCCCGTGAGTGTCCTGGGACCCCAGCCCCATGGCTTGTCCCCGCCCTATGGCTCCTGGTGCCACCTGCCCCTGCCCCCAGCTCCTGGTGCCAGCAGCCAGAATTCTTCATGATCCTCTCTCTTGGCAGCGTGTGATTGTGACCCGGCAGGCTCGCTGGATGGAGGTGCCTGCGACGGGCACACAGACGTGGCACTGGGCATGATCGCGGGACAGTGCCGCTGCAAGGAGAATGTGGCTGGTCCCCGCTGTGACCGCNCGGCACCCTCGCTCCGACATCCGGGCCCCCACTGCCTGCGCCCGTGAGTGTCCTGGGACCCCAGCCCCATGGCTTGTCCCCGCCCTATGGCTCCTGGTGCCACCTGCCCCTGCCCCCAGCTCCTGGTGCCAGCAGCCAGAATTCTTCATGATCCTCTCTCTTGGCAGCGTGTGATTGTGACCCGGCAGGCTCGCTGGATGGAGGTGCCTGCGACGGGCACACAGACGTGGCACTGGGCATGATCGCGGGACAGTGCCGCTGCAAGGAGAATGTGGCTGGTCCCCGCTGTGACCGCTGCCGGCACGGCGCCTACGGCCTCAGCCATGGCGACCCACAGGGCTGCCAGCGTGAGCTGGGAGCCAGGGATGGCTTGGGAGGAGGGAGGGGAATGCGGATGGGGGGACGATGAAGGGATAGGGATGAAGGGATGAAGTTGGAGGGATGGGGAATGAAGAGATGGTGATGGAGGAATGGGGATGGGATGGATGAGGGTGGAGGGATGGAGGTCGAGGTATGGTAATAGAAGGATGAGGATGGAAAGATCTAGGATAGAGGGATGGAGATGGAAGGATGTAGGATGGAGGGATGTGGTGTAGTTGTATGAGAATGGATGGAGGGATGGGGATGGAAGGGATGAAGATGGATGGATATGGGATGGGGGAGGAGGGCCATGAGGCATGTGTACTGTGGTCCCACCAGCACCCCCTCACATGTGCGTGTGCGGGCACAGCGTGCAGGTGTGACCCACGGGGTACAGTGGCGGGTAGCTCCCCGTGTGACCCCATCAGTGGGGACTGCTACTGCAAACGCTTCGTGGCTGGGCGCTCCTGCAGCCAGTGCGTGGTGAGTGCCCTGACCTGCCCCACACCATGGCTATGGGCCTGACTTTCCCCAACCCCATGGCAACCACCAGGGCTGGGTAGACCCCACACCTGCCCTATGTGTCCCCTCCTCACTGCAGCCCGAGTTCTGGGGTCTGAGCTACGACTTGGGGGGCTGCCGGCCCTGCGCCTGCGACTTCGGGGGAGCCTACAACAACCGGTGGGGCCCAGCACAGCACCTGGAGGGGCATGGGTGGGGGCAAGAGTGGGGACAGGGCTGGGGGTCACACATGGGGGAGGGAAGGATGGGCACAAGGTTGGGGAGATACGGGGGCCAGGATGGAGGGAGAAAGAGAGAGATGTCTATCCCCAGAGATGGAGGGATGGGGACAGAGATGGAAGTAGGGATGGATGAAGGCACAGACAGACAGAAGGACAGCTGAAGGGACAGGATGGTCATCCCCAGGTGCTCCATGGAGGATGGGGCATGTCCCTGCCGCCCCCACATCATGGGGCGGCAATGTGACCAGGTACAACCCGGCTTCTTCTGCGCCCCCCTCGACTACTACACCTATGAGGCTGAGCAGGCCACTGGTCATAGCCACAGCCACCCCCAGCTCCCGGTGAGTCTCCTTGGGGATTCCTGTGCTTGTGCATGGCTGTCACTGTGCACCATGCTCCATGCATAGCTGTCACTCTGCTCTATGCATGGCTGTCACCCTGCCCTGCATGTGGCTGTCACCATGCCCTGTGCATGGCTGTCCTTGTGCCCTGCTGTCCCTGTGCATGGCCACTGTCCCCTGACCCCATCCCTGCAGGGTGCCATTCAGGCAGAGGTGCCCCAGGACTGCCTGGAGTATGACACCAGGGAGCCGGGGGGGCGGAAGGGACGCTCACGGCATCAGCGCAGCCCCCCACGTGCCCCCCAGCCCCGCGTCCCCTCGCGCCGCAGCCGCCAGCAGCCCCCCAAGGTGAGCCCTGGTGCAGTGGGAGGGGGCACAGTGAGGCACTGCAGGGCAGAATTGGCCGGGGGGAGAGCTAGGGCCAAACCGTGCCGGTGCCCTGCCCAGCTGGATGTGGAGGAGGTGGTGCGGGACAGTGCCGGGCGCATGGTGACGTGGACGGGCTTGGGCTTCGCCCGGGTGCGGGACGGGGCTGGCCTTACCTTCCGTGTGGACAACGTGCCCTACCCCATGGACTACGAGCTGCTGCTACGCTACGAGCCTGAGGTGAGCACAGCCACAACCATGGCCACAGCATGTATGGCACGGCACAGCCCTGACACTACCTTGCCTGTCACCACAGTCAGTCGAGGACTGGGAGGCCGTGGTCAGTGTCAGCTCCCAGGTGCTGCCCACCAGCTCTCGCTGTGGGAACCTGCTGCCCTCCGAGCAGATGTACCGCGAGACTCTGCCCCACAGCCAGAGGTGCAATGGGATGGGCTGGGGTGGGCTGTTGGATGGGGACGAGGAAGATGGTTGGGTCCTGCTGCCATCGTTTCACTATCTCCATGGCCCTGCTGTGCCCATGCCCCAACACCTGACTCTGTACAGGTACGTGCTGCTGTCCCGGCCCTTCTGCTTCGAGCCCAGCACCCCTTACGAGGTGACCATGCGGCTTCAGCGAGCCGGTGTCACCCAGCGCCACCCTGGTGCCTTCATCCTCATCGATTCGGTGAGGAGGGTCCCACTGCATCTTGTGCCTGGGGCTTGACAGGGGTGGGATGGTGGGCAGGGACGGGGAACCACAGGCTGGAGTGGGCAGTGACCCCCTTCTGGGGATGCATGTAGGGTAGGGATGGGGATGAAATGGGATGGAGATGGGGATGGGGAAGGAGTAGATGTTGATGGGGAAGGGGCTATCAGTGAGACTGGGGACTTAGAGTTGGGGTTGGCATAGGGATGTCAGCATGGAAGGAGATAAGGAAGCTTCTGGGGATGACAATTTATATGGGAATAGCAATGGGGTTGGGGTTGTCAGTGGAGCTGGGACTGTTGATGCAGCTGGGGTGGTTGATCCCCTGACAGTCCGCAGCATTGGGACTGTCTTGGAGCACATGAATCCAACGTAGTGGTAGGTCCCACAGTGGAGGCTGGGTATGCCCACTGGCCCCATGTCCTCTTCCCACAGTTGGTGCTCCTGCCGCGGGTGTTGGAGTTGCCGGGCTTCCACGGGGCAGAGGCAGCAGCGCGCCAGGAGGAGCTGGAGCGGTACCAGTGCCTGGAAGTGTTTCGCATGCCCCCCCCTCATCCCCTGGCCCAGGCCTGTGCCCGCCTGATCTGCAGCGTCTCAGCCCTGATGCATGGCGGGGCACTGCGTGAGTGGGGAGCCTGTGGGGACGGGACCGAGTGGGCAGGGGTGGAGCCCTGCCTGGGGCAGTGGGTCAGGATATGCCCGTGCCCATGGCATGGTGGGCAGGAGAGCAGGGACAGGGTGTGGGCAGGTGTGGACAAGGCAGCCCTGTCCCCACACTGGTTCTGCTCCCACAGCCTGCCGGTGCGACCCGCAGGGCTCCCACAGCAGCGAGTGCCAGGTACAGGGTGGGCAGTGTGAGTGCAAGCCCCACGTCATCGGCCGGCGCTGTGACCGCTGTGCCCCAGGCAGCTACGGCTTTGGGCCGCTGGGATGCAGCCGTGAGTAGTGGGATCTTCATCTGCCAGGAATCACTGCCTCTCCTGTCTGTCTGTCCAGCCATCAGCGCCCTCTTCACTGCCCTGTTTACCTGTCTATCTGTCCATCTGTCTGTGCACGTGCCCATCTCAGCCCTGCTGTCCAGCAGCCCATGGGTTCAGCCAGCCATCCATCCATCCATCCATCCATCCATCCATCCATCCATCCATCCATCCATCCATCCATCCATCCATCCATCCATCCATCCATCCATCCATCCACCTGAGCCCCCTGTGAGCATTGTGCTGCCCTGCACTCACTTGTTTGTCTGTCCACCCATATTCTTGTGAACATGTGTGTCCACATGAACCCTTCTGTGCCACAGCCTGTAGAGTGAGCATGTTCTGGGTGCTGGTCCTCTGCCGGTCTGTCTGTCTGTCCATCCCTGTGTCCCTGCATCCATGTGCCTGACCTGAGTTGTGCCGCCCTGCAGTCTGCACCTGCTCCCCAGAAGGCTCGGTGTCTCAGCTGTGCGACGAGGTGAGCGGGCAGTGTCGGTGCCAGCCTGGTGCCATGGGCCGGCAGTGTGACCAGTGCCAGCCCGGCCACTGGGGCTTCCCTGCCTGCCGGCCCTGCCAGTGCAACGGGCATGCCAAGGAGTGCGACCCCCAGACAGGCACCTGCCTGCACTGCCGCGACCACACGGACGGACGGCACTGTGAGAGGTGAGCCAAGTCCAAGAGGAGGGGATGGCCTGGCGTGGCGTGGCATAGGATGGGATAGATACAATGGGACAGGGTAGAATGAGATATGATGGTATGAGATATGTTGAAATGGTGAGATGGGTTGAGATGGGATGGCATGGATTTGATGGGATGGGTTAGGATGGGGTGGCATGGCGTGGGATGAGATAGATGGGATGGGATGGGATGGGATGGGATGGATGAGATTGAGATGGAATGGGAAGGATACAATTGGTTAGGATAGGGTGAGATATGATGGTATGGAATACGATGGAATGAGATGGAATGGTGGGATGGTATATGATGGATGGGTCCCCTCTCATCCTTTTAGGTGCCAGGATGGTTACTATGGGAACCCTGTGCTGGGCTCGGGGCAGCAGTGCCGGCCCTGCCCCTGCCCTGGCTACCCTGGCACGCATCATTACCACGGGAGCGCATGCCATGCCGATGACGAGAGCCACCACATCATCTGCCTCTGTGCCCCTGGATATGCGGGTGAGGGGCAGAGCGGGCACAGTGCAGCAGGGACCCCCTGTGCTGGGGCTGCAGGACCCTAGCACCTACAGTCCCCCATCTCTGCAGGGCCCCGCTGTGACCGCTGCTCCCCTGGTTACTTTGGGGCTCCGGAGATGGAGGGGGGGGTGTGCCGACCCTGCCAGTGCAACAACAACATCGATGCCAGCGACCCAGAGGGCTGTGATCCCCGCACAGGGCAGTGCCTGCGCTGCCTGTACCACACCGCTGGGCCACACTGTGCCCAGTGTCAGCCTGGCTACTACGGCAATGCCCTGCAGCGCAGCTGCCGGCGTGAGCGGGGCGGGGGGCTCTGCAGGGCTGGGGCTGCATGGGGGTTTGGGATGGGGGGGCTGAAGTGCTGCAAGGGCTCAAGGTAGGGATGAGGTGTGGCCTTTGGTTGGGTGTGGGGTGACTGGGGTTTGGGGAGAATTTTGGGGTGTTGGGGGGCTTGGGACTGGGGTTCAGGGTCAGGAGAGGTTTGGGGCCGTTAGAAGGGGTATAGGGCTGTGCCTGGGTTGGGGCTGGACAGGGGACAGGGAGTGGGGTTGTTGGGGATGTTGAGATGAGGGGTGTTGGGGCCATGCATGTGTTTGAGGCTGGGCAGATTTGGGGTGCTGGGGCCAGTAGTGCACTGCCTGGGCAGAGGGTATAGGCTGAGCCCCACGTGGCCACCCACCCTTCTGCAGGCTGTGGCTGTGACCCACGGGGTACACTGGCCTCTCACTGCACCGATGGCACCTGCACTTGTGACCGTGGCACAGGAGCCTGTGCCTGCCGGCCCAATGTCGTGGGCAAGAGCTGTGATCACTGCGCACCCCACTTCTGGAACCTGGGGGGACCAAGGGGCTGTGAGCCCTGTGGCTGCCACCCCACACACGCCCTGCACCCTGCCTGTGACACAGTGAGTCCCCTGGCACCCTGGTATGGCTTCACTGCCCTCCTGGGGCCCAGTGAGCTGCACAGTGAGCATGGCACTGTCGCTGCAGGTGACAGGGCAGTGCCAGTGCCGGCCTGGCTTTGGGGGCCGTGACTGTTCCCAGTGCCAGGAGCACCACTGGGGAGACCCCGAGCAGGAGTGCCGAGGTGGGAGCACATCACAGGGACTGGGGGAGCAGGGGCTTTGGGGACACGGGATGTGGGGGGGCTCTGGGTGCATGGTGAGACTCTAGGGACATGGGGACCCTGGAAACATGGTGGGAGACTCTGAACATGGGACACTAAGGAGTCAGTGGGACACAGGGGGCACAAGGGACTCGGGGATCTTGGGAACCTGGTGGGACACTGTGGGCATGGAGGACCTTGGGGAAACAGTGGGATACGGGGGACATGGTGTATGTCTGGGGACATGCAGGACTCAGGGGACCCAGAGTACTTGGTGGAACTGTGGGGACATAGAAGACCCTGGAGATAGGTTGGATTCTGGAGACACTGGGGAATAGGGTGGGATGCTGGGACATGGTAGCAATCTGGGGTTATGGGGCTCCATGGGAAGGCTGGGACACACCACCAACTGTCTCTGCAGCCTGTGAGTGTGAGCTGCTGGGTGCTGAGAGCCCACAGTGCGAGCAGGACAACGGGCAGTGTCGGTGCCGGCTGGGATTCGGGGGGCTGCGCTGTGACCGCTGCCAGCGGGGCTACCAGGAGCCCTTCCCCCACTGCTCGCCCTGCCACCCTTGCTTTGGGCGCTGGGACCTGGCTGTGGGCAGCCTGCGGGATGGGCTGCAGCGCCTTGGGGCACAGGTGCAGGCACTGAGGGAGGGGAGGTCTGCACTCCCACTCAGCCCCCATCACCTGCGGGAGCTGGAGGGGGCTCTGGGGCACGTGGAACAGCTTCTGGTAGAGGGGGACAGCCCTGGTGGTCCCCTCCTCGATGGACTGCCCAGGCAGCTGGATGGCACCAGGCAAGTATGCATGTAGGGCTAAAGGTGGAAGGACCCCCATCTTGTCCCCTCTGAAAGTTTGAAACCTGCCTCCCTACCCAAAGGATGGAGCTGGACAACTTCTGGAAGCACCTCCAAGAGCTGGAGCAACGTCTAAACCAGGTGACGCAGGCAGATATGCAGCACCATGACCGTCTAGCTGAGCTGAGCCGTGAGCTGGGAGGTCTCAACCGAACCACCTCCCACCTTCAAGTCCTCCTTGGCACTGTAGCGGCAGCTGGATTCAGCGGTAAGAGCATCCAGCAAGGTTTGGGTTTGGTGGCAGTCATCCTGGCCAAACCCTGACACCCGCACCTGCAGAGTCTTACCGCAGCATCCTGGCGTCAATGGAGGCCTCGCGGCAGGCGGAGGTGGTGGCCAATGGCACAGCTGGTGAGCTAAGCAGGACACAGATGACGCGGCGGGCGACCGAGCGGGTGCTGCGGCAGCGGGGCGATACTTTCCGCCGTGGCACAGCCGCAGCCCGGAAATCCTTGCGGGAGGCACAAAAACGGGTGATGGGACTCAGCATTGCCAGGATCAATGAGAAGGTGAGGACTGGCAGAGGTGGCATGGGGGTCACCCCCCAATGTAGTGTTGAGCTGCCATTTCCACCATTGGCATCATCACAGATTTGTGGGGCACCTGGAGACCAGAGCTGCAAGCACGCGTCTTGTGGAGGAGCCTTGTGCCGGGACAGCGCGGGGACAAGGCGCTGCGGTGGCGTGGGGTGTGCAGGGGCACTGCCTATCTCAGCTCGAGCCCTGAGCAGTGCCCATAATGCCTCGCAGCAGCTGGAGGTGGCATTAGGGCAGCTGGGTGTTGTGGCACAGAAGGTAGGAGTGGTTGCTCCATGGCACTTTTCTGGGGTCCTCTTGCGTCCCCTTTGCATGTCCTATTTGTGACCTTTCCATGCTGCTTTGCATGACGCCCTTCTATGTCTAGTTTTTTCCCTTTCCATGACCCCAAGCATGTCAGCTCTGCATATCTCTCTTATGGCCCTTCAGACGCCTTGTGCCACCTGTGTGCGTGCCCCCTTGGGCCACTGCTGTACCATCTGTCCCCTTGCACCCCGCTTGCATGCTCCTTTGCAGGCCTCCATCTTGTCCCCTCATACCCCCTGCTCACCCTGAATGCCACCTCCTGGGGCTGCCCTGTGCCCACTGCTCAGCCAGGTGCCCCCCAGATGCAGAAGGCGCAGGAGCTGGCACGGGGGGCACGGAGCTGGGCAGAGGAGGCGCTGGGGCGCTCGCAGACCGCCCGCAGCAGTGCGGAGAAGGCGACGGCTGAGCTGCGGGACTTCATCCGCCGAATCAAGGCCTTCCTGGCAGGTAGTGCCAACATTGTGTGGGCATATGAGCATGGCAGGACTCAGCAAGCCCACCCTGAGCCCACCCTGCTCCCCTGTCCCTGCAGAGGAGGGAGCTGACCCGGGCAGCATCGAGCTGGTGGCACGGCAGGTGCTGAACATCTCCCTGCCCAGCAGCCCCGGACAGATCCAGGAACTGCTGTCGGAGATGCGGGAGAGCATCAGCCAGCTAGAGGGGGTGGACACAGTTCTCAACAGCACAGCAGAGGGGCTGGCTGTGGCACGGGATCTGCTGGCACAGGGACAGGAGGCCAGGCAAGTGGTGGGGGCATGCGGGGGCAGGCAGGGGATAGGGTCAGTCCCCAGCACTGGCAGGGGCTGGAGCTGCCTGTGCTGCTGCAGGGAGCGAGCAGAAGGCATAAGGGATGAGCTGGCGGGGACACAGCAGGCACTGGAGGTGGCGCGGACACAGACGATGACAGCAAGGAGCACCCTGCGGAGCGCCAGGGATGCCATCCGGGTGGCTGAGAACAGAGCCAGGGAGGTGAGGGGCATGGGCTGGGGGAGTGGAGCTGGTGCCACTGGGAGTAATGGGATTAGTGCTGTGGAGAGCAAGACCGATGCCTTGGGCACATTACAGGTAGCGAGGCTGGTGCTGCTGCAATGTGGATGGCATAGGGCAGGTGCCAGGGCAGTGGGGCTGGCACCATGGGCATGGTGGTTGCTGTGCCTGCTGCAGCCACTGTCCATACCTGCCAGGCGGAGCGCAAGATGCGGATGCTGGACAAGAAGGAGTCACAGGCGCAGAAGCAGCTGCAGGACCTGGCACAGCACATCATGGCCCTGCAGAAGCGCGATCAGGATGCTCGCCGCATGGCCCAGGAAGCCAAGGATGGGGCACAGCGTGCCACCACCACCTCGGGGACACTTAGCATGGTGAGCTCCATCCCTGCCTGGGTATCCAAGCAGGTACTGGGTGCTGGGGATGCTCAGCTTCATCATGCCCTTGTGCCACCAGGACCTAGCACAGGTAACACACCGTTATGTGGTGCTGAAGAACCGGGTGGGTGTGCTGGACCAGGTGTCTGGTGGGGCCTTGCAGCGTGTGTCGCAGCTGACGGCAGAGGCCCAAGACCTCCTGGATAAGGCCAGGGACAGCAAGAAGAAGCTAGAAGGTGAGGGGGAGCACGTGGTGGGGTACATTCCCTGCCACCTCCCCATACATCTCCCTGTGTCCCCCTGGGCCTGTCCCACCGGGTTTCCCGAGGGTGATACAGGACAGGGTGGGAGGCTGCGCTGTGACCATGTTGCCTGTCCCGCAGACCTGGAGCAGCGCTTTGGGGCCAATGAACGGGCAATGGCGGCAAAGGTGACACGACTGCAGACTTTGGAGCAGCAGGTCACCGGGCTGTTGCAGGAGATCCGGGAGACGGCCAACGCTTACGCCACCTGCTAGGGACCACCGGCAGGGCCGGGGGCCGGTCCTACCCCGCCGCACCACAAGCCCTCGAGTCCGAGAGTCCCGTCCACTCTGCAGGCGCCTTTAGTGCGGGCGCGCCTGCAAATAAAGCCCTAAACTGTGTGTGCCTGTGTCCGATGCCTTCTGCCTCCCCTTGCGTGCTCCTGCCTCCTCCCGCCTGTCCCGGCCCGCTCCCCCGCTCCAGCCGGGATCCGCCCCGCGCTTTCCGCGCAGCTCCGAGCGCTGCGCCTGCCGCCCAGTCCGGAGGGGCCGGGAGGAACCGGGACGGGGACGGGACTGGGAACGGGAACGAGAAGGGGAACCGGTGGGTCAGGACGGGACGGGACGGGAACGGCGGGCACCTGCCGAGCGCCCCCTTTGCGCGCCTTTTGCGCCCCTTTCCGTCCCGTCTCGCCCCGTCGCGCCCCGCGATGCGGAGCCCGGCGAAACGGAGCCCCGCCGCCCTCCTGCTGCTGCCGCTGCTGGCCGGTGAGTCCGCGCCCCCCGCCGCAGCGGGGCCGGTGGGCGCCAGGGTCCGGCGCGGCCCCGCTGCCCTGTTTCCGGGCGGCCGCGGAAGGGGCCCCGGGCGCGGCGGGGGGAGCCCCGGCCCCGCCGCGCCCCGGAGTGCCCTCAGCCACCCGCCGCTCCGCAGGGCTGGGGGTGGCCCTGGCCCCCGATTCCCCCCGGGCCTGTGCCCACGGCAGCTGCTACCCGGCCACCGGGGACTTGCTGGTGGGGCGAGCAGCCCGCCTAAGTGCCACCTCCACCTGCGGGCTTCGCCGGCCCCAGCCCTACTGCATCGTCAGCCACCTCCAGGTGAGTGGGACGGGGTCCTGGGGGACCGGACGAGGATGAGGGGCACAGGACAGCGTTGGGGACAGACGTCACTGAGCCTCCCAACTCGCAGGAGGAGAAAAAGTGCTTCATCTGCGACTCGCGGCGGCCCTATGATGCTCGCACCAACACCAACAGTCACCGCATCGAGAACGTGGTCACCAGCTTTGCCCCCCGCCCCAAGAAAGCCTGGTGGCAGTCGGAGAACGGTGAGCAGTGGGTGGGGTTGTCGGGCATCCTGTCCAGTCCCGGGGGGCTCTCATTCCGTTCCTCCCACACTGAGGAAGTGTGACTCAGCCTGTAGCCGCGGCCACACCCCTGGACCACTGCCGGGTGGCGGGGACGAGCCCCCGGGACCTGCGAGTGGGTGCTTCCACTTGTCACACTTGTCATCCCCAGGTGTGGAGCACGTCAGCATCCGCCTGGACCTGGAGGGTGAGTTCCACTTCACCCACCTCATCATGACCTTCAAGGTGGGTCTCAGCGTGTGGGTACCCGGGCTGGGATGGGGCAGGATGGAACAGACCCTCAGGGACTGTGGCTGGCCCCTGTCCCACCTGGGTGTTCTGCAGACCTTCCGCCCTGCGGCTATGCTGGTGGAGCGCTCAGCTGACTTCGGGCGCACCTGGAAGGTGTATCGCTACTTCGCCTACGACTGTGCTGCCTCTTTTCCCCACGTTCCCCATGGGCCCCCACGCCACATTGATGACGTCTTCTGCGAGTCCCGCTACTCTGACATTGAGCCCTCCACTGAGGGGGAGGTGAGGCCTTAGTAGCATCCCACGGGGGTCAGGGGTCTGCTGCTCTGCTGCACCTGCTCTCATCACCTTGCTGCCCCTCCCAGGTCATCTACCGGGTGCTGGACCCTGCCATCCCCATCCAGGACCCCTACAGCCCCGCCATCCAAAGTGAGTTACCAGTCATCTGGGCTCCTGCTTGGCTGCTCTATTTTGGGCGTAGCTATTTTGGCTCCCTGCTCTGGGCCCTGTACTGGCGTCAGGGCCTGATCCAGCCTGCGGGGTCTTGGGCCCCTCCTGCACCCTACCCTGTGAGAGCAGCTAAACGTCAGGCTGCGTTGGGTTAAATGGAGGGGGATGGCTGTACCGCAGCTGAGCCCAACACTAGCTGTGGTTTGAGATGGGTAGTCAGGCTGGGCACAGGACACAGTGGGTTAATCACCCAAGGCTAAATTTAGACTGGGAGCAGGAGGGGAGGAATCTGCAGGGCAGGGCTTGGGAAGCTGCAGTTCTGGGGAAGCCATCCTGTCCTCCCAGGGCCCCCAGGCTGCTCCCACCAGGCACAGCCATATCCTGGGCACAGCCCCCAGTGGTGAGTGCCCCAAGACACGTAAAGGTGCTGTGCCAAGGGTGTTGTTCTGCGCTGATGGGTCCCAGCCTGCCTCTGCTGTGGGGGTGCAGAGCCCAGCACACACACAGCCAGACTGTGCACAGCCATGTGTGTGGGAGCTGAACCCTCACAGCTACGTACAGCCCAGCCTGGCCACGTGCAACCACGTGCCTGTGAGCCAAACCATGCACAGCCCTGGGCCAATACTGTGTGATACAGAAAACCACAACAGCCCAGCCTGATAGTGTGCAGCCCTGCAATGACACCTCATGCTGTGCACAGCCCATCCCAGCCATGCCCAGCAGAGCAGAGCCATGCCCAGCTCCTCTGAACCACTCACAGCCTCCTGTGCTGTGCACAGCCCAGCCCACCTGTGCCTGGCAGAGGTGAGCTGTGCACAGACGTGCCCAGCCACCCTGTGCCAACACGGGTCTCTCCCTGCCCTAGACCTGTTGCGTGTCACCAACCTGCGTGTGAATCTCACCAAGTTGCACACACTGGGGGACAACCTGCTGGACTCACGGTGGGAGATCCAGGAGAAGTACTACTATGCGCTCTACGAGCTGGTGATGCGCGGGAACTGCTTCTGCTATGGGCACGCTTCCGAGTGCGCTCCGCTCAGCGGGGCCCCCGCCACCACCAATGGCATGGTAGGGCGAGCCAGGCCTGTGTGCCCTGCTGGAGCTGGGTAGCTGTGCCACCTAGTCCCGCAGCCCCTCACTGTGGCGTCCTGGCAGGTACATGGGCGCTGTGTCTGCAAACACCACACGCAGGGGCTGAACTGTGAGCGCTGCGAGGACTTCTACCAAGACCTGCCCTGGCGCCCTGCCAAGGGCTCCAGCACCAACGCCTGTCGCCGTGAGTGCCCCTGCTGGCACCAGCTCCTGGCACAGTGATGCTGGTGCCAGAGCTGTCAGGCTGTGCTGTGCCAGGGCTTTTGGGGTGCTGGACAATGGGATGTGGTTGGGTGGTGACTGGATGGGGGTGTTTGGGGTGCTGCGGGCTGTACTTTGGGGAGGTTTGGGGTTGTGGCGCTGCATGTCAGAGTAAGGGGAGTCCAGGCAGGGGAGGTTTGGCACTTGGGGTGCTGGCTGCCAGGTGTGGGCTGTGGTGCCGCATGCCATGCCGCGGTGCTGTCCCTGCAGGCTGTGACTGCAACGAGCACTCGCGGCGGTGCCACTTTGACATGGCTGTGTTCCTGGCCACGGGGAACACCAGTGGGGCTGTGTGTGATGACTGCCAGCACAACACCATGGGCCGTCTCTGTCACCTCTGCAAGCCCTTCTACTACAAGGACCCCACCAAGGACCTGCGGGACCCCGCAGTGTGCCGAGGTCAGTGTGGGACAAGCTGTGCGGGTGGTGCTTTGGTGGTCACAGTGCTGACCCTGCCTATGTCCCCAGCCTGTGACTGCGACCCCGAGGGTTCTCTGGATGGTGGGCTGTGCGATGGTGCTGATGACCCAGCCAGGGGCCTGATCGCTGGGCAGTGCCGCTGCAAGGAGCACGTGGCTGGTCCCCGCTGTGACCGCTGCAAACCCGGCTTCTTTGGCCTCAGCACTGACAACCCGCAGGGCTGCCGGCGTAGGTACCAGGGTGGCACCTACTGGGGTCAGCCATGTGGTTTGGCATTGCTGGAAACTGCTGGCTCTCTGTGCAGGGTGCCAGTGTGACCCCCGTGGTACGGTGGCTGATGGCAGCCGGTGTGACCCTGTCAGTGGGGAGTGCTTCTGCAAGCGGCTGGTGACTGGGCGCAGCTGCAACCAATGCCTGGTGAGTGGGGCTGTGCCAGGGCCCGTGCACAGTGCTCAGGACTATAGCACACAGATGGCTGCTCTCTGACACCCTTGCCCTCTGCAGCCCGAGCACTGGGGACTGAGCCATGACCTCCTGGGCTGTCGGCCCTGTGACTGCGATGTGGGAGGTGCTCGCAACAACCTGTGAGTCTTTGCGGGGATGCAGAGGGCAAGGAGCATCCCAAGGGCATCAGGGCTGATGGTGCTGCTGGGGTGCCAGGTGTGCCATGGGGACAGGGCAGTGCCAGTGCCGTAGCCACGTGGTAGGACGACAGTGTGAACAGGTGGAGCCCGGTTTCTATCGCATCAACCTGGATCATTACACCTATGAGGCGGAGGATGCACGGCTGCATCAGGTAAGGAATTAAGGTGTCCCTGGGGAGGACATCAGGCAGAGCAGGGCAGTGGGTGCCCCTTTGCAGGGTCCCTAAACCAGCAGGCAGTGGTCTGCCTTGCTACCCAGGGCAGAACAGTGCCTGCTGGCCAAGGTGATTTTTAGGGTCCATCTCACAACACCTGCTTGCACCAGGGCTCGGTGGTGGAGCGTGAGCCCCCTGCAGACCGCCTAGCTTCCTGGACAGGGACAGGCTTTGCCCGCATGTTGGAAGGTGGCTGGCTGGAGTTTCACGTGAGTGATATCCCTTTCTCCACCGAATATGATGTGGTCATCCGCTATGAGCCCCAGGTAAGCACCAGATGGTGAAGCCAGCAGTGTGAGGTATCACCAGATTGGGGGGTAGTGGTGGAGAGTTTCAGATGGTGAGGCTTTTTGATGCTGCCCTTTCTCTGCTGGCAGCACCCGGAGGCCTGGCAGGAGGTGAGGCTGAAGGTGCTGCGCCCCAGCCCTGTCTCCGCCAGCAGCCCTTGTGGAAACACTATCCCTGCCGATGACCAGCTCTTGACCAGCCTCCCCTCCGGTGCCAGGTAAGCACCTCAGTAGGGTTGGGCTGTGCTGGGGCTCCCTGGAGGCACATGGCTGCCCTTGCTCTGCTTTGCCCCCATCCAGGTATGTGGTGCTGTCCCAGCCCATCTGTCTGGAGCAGGGTATCTCCTACACCCTCCGCCTAGAGCTGGGCTGTGCTGCTGCTCGGCAGGATCCCACTGCCAGCGTGCTCATTGATTCGGTGAGGGGCAGATGGGCAGTGGGATGGGGGACAGCAACTCTTCAGGGGGATAGGATCCAGCCATAGAGAACACAGGGAGAGAGGGACATGACATCCCACTGACTTCGCCCCGCAGCTGGTGCTCCTGCCCCGTTACTCCTCACTGGAAATGTTCATTGCGGGCGACCCCAGCTCCATGGAGCGCCGGGAGACCTTTGAGCGGTACCACTGTGCCCAGCCCTTCCATGCTGCAGGGCCCTCACCTGTGGCCGAGCCCTGCTCCAGCCTCCTGCACAGCCTCTCGGCCATCCTGCATGACGGGGCGCTGCGTGAGTACAGCCCCACACCCTGTTCTGCACTGTCCCACAGCAGCTGACACTGACCCTGCTCTTTGCCCACAGCCTGCCTATGTGATCCCCAGGGCTCACTCAGCGCTGAGTGCCAGCCCCAGGGTGGGCAGTGCCAGTGCAAACCCAATGTCATGGGACGGCGCTGTCACCGCTGTTCCCCAGGAACCTTTGGCTTTGGGCCCAGCGGGTGCCGACGTGAGTGCCAGTGGGAGAGGAGCCCGGGCACCCCAGAGCTGGGGGGGCTTGGGGAAGGGGTACTCTCTACAGCTCGGGGGCAGACGCTGTGGATGTTGTGCTTTCCAGCATGCCAGTGCAGCCGTGAGGGTTCAGTGAGCACCATCTGTGACAGCACCACAGGGCAGTGCCCCTGCCGTGAGGGTGCCCACGGCCCACGCTGTGACCGCTGCCAGCCCGGTCACTGGGGCTTCCCCCTCTGCCAGCCCTGCCAGTGCAATGGGCATGCTGAGAGCTGTGACCCTCGGACAGGCAGCTGCTTGCGCTGCCGTGACCACACAGATGGTGAAAGGTGCCAGAGGTAGGTGGCGTGCATGCCCAGACTGGGACAGGGTGCTGCCAGCAGCCCTGGCTCCTGCTGACCTCCTGTCTGCAGGTGCGCGGCCGGACACTTTGGGAACCCGGCGCTGGGCTCCGGACAGCACTGCCGGCCCTGCCCCTGTCCTGAGGGGCCCAGCACCCCACGCCACTTCGCTGCCTCCTGCTACCAAGACAGCCGCTCCCAACAAGTCGTCTGCCGCTGCAGCCCTGGGTACACAGGTGGGTACCTGCCACAGCACACTCAAGCCCCTCCTGGGTGCCCTGTCCCCAGGCACTGCCCAGCACTCTATGTCTGCAGGTTCCCGCTGTGATGAGTGTGCCCCTGGGTACTATGGGGACCCTCTGCAGGGTGGGCGCTGCCTGCCCTGCCAGTGCCACGATAACATCGATGTGACGGATGCGGAGGCGTGCGACCGGCGCACAGGGCAGTGCCTGCGCTGTCTCTACAACACGGCAGGGCCCCACTGTGCCGAGTGCCAGCCCGGCTTCTATGGAGATGCCACACGACACAGCTGCAGGCGTGAGTACCAACTGCCGGGCTGAGATAGGCTTGCCTCCAGGGCCCAACACATCTTTGGGGACCATGTGCACCCATGGCTGCCCCTGCTTGTGCACAGTGCTGTGGAGACCCTGCAGCCCAGCCCTGGAACAGAGTTGTCTCCTCTGCCCACGCCCAGCACTGTGGCCCAGTCCCTGTCCCCATGTCCAACTTATTCCATCCCATCTGCATCCTATTCTCATGCCCATTCCTGGCCCCATTGCCATCCCACCCCCACTGCCATCCATCTGTCCCCATCCTGTCCTTATTCCAGCTCTGTCCTGACCCTGGTCCTGACCCTAGTCCTCATGCTGCTCCCATTACACCTCCATCCAGTCCCTACCCCATCCTTGCCCAATCTCTGTCTCCATCTTGCCTCCACCCTCATCCATCATCATCCCACTCCTTCTCTGTCCCCATCAGAACTTCCATCCCATCTCCATCCCAATTGCAGCCCCATCCCTATCCTCATTCCCTCATCTCTATCTCTGCTCAGTGCCTGTTGCTTCCAGGTTGCTCCTGCAATCCCCTGGGCACTGACGCCAGCACCTGTGGGCCCCAGCAGTGCCACTGTGACAGGCACAGTGGGCAGTGCCACTGCCTACCTCATGTGGAGGGCCAGAGCTGTGACCGCTGCAGCCCCAACTTCTGGAACCTGGCCAGCGGGCAGGGCTGCCAGCCTTGTGCCTGCCACCCCCAGCACTCCCTGACACCCACTTGCAACCAGGTGAGACACGACAGGGACAAGGGTTGGGGGGGTGGGATGGGGCCAGGGGTGTGCTGCAGCACTGCCAGCCTCGGCCATGCTATGTCTGTCAGTTCACAGGGCAGTGCTCCTGCCGGCCAGGCTTTGGGGGCCGGACTTGCACGGACTGCCAGGAGCACCACTGGGGCGACCCACGGCAGCAGTGCCGAGGTGAGAGCCGGTGCCAGCAGGGGGACCACAGTGGGCCCCATGGCGCCCTGACACTACTCTCCCTGCAGCCTGCGACTGCGACCCCCGTGGCATAGCCAGTGCCCAGTGCCACCGCAGCACCGGCCACTGCGACTGCCAACCTGGCATCTCTGGAGTCCGCTGCGACCAGTGTGCCCGGGGCTTTGCTGGTACCTTCCCTGCCTGCCAGCCCTGCCACCCCTGCTTTGGGGACTGGGACCGTGTGGTGCAGGATCTGGCCACCCGCACCCGAGCGCTGGCACAGCGGGCCAGCCTCCTGCAGCACACCGGGGCTGCTGGCGCCTTCGAGGTCACCTTCCGGCGGCTGGAGGAGAACCTGGCCACTGTACGTGATGTGGTGGCCACCCGCAACGCCACTGCTGCTACTGCTGCCCACTTGACACACTCCATGGAGGGGCTGCGGTGAGCACCCGGCACAGGGCATGGCTCCTGGGGTAGCCCTGGGGGCAGCTTTTCACCCCCTCCCCTTGCAGGAGGCAGATCGAAGAGGCAACTGAGAGGCTGACACGGGTGGAAGGGGAGCTGACAGCTGCTCAGGATGCCAACTTCAATGCCAGCCATGTGCTGAACACTGTGGACCGGGGTGCCCGTGCCCTTAACCACAGCCTGCAGGACTTGGAACAGCGGCTGCATGCCCTCAAGACCTCCAATTTCCTTGGTGAGCCACACCAGAGCCAGGCCAGGGTGGTCAGGCCATGGCCAGAGGTCTGACAGTGTTCCTGCCCCCCCAGGTGCCTATGACAGTATTCGCCAGTCCTATGGGGAGTCACGGGAGGCTGAGCGCCAGGCAGACATCTCCACCCGTGCCGTGCCCAGCCCTGTCAGCATCTCGGCAGCCACCCGTCACCGCACTGAGCAGCTCCTGGCCAGCCAGAAGGATGACTTCAATCGTCGCAATGCGGCCCACCGGCGGGCACTGATGGACCTGGCAGCAAGGGCACAGGCGCTGAGCCTGCACCCACTAAATGAGAAGGTGGGACGTAGAGAGGGGACTGGGGGAGTGGCACCCAGAGCTGTCCTGATCCCATGCTGCCTTGCAGGTCTGTGGTGTGACGGGTGATGTGCCCTGTGCTGAGAGCCCTTGTGGGGGTGCCGGGTGCCGGGATGAGGATGGGGGACGACGCTGTGGTGGTCTGAGCTGTGGTGGAGCTGTGTCCAAGGCTGACAGTGCCCTGGACCGGGCACGCCATGCCCAGGAGGAGCTGCGTCAGGCTGCCAGCGACATGGCCCAGCTCTCCCATAAGGTATGTGGCACGTGGGTGCTGGTGGGGTCTGGTGGCACAGCCATATTCTGCAACCCTTGGGGCTGGCACCGAGGGTCTCTGCCCGTGCTCAGGTGGCAGAAGCCAAGGGGAAAGCAGACGAAGCCCGGCTGCGAGCACAGGCAGCCCTGGACAAGGCGAACCAGACCAGGGCCCGTGTGGAGAGCTCCAACAAGGAGCTGAGGGAGCTAATCAGCCACGTCAAGGCCTTCCTGAGCCGTGAGTGCCGGCATGCCGGGAGAGCTGGCCACCCCTGCCCAGCACTTTGTGGCTCTGCACCTGCACCACGCTGCACTGACCCTGCACTGCACTGCATTGTCCTGACACTGCATGTGGGCTGTGCCACTCCTGCCCCATGCTGCGTTAATTACATGGTCCCTGCCCTACCCCAACCATCCTGCGCCCTCCAACCTTCTCTGGCCCCCCCACCCTGCCCCATGTTCCCCTCTGCCCTTTGGTCTGCCTGCCCCCTCTACCCTGGCGTGCTGTAGGGAACACACTGACTGCTTCCACCTGCAGAGGAGGGGGCTGATCCTGAGAGCATCGAGGTGGTAGCCAGCCGGGTGCTGGAGCTGTCACTGCCCGCTGCACCGGACCAGATCCACCGCCTGGCTGAGGAGATCAAGACGCGGGTGCGCAGCCTGGCCAGCGTGGATGCCATCCTGGAGCAGACGGCCGGTGACGTGCATCAGGCTGGGCAGCTGTTGCAGGATGCCCAGCGGGCCAGGTGAGCCCAGGGATGTGAAGATGCAATCCCTCCAGGGACCCCCAGCCCAGGCTGTGCTGAGGCTGTGCCGTCTGGCCACAGGTCACGGGCAGAAGGAGTGCGAGGCACAGCCGAGGCAGTGCGGCAGGCACTGGAGGAGGCGCGGCAAGCCCAGGGCATGGCCGAGCAGGCACTGCAACAAGCTTCTGGTGACATCCAGCACAGCGAGGGAACTCTTGGCATGGTAAGAGCCCCATCCCTATGACCTTGGGACCCCATCCCCACCATGCAGTCAGTGCAACCACACCAAACTCCCATGCCACTGATCCTCAGATGCAGACCCAGACAGGAAGTGCAGAACAGCAGCTGGCGGGTGCCATGGAGCAGATTGGGCTCCTGGACAGGCAGACTGATGCCCTGAAGGTGAAACGTGCCAATAACAGCCTGGCAGCCACACGTGCCCAGGAGGCAGCCAGCACTGCGCGGGACCGAGCCGGCGAGGCCAAGCAGGTGGGTGCCACACCAATGCGGCAGCAGGGGTCCCCCGAGGATCCCGCTGACCAGCCCCGCTGCCCAGCAGGTGCTGGAGGGGCCACTTCGGGACCGGTACCGGACAGCACAGGAGCTGGTGGAGCACCGGGCGCAGGGCGCGCGGCAGGCGGGCAGCCGGGCACAGCAGTTGCGGGAGGAGGCCGCAGGGCTGCTGCAGGATGCCCAGGGCAAGCTGCAGCGGCTGCGAGGTGAAGCTGGGCGGGGATGCTGGGGTGGTGGTGGGGGCAGTGGTGGGGGGCCAGGCAGATTCATGTTCCCTCTGTCCCTGCAGCGCTGGAGGAGGAGTACGAGCGGAACGAGCGGGTGCTGGATGCCAAAGCAGCCCAGCTGGGCGGGCTGGAGGCCAGAATGAGGGAGGTGCTAGCCACCATCAACGCGCAGGTCCAGATCTACAACACCTGCCAGTGATCCCCCGAAGGGGCCTGGACCCTTCTGGAGCACCCAGCCTCCTCCCGTCCAGCCTCTGCCTGCCCCCGCAGCAGTGGGCAGGGTGGGGGCTGCAGGGTGCCCCCGTGTGAATAAAGTTGCAGAGCAAGACCGCCTAGCTCCGCCCCGTGCCGTGGGCCCGTCTGCCCCGGAGGCCCACAGCGGCTTCCCCCAGGGTAGGAGCTGGCCGGTGCGGGCCACAGCGGGGTTGGGGTCGGGTAGTGGGGCCGGGAATCGGCAGCGGGGCTCGGGGGCACAGCGCACCCGAGATCCCACAGATCAGCCCAGCACTCCCACGGATCAAGTCGGGGACCCCCGCGGGGCAGAGCCGGACCTGCCGCGGACAGGCCGGGACCCCCACACGGCCCGGGACCCCTAGACTGCCCCGGACTCGCCGCGGCCAGGCCGGGACCCCGCACTGCCCCGGACCCTGCGGGGTCAGGCCGGGACCCGGCACTTCCCCGGCGGCCGCGGCCCCGCGCCGGCACCGCCCCGCTCCCGCGTCACGTGACGGCTGCCCCGCCCCCCTCCCCTGTCACGTGGGCGCTACCGGCCGCTCCCGGAAGTGCGTCACGGGCTCGGGCCTGTCTCCGTTGTCGGCCCGCTCGGAACTTCGGCGCGACACA
>VZTJ01011336.1:2944035-2965393 GCA_013397795.1 Orthonyx spaldingii
CGGCCTGTGACGGGCCTGAATGGAGAGAACGTGCGGGGCGGGGGGAACTGAGAGCGGGGCTCGGCAGAACGGGCCGAGCGCGGCTGCCCCGGGCAGGAGCCGGCGCGGTGACCTCGTGCTCTGCCCGGCGGGGCCGTTCATACAAACACTGCCCGCACAAACACCGCTCACAGGCCCTTTCCCTTCTCCTGGTGCCTGGGGCCGGGCAGCGGCGCCCGGGAGGCCAGGGGCCGCCGGCTACTGTCGGGACGCTCTCATCACTGTCCCTCACATGGCCGGCGGGTTACAAGTAGATGATCTTCAAGGTCTGCTTCCATCACAAGCCGTTCTATGGTTCTGTGATCGTCCCCAGAATGTGGGAGCTGGGCCTGCCGGGTGTCCTGCTCAGCACAGGGCTTACTGCTGTCACGATGCGTTTGGGGCCACAGTAATTTCCACATGGGTTGGAAACATTTTATGTGACAGTGCTAGCTTGAGTAGCTGCCCCAGGGGGCTCAGTGCTTGCCCTGGCTCCACCCGTGTGTCAGGCATGCCCAGAAACTCACGTAAAAGACAAGCGTGAGCCTTGGGATTTCTGTTGCCTCAGGGGAACAAGAAACAGAAGGTGACAAAAGTAGTTGTGTGCACGAAGGACATGTTTCTCTTGGCTGTATTTAGGGCATGGAGGATCTAAAAGTCCATGGAAAGATGATGCTCTTGGGATAGCCAACCTGCTCTTCAGCTACCCCTGTAAAGGTCTTTGGACACTGATGGGGAGTGCTGTGGGCAAGAATCAGGGAGCTCCTGCCAAGTGCTAAACCTGCCCCAGACATGGGGCGCAAACTGCATCTCAATGAGCACCTTCTGCTGTCATTCGTGGTCTGGTGCTGCTGTGGGGAGGAGTGGCCCTTCTTGGCCTCTTGCTCCCATTCCTCTGGCCAGTCAAAGTGTTTTCAGTCTCAGCATGAGCTGGGTTGGGAAACTGCTCTGGGGTAAAACAGAGGAGAAAGCCCCAGTTGGCATCTGGATCTGGTACACACCACAGCACAAAGGCAGGGAGAGCAGAGGATAGGGAGGCGCCTCTGCTCCCAGCAGCAGCATGGCCAGGCTTCCCTGGCTCCAGGGATTAAGTAAGGTTTTGTAGGAGTGCCCAGCTCATCAGGTGATTCCCAGAGGTTCACCTGGCATCTAGCCAGAGCAGCCTTTTGCCATCTCTTCCCTGCAGTGACTCCTACTGTGCCAACAGGAGTGGTGCCAAAACCCCTGTGCACCCAGGGGCTGAACATGCTGCCTGTGTGTTTCCTGGTGGCAGAAAGGCAGAAAGTCTCTCATTCGCCTATTCTAAACCCTGAATAACCTGTGCTTTGCCTGCACTCCTCCAAAACATTGACTTGCCGCCAGCAGACTCAGGCTGCCAGCAGCCTGGCAGCTGAAATGGACAGAGCTCCAGCCCCCTTGGTTCCTGCCTGCCGTGAGGAATAACTGTCGGCAAAGCACCTGAGGGAGCTGAGCTCTCAGTGAGGCATGAGAGCAGCAGGCTTTGGGAGGAGTGACAAGCAGGCAGCAACCCTGTCTCTCTTCCTCATCCCTTCTTGGGCAGAGGACTGTCCTTTCTCAGCCCTCCAGGACACTTCTCAGAGCCTACTTTTACCCTGCCCAGCAGTTACCCTGTGCCACTCCTTTCAAGGTGCAGGAAGGAGGCGACAGAGCCTCACCTGACCCTGCATGAAGCAGTCACTGGTTTTTGTGTCCCATTTCTCCTGGGGTTTTCACCCGAGGGGCAAAAAGAAATACAACAAAAAGCACCTTCCCGTGTTTGCTGAGCCCAGGTTAGCTTCTTCAGCACGAGGAAGCATCTGTAGCCAAGCTATTTGGGTGTCGGTGGGGACTGGAGCCGAGTGACAGCATGCAGCTGGCATCAGAGGCCTAGCCTGGCGAATCACAGCCATGTTCCCTGCTCTGGGGGCCCGTCCCTTTCCCTCTGGAGCCAGAAGTGCTTCTGCATCCTGGAGAGACCCGGTGTGTGTAGCAGCATGGGGATAATGCTGCTGTCCTCCCACACTCTTGCAAGCTCTTTGGGACTGATGTGGGACCCTTCTCAGCATCCCAGTCTCCAGGTCACTTTGGGCCTCTCCACCGCAGGTGGCAGGAGTTGTCTGTGCCAGGCAGTTGGGCTGGACTCAGCTTTTCACTTGGCTGCAGTGGCTCTTGGTTGTGAGGGCGTGTTGGCCTGAAGAGAAGTGGTTTGGATGCAGCACCTGTCATGGGGCTGGCTTTGCCAGAGCTGAGGACAGGATTGGGCTGCTTTGCTATCTGGGGTCCCTCTTGGTTTGTGGCTACAGCTCCACATTTGTGGCTACTTGTTGCCCCAAACATTTCTAGAACACAAATGCCCTGGCAACATGGGGCAGGCAGCACAGGACTGGCAGTGTCCTCCCTCTGACGGAACACCTCTCTGGGAGGTGCCTCCTGCCGCTGGCTGTGCCCACGCAGAGCAAGGGGTCTGTGCTTGGTACATGGGTGAAAGCAGAACAGGGTGTTCCTGAGGCACGGCTTGCCTCCCACTAAAGGGAGAGGCAGCCTCAGTGCAGCTGGGCTAGGCCAAGATGCTGTTGGGCTTAGCTCCGTGTCCTCACATGGGAGCTGGGCCGTGGGATGTGTGTGAATCAGTGCACCCGGAACTGTGGCAGGCATCTGGCACCTGGGGGTGGGCAGGATCCGTGTGGCTGGGCCTGTTTCCCTGTTGCAAACCCCTGCAGGCTGGTGAGCACTGTCAGGGTCGGGGTGTGCAGCCAGGGCAGCAAGGGAGGAAAACTTTCCCCCTCTCTGCTCTCACTGCCTCTATGGAGACACCTCCAATGGGACTTTTCAGTGGCTTGTTTCAGCTCTGCTCTCTCAAAGCCCTGAACACCAGCAGGGTGACACTGATGAGTGCAACAGACCCCTGGGCCAGCAGGTCCCAAACTCTGTGGGGGAACTGGCTTTGTAGGGAGGGCATGTCTGAGGGGGCAGGAGTGAGCAACTTATGTGCCCTGCTCAGCTTGCTTTCTTTCTGGGGCACGAGGAGCAGAGGTGTCCTGTTTCCAGGCCAGGCCCCGCTGACGCTGTCTGTAAACTGGCTGGCAAATAAATATTCAAGGTGCAGTCATGCTGGTTAAGCTCCCAGCTAGTGGGCGAAGGGGGCGGAACTCTCCTTTTGCCAGGGAGCTCTGCTCTCATCTGTCATGGGAGACTGTCGCAGGCCTGCTTCCTTCTTAGGGTGTTACTGGCTCCTATTCTGGCCCTGTTACACAGGGCGCTGTTTGACTGAAATAGCTGTCGCTCCAAGCTGTGTGACAGGTTCCCCCAGTTGACTCTGGACGCTCAGTTTTGCAGATCCAGACCTCCCTGTGTCCTTGCCCTCGGCTGTGCCTCTGGGTGTTGTTAGCGCCAGTGGCTCCTCTGGGCCAGTGTTGCTATAGTGGGAGCCATGAACATGACACTTGCTTTCCAGGTTTTTAATGTGTGCCACATAGTGAAGACCCCTGGTTGTATATTGGGAGCTCTGACAAGCCCATGTTTTTGGCAGTAAGCGTTGTAGCAACTGTGATGAGGTAGGTTTCCTCACTGAGTGCTATGTGGGGCTTCCCATAAACACCATGGTGAAGGTCACGTAAGGGCACTGGCCCTGAGGCAAAGAATGGATCCTGATGCTGTTGGGCCTTTTCCACCTGCTCCTCCTGCCATGCTTGCTGTTTCCTCTCTTTAGGCCACTACTTCCTTGCCAGAGAGTTTGACCACAGAGAGTCGCCAAGATAGCTGGGCCAGGAAGAAAACGTCGCACCCCTGACCCAGACTCCATTACCGACCCCGGCGGGCTGTTTGTGTCCTCCAAACGGCTGAAAATGTCTAGCAGCACAAATGCTGGCCAGAGGAGAGTGTCTCGGGGCTTGGATGATGCCACCAACAAGAAGAAGCAGAAGGATCGAGCCAATCAGGAAAGCAAGGAAGGTGAGAGCCCCTCAGCATTGTTGTGGTGAGCAGGCCTGTGGTGTCCCAGCCCTGCAGCCCGGGAGACTCACAACCATCTGCTACAGGATAAGCAGATTTGACTAATCACTTCCTGCAGCTTATGGTAACGCGGGTGATGTGGGATCTTCTTTGACACAGTGTCCTCCCTGGACCTGTAACCTCCTTCCTTTGGGCACTGCTTAGCCCCAACGATGTTAGGAAGGTTGGGCCTGTAGCCTTGTTAGCTAACGTCTGGAGTTGGCCTTGGTGATTGTTTCTAGACTCTGCTTTTGACTGGGTGTGATCTGCCCCGATCCAGTGGGAGTGGAACTGAAACCTGTGGGTGCTCTTGCTGCTGGAGGCAGCGCCGCTTCTTTCCCATCGGTTTGGGTTTGCTGATGCCAAATGTTGTGAGGCAATGACCAGGTGTGCAAGGCCTGTGGATGGGGCTGGTGCTTTAGCTTCTGAGTCAGGGCAAGGTGTGGCTCAGGTGAAACAGTTGTTGTAGATTAATTCCTTCTGTAACTGCCATGTATCCTTTGACAAAAATGATGCTTCAGGTGCAGGGAATGCCTGCAGGCAGGATGCCGACAAGAGTTTCTGTGGCTCTGGAAAGCGGTTTGATTTCTGTGCCTGCTCTGTTATGATGGTTGTAACCTCAAAATCACAGGGTGTTTTATAGGCCAAGGTGATCGAGTGCCTGGTGAGGTCTGTGCCAGAGCGGCTGGGCGCAGTCCCCGATGCGAAATCCCACAGAGTGCAGAGCACAGCATTGCGCTTTCTCTCACGTGGAAGGAGTACGCCTCTGGTAGGGCCTGGCTCTCTGCATCTGCTGACGTGGGGGCCTCCTTGAGGGAAGCCATGCTGCCCTGTACCCTCTGTGAGAGGTGGTGAGGGACTGTAGATCCTTCAGGCAGTGCCACTGCCATGCTTCTCACACTGCCAGCCCCACTGGCACCTTTGCAGCAGTGGCTGTGGTGGTCAGCAGACGTTTCCTACTGGTTTGTAGCCAGTCAAGGGAAGCAGTGACAGCCCTCTGAGTGTTCTGGTGTGGAGACCACAGCTTCTGTTGCCACTATTTCTCTGCTCCAGGAGAAGGTGCTGTCGCTTTGAGTCCCTTGCTTGGCAGGGTTCACTATCCTGTGGGGGTAGAGCATGCCTGGAGACACTTCTGGCTCTTGGAGATAATTCTGTGGGGAGCACGGATTAGGTGTCAGGTCAGTTTGGTTCCCCACCCTGATCTGGAAGGAAGTTTAAGATGTGGACGTTGGCAGCTTGTGCAGGAGTAGAAATGTTAAAGTGCAGCTGGGCCACGTTAGTTCTCTGGTTACAGCAGAATTGGTTTGAGCATGACCAAACACCAGGTTCTTTCTGTCAGATCAAGACAGGGCTCCTCTCTATGGCTGTGGGCTGAGATCTGGTGCACCGAGCTGGGCCATACAGCTGAGCCTGGGTACCACAAGCTCCACAATGAGATGTGCCTCAAAAAACCACTGCCTGCATGGTGCAGTATCGTTGTGTTGCTCCAACTGTGGTTCTGCTTAGACTGGCATATTGTGGTATGGCCCAGAGCAGCTGTCCTGGGGCTGACTTGCTGCTGTGGTGCTGCAGGCAGGACTCTGGAGAAGTGTGAGAAAGCAGAGGAAGGAGATGAGCAACACATGCAGGATGAATGGCCTGGACACAGATGCAGGGTAGAAGGAGGTGATGTGTGAAATTTTGGGCATCAGCTTGCTGGCCTATGTTGTGAGGTCCCAGAATGATAGACCTGCCTGCGCTCTGCTTCTCTGCCCACCAGTGTCTCGCCCTGAGCTCGAGCAGGCTGAGACTGCCCAGGAGAAGGATTCAGAGGAGGGTAAGTCGAGGTGTGTGCCAGCTGTCATTGCATGGCCATGGAGTGCCCTTGTCAAGGGATCTGAAGCTTTCACCTTGTTGTCCCATGCTCTGGCATTGAGCAGAGCTAACCTGAGTACTCCCTTGCCTCAGCATTTATCTTAACAGTATGTGGCCTTCCGGGGTGGAGAAGGGCTGTTTGCAAGAAAGAGGCCCTGAGCATGTGGCAGGCTGCTGGCAACTCAGGTGTTGTGGTGCCACTGAGCACAGCCCTGGGACACCTCACTGCTGACACCTGCTCTGCTTCTTTCTGAGCAGGACATCATGCTGGGCTGGGAACATCCCAAGCTGTGTCACCTTGTGGGCAGCATTGGCTGGTTTCTGTCTCAGTCCAGGCCTGCTTTGAGGACAGAGTAGGACATCCTTGTGCCCCAGGGGTAGAACAAAACTGATGGAAATCAAGGTGATCAAAATCATTTTTTTGCCTTGAAGACTTCAGGGCACCACCTGGCAGGCACACAGTGGAAGTTCTGCCTGCACCAGAGCATCACTGCTACACTCTTCTCACCAGTTGCAGCGTTCTTGCCCGGCTGGCCGGCCTGCCCATGATTCAGCCGTGTTAGCCATGCTCACCTGGCAGGAGTACAGTGCTTTTATGTTTGCAGCTGGGCTGCTTGGTTTGCATTTGCAAAAACCAAGTGGCAATTTCTGATTGTGGTCAGAGTCCACTTAAATCCCCCAGAGTAATTCTGTGGCTTCCTCATTCCTTGGGAAAGCAGTGATTGCTTTGTCATTGGCAGGAGCCACCCCTTCTTCCCAGCTGCCACTGTTGCTTGTGACAATGCCAAGAGCAGCACTGCCTTTCTGATCTCTCCAGTTCCTACTGGGATTCATCTGTCCTACTGCAACATGTGCTCTTGTTTGTGGTCTATCTGATGAGGGCAGGTCCCATTTTTGTCATGATCTGTGTTCCCTTAACTGACCTCCTTAACTGCGTGTGTGTTCAGGCTTGCATTCCCCAGCCAAGGAGTGGGCACTTCAGGCTCATTCCCAAGCAAGTGGGTGACACTTCCCTCCCTTTTCCTAGAGCTGCTGCTGGACTGGAAGCAGAATGCTGATGAGATCATTATCAAGTTGAACTTGGGCAGTGGAGCTCTGAAGGCAGAGGATGTAGATGCTGCTTTTACCGACACGGACTGTGTGGTCAAACTACCAGGTATGGAAATGGAGCAACTGCTGCAGGCATTTCTCCCTTGGGACTTGGCACAGCTCTGGGCCAAGCACGGGGTTGATGGAGGCAGACATCAAACTTTTCCCTCAGAGGCAATGCCCTGCTATCAGCTGGTGCAGCCTCAGGCAGCAGACAGGGCCGATAGGAGAGCAGTGTAGAGCTGGGAAGGGCAGGAACTGGCCTCTGTGCCGACTGCCAGGCTGCTGCACCTCTGCCCCCTGCTTGCTCAGATGGTTGAGTCAGTCCCTGGTATCCTTTGGAAAAGTGACTGTGCCCCTGGGGGCAGGGAGGCCCAGGGCCTTCCCCCTGGGAAGGAGGCCAGCCAGATGTACAAAGCAAATTTAGGAAAGCTGGCTGGAGCCCTGGAAGAGTCCTGGGATGTGGTGGCAGCCTGCCTGCAGCCTTCTTGGCTCTGAATGAGTGCTTCCTTCATCCTGGGGGCAGGTGAAAGGGGGCTGTGGGTTAGGTAACAGCTTCCTGGAGCACTGCCTGAAGTACTGGTTCTTCTCTGCTTTACAGATGGACGCCAGTGGAGCTGTCAGTTCTATGAGGAGATCGAGGGCTCCTGCAGCAAGGTCCAGTGCAAGAAGGGCAACTTTCTACAGCTTGTGCTTCAGAAGAAGATCCCACTCCATAACTGGTCTTCACTTCTGGTGAGGAGGGAACGATCTGCCTTTTAAGGGAGCTTATGGAGCCCTGGGGGAGCTGGGGTGAGCTCTGAGCTCCCTGCTGTTGAGCTGCCCAGAGAGCAATGTGGGGCACATCCTGCATCCACATGCTGCATGAGCCATCTGCCACTGTCCCAGGGAGTCTTACCCCTGTTTCTGCCTGCCATGCATATTCAGGTTCTGGAGTAGAGTCCTGGTGCAGTCTGGGAAGGGGGAGTGAGGGTGAGGGGTTGATAGGGAGCCTGAAAGATGCTGCTGCCTAAATACCTTCCCCTGTGCTGCATTTCTTTTTACAGAAGAAAAGGAAAGACGGATCCAAAGAACTGACCAAAGGGGCCTCGTGCTGGGAGAACGGGAAAGAGAAGGCAGTTTCTGCAGAGCTGACCCCTGAAGAGCCAAGGGCTGAAGGCACAGAGCCACCAAGATCCCGACGGGAGCCCTCCAACCCCAAGCGTGCTCCGGGAAGAAGCGAGGCCCTGGGAGGGAAAAGCCCAGCCAGCCCAGGGACACAGAGCGGCCCCAGCGCTAAGCGGGCAGTGTACCTCAAAGTGGCTCCCGCTGAAGAGGAGCCGAGTACCAGAGTCACCAGGAACACGGAGCCCAGCAAAGGGCACAGCGGGAGGGCCGGCAGCCGCCGCAATGGCAGAGCCAGCCAGGTCGATGCCCCCGCGACCCTTGCAGACCTCGCACTGCCACTGGAGAAGGTACCTGGGGACCTGGTTGCATGTGATACCCCTGCTTCCTCTGCCCTGTGCAGGGGATGCAGGACCCATCCCTGCCGATGAGATGAGGTGGGCTTTGGGATGCTGGGGGCTGAGAGGAGGATCTGTGGTGGAGGAGAGGGTGAAGTGAGGACCCTGCAGTTGCTGGGCTGTGGTGCGAATGGGACTGAGCTGAGCATGGGTTGTGCAGGGGGAGTGGGTGGTATGGAGCTGTGCCTGACTGGCTGGCAGGAGCCACAGTGGGTGGGCCAGGGCACCTCAGGGGTAACAGCGTCTGTGTTTCACTGTGTCTTTCTGTATTGAAAGGCTGTTGTTTTGGCCAAGGAGACTGTTCCAGTGGAGATGCCACCTCTTGTGGCTACCACAGAGGTGTTCCCCCACCGTGTTGCCACCTGTGTTGAGAAGAGAGTCCTGCAGCCAGGCAGCCCTGCTGAGGCCTTGCGCAGCCGAGACTGCCCGCCTGTCCTGGGAGAGAGCTCTAAGGCCATCCCAGTGGGCACCCCTCCCGTAGGCAGAGATGGTGAGAAGAGGGACTGGTCCAAGGATGACGTGGCTCTGGAAGCAGCAGCTGATGGTGAGTGGCAAGAGCCCATGGGGTGAGCCTGGTCAGGAAGGTCCATTTGTTCAGGACTTTCCTGGGTCACCTTGCAGTCTCAGCATGCAAGGAAGATAACTTCTCTCTCCATGGCTTTCCTTGCTCAGAGCCAGAGCCTTTTGTAAGCCTGACCTTTGTCAAGAATGACTCGTACGAGAAGGGCAATGATCTGGTGGTGGTGCATGTCTATGTGAAGGAGATCCACAAGGAGACATCCAAGGTGTTGTTCCGGGAACAAGACTTCACACTAGTGTTCCAGACGAGGTACAAGTTTGCCTCAGGATGATGCCAGGCTGCTGCAGAGCTCCTGATTGCACCTGGGTTACTTGTTTGTTCACCACTGCTCACTCCCAATTTCTCTGCAGTGATACAAACTTCCTTCGTCTCCATCCTGGCTGTGGGCCCCACACGGTGTTCCGGTGGCAGGTGAAGCTCAGGTATGACTTCTGTCCTTCTGACTCACACCAGGGCGAGGGATATGAGAGTGCAGAGCTGGAGCAAGAACTATTCCCAGCTGACGGTTCTGTGCAGGGAGTGCTCATTTCTGCATCTGGAGGTTTCACTTACACCATGCTGCACTAGTGCCCTGAGCCTGGTCTGCCTTGACTGTGTGCTGGCTTGCACGGGAAGAAATCCCAGTGTCTCCTTGCCTGCAGTTCCCCTCAGGCTGTTCTAGAGCTCTTGGGGACAAAGCCAGACCAGCCTGTGTGCCCTTTGGGTGGGATATGCAGCAGGAGAGAGCCAAGCAGAATGGATCTGTCAGAAAAGGGGGACTCTGTGCTCCATGTGGCCAGGCTCGAGGGTTTCCACTCTGCTTTGCCAGGGCTACTTCAGGATCAGTGCTAGCATGGTCCCTACTGCCTGGAGGCCATGGCTGTGTTTGGCATGTCTGAGGCTACTGTGGGGTCTGGGGCATCTCTGACTTACTGCGTGCCTTGCAGAAACCTTATTGAGCCGGACCAGTGCACGTACAACTTCACTGTGTCTCGCATCGATGTCTGCCTGAAGAAACGCCAGAGCCAGCGCTGGGGGGGGCTGGAAGCTCCAGCCACACGAGGTCTGCACCCTGCCTTCTTGTCCTTCCTGGCTGCTGCACTGCAGTGGGACATGGGCCCTCCTCACCACTGCCAGCTGCCAGTTGATGCTGGATTCTCTGGCATGGGATTGTGGGGAAGGAGAGGGGCTGAGTGAGTGCAGGTAGAAGGGTGTGAGCCAAGTGATAGAGGAAGGACACTGCTGTTTCCCTTGCTCACAAGGAAGAGGGGTAGGAGAGAGCCTGTGGGCAAGTGTGGACTGAGCAATTCAGCCCCACTGTGGGCAGTGCATGGTGCTGCTAACCACAGGCCCACCGTTCCCCCTTTTTAAGGTGCAGTGGGTGGTGCAAAGGTTGCCATGCCTACAGGCCCTACCCCTCTGGATAAGAACCCTCCGGGCAGTAACCAGCACCCCCTCTCCAGCAAGGAAGAGGCCCGAACCAGTGACAAAGAGAAGCCACGTGTGGAAGATGGGGCTCTGGATGGTGTGGCAGCCCGTACGGCCCCAGAGCACATGGCAGTGAAGCAAGAGCCACACATTCCTTCGGTGAGTGTCGCCACACTGGATCTGACCTCAATAGGGGAAAGAGGGACACCTCCTCAGTGTCACTCTGGAGACTGGCAAAGTATTCCTGGAGGAGGAGGCGGTGCCCCTCAGTCACAGTTGGCAGGATTGGGGGCAGCTGTTGGCCTATGTGTCCCATTTCAAGTGGGAGATGGTGTGATGGCTCCAGCCCTCTCTGGGGGGTTTCTTGGGCTTTTGAGTTCCTCTGGTGTTCCCAGAGAGACTTCCTGAGTGCTGCACCCTCACACCTGCCTCTGCTTTGGCAGCCCAAACCAACGTGTATGGTGCCACCGATGACACACAGCCCGGTGAGTGCCGAGAGCGTGGAGGATGATGAGGATGAGGATGAGAAGAAGAAGGTCTGCCTGCCCGGCTTCACGGGACTGGTGAACCTGGGCAACACCTGCTTCATGAACAGTGTCATCCAGTCCCTGTCCAACACCCGGGAGCTGCGTGACTACTTCCATGGTGAGCCCACACTGGGAGCTCAGCAGAGCTTGGCCACTCAGATGATGAAACCAGCAGCCACCCTGAGCTCCTGCATTTCTTACAGATCGGTCCTTTGAGTCAGAAATCAACTACAACAACCCGCTGGGGACGGGCGGACGCCTGGCCATTGGCTTTGCCATGCTGCTCAGAGCACTGTGGAAGGGCACGCACCATGCCTTCCAGCCTTCTAAACTGAAGGTAGGGCCCCTGGCACTGGAGCTCAGCAGGAGCTGCTGTGGGTCCCCAGCATTCCTCTGTGGGCACCTGGCTGCCCTGCAAGTGCCACAGAGAGCTGTGGGTGTGGGTGGGTGCAGCCAGAGTTTGTGTGTGGGGCAGGCAATGCTGCCAGGGGTGTGCTGGCCAGCCCTGACTACTGTGCTCCCCACAGGCAATTGTGGCCAGCAAGGCCAGCCAGTTCACTGGCTATGCCCAGCATGATGCTCAGGAGTTCATGGCCTTCCTGCTTGATGGCCTCCACGAGGACCTCAACCGCATCCAGAACAAGCCTTACACAGAGACTGTTGACTCGGATGGGAGGCCCGATGAGGTGAAGGTGTTCCTCCCCCAAAGTCATTGGAAGAGCAGCCTAGGTGGTTTAGTGAAGTGCTAAATCCTTTCTTCCTGCAGGTGGTAGCTGAGGAGGCTTGGCAGCGACACAAGATGAGGAACGACTCGTTCATAGTAGACCTCTTCCAGGGCCAGTACAAATCCAAGCTTGTGTGCCCAGTGTGCTCCAAGGTAGGGCAGCCCTGGAAGTTCTGTCCCTGTCCTGGCTGTGCATAAGCAGTCTCCTGACCCTCAGAGAGCACAGGGCAAGGCTGGATCTTAGGTTCACTGGATCTGCTGCTCAACCACAAGCACTTCCCACAACTGAGTGTGCTTTTGTATCTGCAGGTGTCTATTACCTTTGACCCCTTCCTGTACCTCCCCGTGCCCCTCCCACAGAAGCAAAAGGTGCTGACTGTCTACTACTTTGCAAAGGAGCCACACAAGAAACCCATCAAGGTAAAGGATACCTTTTACCCTGGGGAGAAAGCGTGAGAAGGCTCCTGGAGGTGCCCCAGGCAGCTGATCATGTACCAAGAGGCTAAACCCTGTGTTTAGTAAGGGCCCGCAGGCCTTAGTATGGTGTGACTAATGTGGCACTTTCTTGGTGGCAGTTTCTCGTGAGTATCAGCAAGGAGAACTCCAGTGCCATGGAGGTACTCGACTCAGTGGCCCACAGCGTGCGCGTGAAACCAGAGAACCTGCGCCTGGCAGAGGTGAGAGTGCTGGGCAGATACCTGCTCTGGAGGTTTAGGCCACCACAGTAGGGCCTGGGATGTCCATCTTTCCCTGGTGAGGTGAGCTGAGCCCAGCATCTTTGAGTTGCTGTTCTTCCCACAGCTCACTGCGAGGCTGAGGTGTGTCGCTCTCTGAGGAGAGGACACATAGAGCAGTCCTCACATGGCCATGCTTCACTGCTTTCCTGGCAGGTGATCAAGAATCACTTCCACCGCATGTTCCTGCCATCTAACTCACTAGACACGGTCTCGCCGACGGACCTGCTGCTTTGCTTTGAGGTGCTGTCCCCAGAGCTAGCCAAGGAGCGCGTGGTGGAGCTTCAGGTCCAGCAGGTAAGAAGTCACGTTGGGACTACTGGGAGGGATGCAGGAAGGCTGAGCCATAAGTAGGACTGAGCAGGAGGGGCAGAACTGCACACAAGGGCGATTAGCTACAGTGAGCACGGATGCCCACCAAGGCTGCCTTGTCCTGCCCAGGTGCCCTTCCCTGTCCAATGGGTCCTTTCTCCTGCAGCGTCCGCAGGTGCCCAGTGGCCCTGTTGCCAAGTGTGCAGCCTGCCAGAAGAAGCAGCTGCCAGAGGATGAGAAGCTCAAACGCTGCACCAGGTGCTATCGAGTCGGTTACTGCAACGTGTGAGTAGGCTTGGTGCCTGGCAGGGAAGGAGGGTCTCCTGCTGTGAAGGGCTGGATGGAAGAGCTCTGCCTGCTGGGGGAAGGTGGGATGGGTCTGCCCTTTGGGATGGAGCCAGTTGAACTCCTGGTGTTCCCCTTGTCCCCAGTGTACCCCTCTGGCCCTGCACTGCTCCTTCCCAGGCTGTTCAAGGATGCTGGGTTCAGCAGGGGCTGTATGTGTTACAGGGCATGTCAAAAAACACATTGGCCAGACCACAAGGCTTCATGCCGTCCCGAGAACATCGGTTTCCCCTTCCTCATCAGCGTGCCCGAGTCCCGCCTCACCTACGCTCGCCTGGCCCAGCTGCTGGAGGGCTACGCAAGGTGAGAGTCCAGGGAAGGAGGGTACTTCCACGCTGGAACTGAGCTCAGCCCTGTGTCTGGCCAGCTCTAACTCCCACCTCTTTGCGCAGGTACTCAGTCAGCGTGTTCCAGCCTCCATTCCAGTTGGGCCGGATGTCACCAGAACAGGGGCTGCAGCCTCTGCACTCGGACAAGCTGGAGCCCCTGGCCAAGAGCAGCTGTGCAGTAGCCCCCGAGGTGGGGGATGGGGACAGGGCTTCCAGCCTCCTGCAGGAGCCCCCACTCTCGCCAGCTGTGCCTGAGCTGCACCCAGAGGTGGGGGATACTACCACTGTCCGGAGCAAGGTCCTGACAGCCAGGAGTTCCCTGCTGAGCTTGGATTCAGGGTTCTCTGAGCACATGGAGTCGCAGGGTGACAGCTGTTGTGAGAAGGAGCCGTCCTATGAGCGAGCCCTCAAGCCAGAAGGTAAGAGGTGCTGAAGTGCTAGCTATGTATGTGCCAGGAGCTCAGCCAGTTCTCCCTCCTTGGAGTGATCTCCCACCACAGCATCTCTTCTCCCCTTGTGAGCTTGGTCTAGAGACTCTTGGGAACACAGATGAGGCTCTGGGAGCTTTGCTTGGCAGTGCTGCCTCACCTGAAAAGCCTACCTACCCACACTCTGCCCTGCCAAAGCCCAGGGTGTGGAGCAGGGACCTGATGAGGAGAGAGGCTGGAGTGCTATGTTGCTGTGGGAGAGGTGGGGAAGGCAGGGGCTGGCAGAAGCCTCGAGTCCTTTGGGAGCAAGGCAGAGCTGGTGCAGGCTGAGGCCTTGGGGGCTATGAGCAAAGCACCTCCCTTGCTCTGACTCAGCTGCATGGGACCAGCCTCTTGCGCTCAGCTGCCTGGCTGTCACGTTTCCAGACACTCGTCTCAGGATGGCAGCAATGTGCAGTGAAGGGGCAAGGCAGGCAGAGGAGCACAGCTTGCCAGGGGCAGGCGCCTGCTAAAAATAGTCAAGGACACGGGCACGTGGTTGTGTCCCTTCAAGGCCGTAGCATGTGAGGTGGGGGTGGGGGCACTGCAAAATCTTGGCCCCTACACAGGGCAGACAGGCAGTGCCACCACAGATCTGTCCCTGCTTGTTCACAGCTGCCATCCCTGGGTACCAACACACTCCAGACTCGCTGAGTGCCCGCGCCACACAGTTCTACATCACTAAGATTGACGCTGCCAACCGAGAGCACAAGCTGGAAGATAAAGGTGAGCCAGAGCCCTGTAAAGCGCCACCTTCATCCCTTACAGCCTCTGGCAGGGTAGTGGATCTGCCTGGCCAGGGTGCCAGAGCCTGCCTGGCACAAGGTGAACTCAGGTGTGATGATGGCCCACACTGGACAGTAAAAGCTGCATCTGACAGGGGAGAGAAGGGCTCTGCTGCACAGAGCCGCCTTCTGCCTAGAAACTATTTTTGGGCATGACATTCCTGCTCTCCTCAGCAAATAGGCCAATTCTTTCCAACCTCATGTATGCTCGGAGGGTCTGTGATCTCTGGGTCACCTCTTTGTTTGAATGGGATGCCCACATGCAGTGCTGGTTGTGTGGGTGCTGCTGATGAGAGGGCTATGCCAGCGTTGTGCCCTGCAGGCTGAGGGGCTCTGCTGCCCCAGTGCAGTGATCCTGGCCAGGGGGCACCTACGCCTTTCTGGCAGCACTTTGTGTTCTCTGTATCTAACTGGGATGGGCAAGATCACTCCAGCAAGGTCGCCTGGTGCAGCCTAGTGGGGTAGGTGTGTGAAGTCTATGCCCCTTCACAGGTGACATCCCCCTGGATCTGACAGACGACTGTTCCCTTGCCCTGGTGTGGAAGAACAATGAGCGCCTCAAGGAATTCGTGTTGGTAGAATCCAAGGAGTTGGAGTGTGTGGAGGACCCGGGCTCGGCCAGTGAAGCAGCCCGGGCTGGCCACTTCACCCTGGAGCAGTGCCTCAATCTCTTCACCAAGCCAGAAGTCCTGGCCCCGGAGGAAGCGTGGTGAGGAAGGCAGCAGGGTGGGTTCTAGCCAACGGGTCCAGGCAGCAGCAGGGGTTTCCCAGAAGCTGCCTGGACCTGCCTGGACCTGCACGCTGTTTCTACTGGCGGCCAGGAATGATGGGCTGGCCTTTTCTGTGCACTGGGAAGGGCTAAGCCAGCAGGGAGCAAAGTGCTGTGCAGGATTGTGCTGGCCTGCCTGTGACAGAGGAGGCTGAGCCCTCCCACATACCCTCTGCCAGCCCTGCCTGTGGGGACCCTGGGGCTGAACTGGGCTGCAAGGACTGAGCGTCGCCATCTCCCCATGCCAATAATGAGCACATTCTTCCTCCAGGTACTGCCCCAAGTGCAAGCAGCACCGCGAGGCTTCCAAGCAGCTGATGCTGTGGCGGCTGCCCAACGTCCTCATCATCCAGCTCAAGCGCTTCTCCTTCCGCAGCTTTATTTGGAGGGACAAGATTAATGATATGGTGGACTTTCCTGTCCGGTGAGAGCTTGGAGGATGATGTGCCTGGGTTGGCAGTGCCTCTGCTGACCTGCAGCCCGACCTGCACAACACTGATCACCCTTGACAGTCACTGTGTCATTCCACAGGAGCCTGGATCTGAGCAAGTTCTGCATTGGTCGGAAGGGTGAGCAGCAGCTGCCCATGTATGACCTGTACGCTGTTATCAACCACTATGGAGGCATGATTGGAGGGCACTACACGGCGTACGCCCGCCTGCCCAACGACAAGAACAGCCAGCGCAGCGACGTCGGTGAGGATCTGCCACCCTCGCCACCCCCCTGCTCCTGCGGCTGTGACTTGCTGGTTGTGACAAGTCTGGTTGCTTAACCCTTCTTCCTTCTCAGGCTGGCGGCTCTTTGACGACAGCACAGTCACTACTGTGGATGAGAGCCAGGTGGTGACCAGATACGCATATGTCCTCTTCTACCGCCGGAGGAACTCTCCTGTGGAGAGACCCCTGCCAGGGCATCCCTCAGACCACCGCACTGAGCGCACCCCCTCTGCCGAAGCTGCTGCCAGCCAGGTGAGCACTTGCGTCCCTTTCGGCACTGTTGGAGCCACAGAGCCTTGAAATGTGCTCAGTGGCCCACGTGCAGGGCCTTGCTGTCTTTGCCTGCACCCCACAGAGCCTGGTGCAGCTGTGGTGCAGCGCCTGCACCCCTTTGATACCAAAGAGCTTGTGCCGGCTGGGCATTGGAGCCTGTCTTGCCTTGTTCTTGCTGTGAGCTTGGGACAGTCCCTGTCCTGAGGGATCACAGGAGAGCTGTTTTTCGTCATCAGTGTGGAAATCCTGGTGGGTGGGCACTGGAAGAGGAAGAATGGGCACAGTCTTGCTGGCGTCTGCACTGGAGGAGGGGTTGTGAGCAGTGCAGTAGGATCTGGTTGTGCCAGGGAGCAGTAAGAATTTGCCCTCCAGAGCCACTTTCAAGGCAGGGTGGGGGACACTTTCTGCTGGGGCCCAACTCAGTGCCCAGCCAAGTGCAAAAAAGGTAAATGCCAGTGCTGGGCCAGACGCCTGGCAGCCTTCACAGGGTGTTGTAGAGAAACCTGCCAGAGCGAGCTCTGTTGCTGGGTGGCCTGGGAGGGAGGGAGGGACTGTGGGTGAGCCAGACACCAAGGTGCTTTCAGAACACAGTGGTAGGGAATGGTTGCACTGATATTTGTGTGAAAGTCAGGAGGGCCGAGGCTGGGGCACAGTGTGGTGCCCACCTCGTCAGTCCCCCTGCATCGTTGTGCTGCGGGCTTCCCCTCCATGCTCAGCACCTCTGCAGGCCTTCAGGGTCCGAGGACAATGCTCAGTTCATCTCAGGCATGACTGCACATGTGTGCCCTGAGGGGCCTTCTGGCCTGGCCTCCCTACCCCTCTGGTTCATGCTCCCTTTGGCCTGGTGCTGGTTAGGCATCCCAGCTCTGCCCTCTTGCCTGGAAACAGAAGCTGTCTGTCTCTGAGGCCAAGGGGACTGTCTGGCATGTTGGTGTCTGCCTGCCTGGGCTGTTCCTGTCCTGGGAGGCTGTGCATGTCCTGGAGCAGCTCCACTCACTGGGGCCAGCGTGAGCAATGAGAAAGCTGCAGTGCTTTTCTCACACTGGTGGTGAGAGGCTTCAGGGGCCAAGCTGGCACTGTGGCTCACTGTATGCCCCGTGGCAGTGGTGTTTGTCGGGTTGCGCTGTGGCACTGGGGCTCATTGGGCCCCTGGCAGCGCCGGTTGCCCTGCACTAATGGGATACATTGGATCCCAGTGGGGCTCAGCAGGTCCCCAAGCACCCTGGACTACCTGCACCCTCGCTGGCACTGGGTGCCCTCCAGAGACCTGTGCCCCGACTGGCTGCTCTGCACGATCACCGTCATGAAGGGCCAAGCTGTGGTTGGCTGCCTGTGGAAAATCCTCCTGGAAGCTGGGCTACAATTCGTTGTCAGAGCATTCCTACCCACTAAAGCAGAGCTGTGACTGGCTGTACTGGCACGGCGTCTCCTGCTCCTACTGCTCCAGCTGGCTCCGGATTGGCTGTCATCTGAAAGATCCTGTTGGGATCACAGAAGCTGGGCTGTGTTTGGCTGCTACCTTCGTCGTCGCGTCCTGGATCCACCAATGCAAGTGCATCCGCTCTATCAGGATCCAGCTGCCAGCTTCACTCTCTGCAGTCCTGTGAAGACCCTGCCCAGCAGCTGCCCACGCTCCCTCCCACAGAGCCACCCACCAGAGACCCTGAAGAGCCGTGGGGGCGGGCGCGACCGCGACGGTGCTGCATGGGGAGGCGGGCTGGCTGGGCACGGGGCTGGGCTTGCAGGCAGCCGCCTGCCCCGGGGGATGGCGAGGGGTGTTGCCCGTTGTGTTCTCCAAGTGCTGACGCAGGTTTCCACATCGCAGGCTTCTCTGATCTGGCAGGAACTGGAGGCTGAAGAGCAAGAGCTGCAGCTTGAGGTGCCGCAAAGGCCTGCAAGAAACTCCTGGAGGCCCCATGGCCAGAAGCGGAGTCTGGGCACCCCCCAGCACCCAGATGAAGGCTGCGTCAGATACTTTGTCCTGGCCACTACGGCTGCAATTGTGGCTCTCTTCCTGAATGTCTTCTACCCGCTCATTTACCAGCCCCGCTGGAGATAGGCACAGGCATGTGGCCAGCTACGGGAGCAGGACTGCCAGGGCACGTGCTGTCCTAGGACGCTATGAGATGAAGACATGAGGCAGCAGGAGAGAAAACGCTGGGAAGGACTTGCCAAGGGAAGCATGGGGCTGTCGGCTCCTGCCTGTCTGCTCTGGCATCTCCTGTGCCAGCTGGCAGGTCTGTGTGGCCAGCCTGCTGCCTTGCCAAGGCACAGCCCAGAACCAGGAGTTCCTTTGCCCTTTCTTGCTGCCCACTGGGAGTGGGGCAGACCTCATGGCTACCTGCTGCTCAAGAAGGAACGTTGCTGTTGCAGTGAAGCTGGGACCTAAGAGCCCCACGGGCACATCAGCCATCTTTGCTTGGCTCCTAAGAAGGAAGTGGAGACCTGCTGGGAGGCTGCAGCAAGGGCAGGATGCCCTGACACAGGCCCTGGCTAGCCGCCTCTCTCAGCTGTGCTGCTGTAGGAGCCTTGAGCTCCCCTAGGGCTGGCACGACCCTTGGTCCTTGGCCAGCCCAGTCTGTCCTGCCAGCCTCCTGCTGAGCCTCCTGGTGCCACACTCCTGTGCTGGGGCTGGACAGGCTTGTCACCAAGGGCTTGTGTGCTTCCCTGCTCAGCCCCGGACAGCTGCTGGGGAGCGTGGCAATCCAGACTGGGGTGCCTATGGTGAGCACTCGTCTCTGTGGGCTGCTGCCTCCCACCAGTCTGTGGGGCTGTGTGCTGGCAGCATCTGTGGGAGTTGGTCTCTTCAGGGCAGCGTGGTACAGCACCTCATTTGTGAGGGCACCAGCTGCCCATGCTGCAGGGAGCACAGGTATGACTGTGGTGTGTTAATAAAGCCAGGTTTTCCAAAGAGATGCAGCATTCCTGTCCTGTGTGCTGAGACTCCCACACAGAGGTGGGGACTCCACACTGGGATCACCTGAGGCCACTCTGTTACCCAGCTGGCACCAGGACCATCCCTTGAGCTTTGCTGGGTGCCTGGTGCACCCTCTGTGGCAGCAGGCTCAGGGGAGAACTCTGCCTGCCCATGCCATGGGGTACAGGCTGGGCACCAGTCCCAGCTGTGGAGTGGTAGCCTTGCAGGACACCTGCAGGGCAGGGGGAGCCCGGCAGGGCCAGGAGCAGGCAGTCCCCTGGGGCTAGGGCACAGGCTGCAGCTCCAATGGTGTCTGACATTGGAACGTGTTGCCCTTGGCTGAATGTGGCTCAGACAGCTCTGGTGTATTTGGGTGTGAGGAGGTGACTTCAGAGCCCTGTGACTTTCGTTTCTGTCTCCACTGCTGTTCTGCTGGCAGTGCCCTCAGCTGGCTTGGAAGGGATGCTTGGCAGTGAAGGGGTTTGTCTGTGTTTTAGGCTGGGGCCTGAGCTGGACTCCCCCTACCTCTGTCCCACATCCCTTGTCCCCACCTGTCAAGGTTTACTCTCCTCCCAAGCAGGTCCCAGCTGGGGAGCCCGGCAGGGCTGTGCTGTGGGATGCTAGTCATGAGGTGCCTGTCCTGGAACAGTTGCCTCATTGTCTACAGCCCTGTCTCAGCGGCTTCCCCCGCTCACCCACGGTGCAGGCCTCGTGGGTCTGAGTCAGGGCCCGGCGCCGGTGGGCTGACCTCTGCTCCAGCTGGTGCTGGCGCCCCAGGGTTGGGGCTCACAAGCTGCTTCCTGCACCTGCCTGCCCTCACCGGCAGTGGGTGGCCAGCAGTGAGGTCTGGCAAGGTGCTCTCAGCCTTGAAAATCCCCTCTGGCCCTGCACTGTTCCTCAGGCCTCTGGCAGCCTGCCCGCGGTCCGTCACTGCCGCCCGTGCTGGGGTGCAGGGCTCTGCTCTGACCAGCCCTGGCTGAACAGCCCTGGGGCAGGAGTGTGCTGCGGCCTGGCTCTCCTGCTGGGCCAGAGGGGCATGCCGGCCTCCACGGGCCCTTGGCACGCTGCTTCCCTCTGCCCTGTCCTGCCCTGGGGTTTGCCACCAGCTGCTGCTCCCTAACCCTAGCGGCTGCACATTCTGCGTGTGGAGTTCCTCACCTGTGGGGCTGTGTCCCCCCAGGCACCCCTTCAGCCCCCCGGGAGCAGGGAGGGAGATGGGTGGGCAGGGTGCAAGTCTCCCTCTCATGCCCACCTTCTGCTTGCAGGGACTGCCCCCGGTGCCATTCGGATCTGGCCTGGCCCCCGAAGGAGCCCCGCCCCTGGCTGCGGAAGGCCTCTCCGAGCGTTTTGCCAGCCCCGCTGATCGCCCAGCCCCCTCCTACAGCAGCATGGAAGAAGTCGACTAGGGAGTTGTGGGGGGCCTGGCCTGGGGGTGCGGGCCAGGCCGGGTACTAGGGGGGTGGGGGGATGGGGGGATCGGGGTTTGTCCTGCGCTCATTAAACTCTGTGAACTCCACTCGCCTCTGCTGCCTGCTGTCCCTTGGGAACCTCTTGCTCCTGGTGCGCCAGGGCACCATGTCCCTAGTGTGCTGTTGGGACCCCACAGCACCCTGCTGCCCCCGGTGCTGCTCGCTATCCCCTAATATCCCTCAAGGACAGGTGTTTCTTGGTGCCGCTGCCCGGTGCATTCCACAGCAGCCGGGGGGACACAGTGTTCTCTGGTGCCTGCTGCCTTTCCGTGTGCTCTGCTGCCGCCTGCACCCTGTTGTGCGGTGTCCCCTGGCGCAAGTTTTGCCGCTTGAGTGCCTCGTGTCTTCTCCCGTGCCCTGGTGCGGGTGGGGCGAGACGTGCAAGTCCTGGAGCTCTAGTGCCAGGTGTGCGCTGAGGTGCCTCGTCCCCCGCTGCCTGCCTTGTGTCCCTCGTGCCCGGTATCCCCCGTTGCCACGCCGTTCCCCGCTCTCCGTAGTGCCCAGAATCCCGCCGGGTGTGCCTTGTCCCCCCGTGCCCGCCGCCTCGCCCC
>VZTJ01011336.1:2982476-3024378 GCA_013397795.1 Orthonyx spaldingii
CGGCGGCCCCGTCCTCGCCGAGCCCCCGACATGGCTCCTGCCGGGGGGGCGGGGTAGGCGGCGTCGCGGCGCCGCCTGCGGGCCCGGCCCGGCCGCCCCGCCAAGAAACAAAGGCAGCGGGAGCGGCTGGGGCAGTGCCGGGTCCCCGCGGGCGGGGAATGCCCCGCGGGCTCCGCGTCCCCGCTCGGGCAGGACAGAGGCTGAGCTGCAGCCGACGATCTCAGGGCCTGAATATGGAGAATATGGAGCTTCGCCTCGCCTTGGCTGGGTGGCGGAGCGGCCCGTAGCGTTCCGGGTTGTCCCTTGGGGCAGCACCGGGAACACCTGCGGAAGGGGGAGCGAGGGAGCGGGGAAGGGCTCTGGATACGGTCACTGCTGCTGCTGCCTTGTTCTAAGTTCTATCTGCCAGTAACTCCGGTCTTACCGACTGTGCCGCGCCTGTCGCCGCACAGCGCTCTGTGACAGATTTGCTCACACAGTCGTTCCCAGTAACACCAGGCTGAGGGATACGATGGTTAGAAATTGGGCATCTTGCAGTTCCTCAGTAGGAACTGTCAGCTGCGTGGATGATAATTTCATTGTTTCCTGATATTTTTTTTCTTGATGGAATACATGTTAAATATAAAATGACTTAATAAAGAAAAAGGAACTGGGGATGGAAAGGGCTTCTTTGTTCTGTCTTCTCCAGAACGTTACAAGTCTAAGAGCTCAGGACAAGAGCAGCAGAAATACATGCAACATGGTGACTGGTGAGTCCAGATTGTCCACATGCTGCAAGTTGTGTGTGTGTTTTCAGTAACCTCAGTCTAAGTTTTATCAACTAACCGTATGTGCTCATAATCTTCAAAGAATTTCTTGAACTTACTTCCTGAAAAAAATGCAGCTATGCTGCACAGAGAGGACCTACCTTGCTTTATTGGAGAAACTTATTGCCTGGATGCTCTTTTTTTTTTTCCTTTAAAGTGCAGTATTAAAAACGTGCTGCTTTTTGCTGAGATCCACTGAGGGTTGGTGTTTGCAGTTTCCAGTGCGTGTCTGTGGGATAAATGGAATGCACAAATTAGTGTGTTTTAATAACTAACAGTAAAAGTGGTGACTGCAGCATCAAGCTGCATGTGTTGCCCTACAAAAGCCTGTTGAATGCACACCAGAGCCTTACAGAGGTTTTCTGCCATAAATTCAGCTTGGTTTAGTTTTAATAAGTAAAATTTCTGGGAGCGCAGCATTAGTTTCCTGAATCTGCCTCTGAACCTGGTACCTCCACTGCTGCATTGGGTCTTGTGAAGTGCAGTTTTGAGTGGTTCAGTGCTTTTAGTTAAATAATCCCAAGCAGCTTTAAAACTGATAAGAACGACTCAGAGACATTGTTATCTACAGGATCTGTGACTGCAGCTGTAGAGAAAACCTGAGGAAGACCTTGCTGCTCTTCCAGGGCAGGAGCAGATGCCTCGTGGCCTGGTGGGGCTCTGGTCTGTGCCTGGCACTTGGAATGCTGCAGGGACTCAGATTAGTGGCTCTCAGCATAGCAACTTCAAGAAAATATAAAGGATTTTTTTTCCCATGGTAGAAGAAAGGAAAGAGGTTTCTTCTGACAGCTTGTGAGAGAGGAAGATTTACTAGTAGGGGAAGACTGGCCTAGTAGGCTCTTGATTTTGATGCTAGCAAGTTAAAATGGACCTGCTGAGCAGGGTCAAGGATTTGTATTTAAGAAATCAGTGCTTGCTTTGTTCTGCTTCCTGGTGGTCAGAAGAGGTTGGTGATGATTTGGTGGTGGACCTCTGCTGCTTATGCTTCTGGGTTTCTTGTGGCTTCTGGTCTCTTACGCGGCAGAATGATGTACCTGTGAGCAGCTCGTGAAAGAAGGATTGGAGTTTCAAAAGTAGAAGTGAGGGCTAACAGCTGCCATTGGAAACAGCGGCCCTGCTGACCTCCCTACTGTCTCCTTTGACAAGATTAACAGAAGGTGGATAGCTATTCCCTGAGTCATTACAACATAATAAAAACCAATGCAGGAGCAGGAAGGGAGCACCTGGGAGAGGTGAGCCCATCCAATTCAGCAGCAACTGGCTGTCAAAGAGCATCTGTGGCATTTATGTCTGGGATCCTGCTGTCAAAGAACATCTGTGGCATTCATGTCTGGGATCCCAGCACGGCATCCTTGAGGCTTATTCCTCAGAAGAGCCTTCCTTTCAAAGCTGTATCTTCCAGTGCACCTTGGGGTGGACATGGAAAATGATGATGCTCTTCTGAAAGCCTCACTGTAGTATTGAAGTCATATACTGGCAAGTGCCAAGGAGAAGTTTGGGACAAGTTAATTGGTCAAAGTCTGTTTTCCAACCTCAAAGTATATAATAGGGCATCCTCTAGTCAGGTGCAAAACACATTCCAGTCTGCCTGCTGTAGGTCTTGTCTGAGTCCCTATGGATGCATTGATGTCGTTGTTCTCCCTTGCTTTCACCCTGGGCATATGGTCACCTGGGAGGGGTTAGTAATGTGTGCTGTAGAGGTGTAGAGTGCTCTTGGGTGGCTCCTGGAGAAGTGAGTATTTGTGCTGGCTTGAAAATGTCAGATTGGTGTCTCTGAAATAATGTTTTTTCTGTCCATATGTAGGCTCTGCAGGAGCTTCTGTATGCTGATATTTACAGAGCTATTTGATTTGCTATGTGAACACCATTATCCGGTGTTTTTTTACTAAACATTGCTGCATATTTTAAGAATATCTTCTGTAGAAATCTGATAGAGCAACAAATGTATCTTAAAGACTTCAGAAACCATAGATAGCGCACAAGTTGCCTCATGTGTGTTCCCCTTACCTTTGATATTAGTTTTTTTTCTCCTGTGAGCCTAGTCCAGTGCACTAGCCATGAACCTCCATGTAAACAAAAACTGTGTTTGGACTGCTGTCACAGAACAGTAAAGAGGGGCTAGCATTTGCTTCAACTCTCCCAGGTTTTGATGATAACTGGGGCTGGACTTGTGCGGTGTGCTTGAGCACCAGTGAAAGCCTAGAGTTAACTCCCATTTTCACACAGGCTGGCTTTTACAGTTCAACCATATCCCTGTCTCAGTTCTACTTTGTTAAATCGCATTAAAAGGATATATAAAATTCTGATTTTGTATCTGTCCTCTTTGAAACTACAGTTATAATGTACATAGTGATGTCTGTCTGTTTTTCCTCCTTTATGCAGCTGGATCTAATAGTGCAGAATCACCTCTTCTAGTCCTAATCTTTTGTTATTTCACATCTTTTTCACAACTGTCTCAGTATCTGGTGGTGTTATAGCTCAAATGTATTAATGCTGTAGAAAGGCTAATTAGTACCTTAGAAACAACCAGTATACTCACTGCAAAAACAATTTGTGGGTTTAAACATGATAAGTCAGTAAGAGAAGAATGCTGTCAGAGTATACCATAGAGCTGTCTGATGTTCTCAGGTGGAGTCATCTTCAGTGGCGGTGGTTTTTTCTTTGCTTTCACTTCCTCCCTGATCATCTAGCTTCTTTTTCTGTCTTTCGTTTGCCTTCACACATGGCACGTTTCATGTTAACCTCTTCCTATATTAAAAGGCAATCAAGAACTGATGCTGCTCTTGCCTTTGTCATTTCCAGAGCTCTGCTTCTCCATGTGTGTAGTTGCTGCTTGGAGGAAATCTCTTGATTCCAGCGCTCTCCTTTTGCTTGCAATGTTCAGATCGACGAGGCTATCCTAGTCCTAATAGCAGTGGGCTGAATGCTGCATCTGTTGCTCTTCTGTTGTGCTTCCCATTAGCTGCCTGGAATAGAACTGCATGGCCTGATAGAACACACTGCTCAGTTCTCTACCTCTGCGGCTGCAAAGCAGGGCCGCAGATATTGATTTCTGAGCCTCTCTCACTAACAGTGCATGCAAACAAATGGAATGTACAACTGGATTCATGTGGTACAGGACTTGCCTGGTCTGGGTGAAGTACAGAGCTAAGAGAGTTTACATGGCAGTGAGCTCTGGCAGTAATTCCACAGTCACACCTGGGTGTCATTCAGACTCCCCTGAACTGCCAAGGGTTAATCTGAGAAATGTGTAGTAGCATAAGATGCCTCATAAAACTAAAGCATCTGTCTTGGGCATCTGGCTGTGCATGTTTGCCAGTTTTCATACAGTACTTGGTATGAGAAATGAGTTACTGGAGTTAAGAATATCCTTGCGTCAAGGGAGTGCTGTAGTTAAGACTTTTACTTTCTCTTTCCTTAAGGAACCCTGAGGACCTTGCAATATGAATAATTCTCTGGAGAACACCATTTCCTTTGAAGAATACATCCGTGTGAAGGCGCGAACGATCCCCCAGCACAGGATGAAGGAGTTTCTAGACTCCCTTGCTTCCAAGGGGCCGGAAGCTCTGCAGGAGTTTCAGCAGACGGCCACCACCACAATGGTGTATCAGCAGGGTGGTAACTGCATTTACACGGACAGCACAGAGGTGGCTGGGTCTTTGCTTGAACTTGCTTGCCCTGTGACAACCAGTATCCAGCAACAAACTCAGCCGGAGCAGCAGATACAGGTTCAGCAACCCCAGCAAGTCCAGGTAAGCATCTGAAATCATCTCTAAATGCACATATGACTTGCTAACTGATGGAGCAGTGTTCAGAGCTGCTGTCTAACCTTAAGCCTCAGACAAGTACTTAAGAGGCAGGGCCAATTAACTTTATATAAAACAGCAATATTTCCCTTTCATTTAAGGAATTTGGTAGTAAATTGGGTCTCTTGACTGTGCCTCCCTCAAGCCCTGCTGTAGGAGGAGCCACGTACATAGCAATGGAGTGGTGTCACCTATTGGAGATATGGTCGACAGTTCTGGCATGTACACAACTGCCCGGAGCCTGGTGCTCTGAAGCTGCTATAAATACCAGCCCCCTCTGTCTGGTTGTTCAGGGTGGCTGTGGGGTTGAGCTTGCCTTCAGAATTTATTTTTTTTTTGTTTGTTAAAATCAATAATCTTTAAATGGTCTTACTTGAACATTCTAAAAGTTGTTGCTCTTGAACTGGCTTTTAAGTGAGGGAGACATGCAAGAGAGTCAACTTTAGGATATAAACCAGGGGAAGATACATTTCAGGAAAGGAATTCTAAAGGATGCATATGCATCAAGGTAGATTATCCATTGGCGCAGTGGAAAGAGTTGTCTTTTTTTTTTTAAGTAGATATTACATTAGGTACTTTATTAAGTAAGCAAATGCAGCATCAGAGAGAAAAAACCAAACCAAAGTTTTATAACTTAAGATAACTGCTTTTGTCCTCAGATACATTTTTTAATTTGAAGAGTTGAAGGTGGCAGGGCATTTACTAAGGTTTTTCTGTGATGTCTCCAAACAGCTAAACTCTGCCTATAACTGTAATTCTGATACACTTGAGGTGTGAATCTTTCTGCTTTCTCTAGCAGAATGTAAAGCTGCGAGCTCTCTTTTTTTACAATAAATGAGGGTATGGAGTCACAAGTGACTGTAGATAAGGTAGTGCGAGCTTGCTGCAGTGCAGTGGACTTATGCCAACAGCTGACTTGCATGCTTTTATCCTACAGCAAAGACAAACTTACCTGCTTCACTGGTAACTCATCTCCAATTACTCTCTGCTGAGTAAATGAATGCTTAACTGGGACTTCTGTGACCTGTTGCCCTACAGTAACTTGTGTTGAAAGGCTTTTGAAGAACAAAAACCTGAAGTCTTGCAGGCATGACTTAGATCTCTGCATGAGGCTATTAAAACTGATCAAGAGTGGGTTTGGTTTTGCCGGCTAGTATGTTTTCTGGAAGAAGTTCTGTTTTCCAGTAGAAGAGCTAGGAGGGTTGGCTTTTGAGTGGCTCAGCCTTGAAGATGTGGAAGGCCCCCAAATCAATTGTAAAAGTCAAAAGGAATCTTTTTTCTTTCCCCCTTGCATTTTTTTCCTCCTGCTGCCTCCTTTCAGAACTACTCAACATTCAGGCTTGACCCTTGTGAGTCTTTTAGTAACAGAGATAGGGAGGGAGGTCATATATCATATGCCTCAGAGAAAAATAACCTGACCTTCTTGAAAATAAGCACAGAGTTGCTGCCAGAGACCAGTTCCTGATTTTTGAACTGAATGACCTGCACCCTGAATATGAAAAATTTCTCATGAAAGTCAAGATTTCAGCAACGTTCCTATAAAATGTTGTCTGCTCTCTTCTCCTTGTTTTTGATGTGCCTTTGTTTTTAGATACCTGCTTTCCCACCTGCACAGATCATAATTCATGTTTGTGTTGCCTACCCTCCTGCTCACTTTAGGGTGTTATAACTTCCCCCCCGCCCCCCCCCAAAAAACTTAGGGGGCACATTTGGTACTAGATGTGGCCACAATTTTTGGTATCAGTAGTGCAGCTGGACTCAGGTGTATTTGAGCAGCTAGCTCAGAATTGTCTTAGTTTTTCTGCAAGAATAGGTTGGAGAAGAATGTCTTTACCCCTTTGCAGGAGTATTTTTCTGTCTTTCAAGATTTCTTATTGAGACATGATTTATGTTAAACCCATTATTTAGTATTCACTTATCTGTGCACTGTCACTGCCGCAGCAGTGGCAGAGCACAGCTTCTGGATAAAGCTGGATTTTGTTGTGATTCTGGGGAGTGACAGTGTTCCACCATAGCAGTGCACCCGGTCCAGCTGGCTCCCTGTGCTGAAATACTGCTTGTGTTGTGTTATGATGAATTTTGGTCATCTACTGAAGCCTCTTAGCTTTTGATTAAATTTATGTCATCATGGTACTTGACTTGGTAATCTGTTTAGTTCTTGCTAATCCAGTTGCAAATCAGTGGAAGACCCTTTGAATGACGATGCTTATGTCTGGCAGTGTGACAACGCTGCTGAAGGTGACTAATAGTATGGCCAGTCAGATGACCTCACAGTTGCAAGTGTTGCTGATGATCTTACGAGATAGACAGTGCTCAGGTTTCATCCTGGATTTTACATGTTGTAAACAACTAAAAAGACAGAGTGTGACTGCTTGCTGCTTTTATTTATTCTGGCAAAATAAATTTTCTCTTTGAAGAAGTTGCCACCTTAAGGTTTTCTTGCCTAAAAGGTTCAACACAGCCTTGTCAAATGTTTATTTTACAGGATGAGTAGATGCAACTGTTGGGTTGTGTACATTAGTCATTGCTACAGTTCAAGAGTCCTGGAGCTCCTTCCACGCCCGGTATCACAGAGGTGCCATTAGTGACCTTAAGAAGGAGTTCAGTATGTCAAGTTGTCATACCTTGTAGAGCATCAGGGAGTGGCTGGGAAGGTCTGTATTTTGCTCCAGTCAAGTAAGAGTTTTATCAGCTCTGCTTTTGGTGAGATGGTTGGTCATGTGCACTGAGGCCATCAAATTGATTATGCCAGTGAGAAGAGGTATTTAGTCCTGACTTGCTTCCTGAATATGGTACTTTTGCAGAGGTCAGCAAACCTCTTGTGCCTCTTACACAAGAAAATTTAGCTGAAAGAGGACAGAAGGTATCTTTGCTTATGATGTGTGTGGAGAAAATCCTCAGTTTCAGCTTTTTATGAACAGTCTGATGTCTAGGTGATAAGATTTTCTTGGGCAGGGCTTGAACGAGGATGCTACAGGTGAGCAAGATCACAGAACTGTATGGGGAATGGTTAAATGCCTGTGTAAAATATCTTTCAGTTAATATTTGTGCCTTTCTAATTGCTCAGTTCCTTATGTATTTACTGTTCAGTCTATTCTGTGGCTTCAGACCATTACAGGAGGCTGGACATTATTAATTACACAAGACAGGGAAAGATGCCCTTAAATAGATTAGAAAAAAGTCTTGTGTCTGACATCTGCGCAGAATGCATCTTTCCTTTGCTTCTGAGGGTTCTACCTTCCTATTGCCTCTGTATTGGTTTTGAAGTTTAGCTTGGAGGTACAGTTCCTATTTGCTTATGTTTGAAAAACATGCCAGTATGATTTTAGTGTAGCAGCAGGTACTGATTAGCATTTGCTAGGGCTGACTGGGACACTTCAAAGAGTGGTTATAGTCAAGAGTGGTGTTTTTGAGGTAGCACCTACTTGTATATGAAAGTAGGCTTCTCTTGGAGAGGTAAGCTGTTTTTCCTTGGTTCATGTGTTTTAACTTAGACCTAAATCCCTCCCCAGTGTACAGCTTGACAGCATAATCCTGATACTATAACTGTTCAAACACACCCAAGGCCTAATTTAGCTGATGGAATTCTCTCTCTGGTGTTGATGAATGAGCAGAGCAAAAACCTGGAGTGAGAATCAGTCTGGCAGTTGTTCTGAAAAGCTGACTTGTACCCTTCCTGTAGACCTTGTTTACTTAGATTGCAAAGGACTTCCTGTAAAGTAGTTAAATAACAAGTTCTGACATTTCCTGCTACTTCACTGATCAATCTTTTCACTTACTCTTCAGTTACACTTTTCATATCTGTTTTGTACTTGTATGTACACTTTCTGGCATAACTTTAGAAGGAACTCTTTTTTACAGTGTTAGTTTTTAGTGCTGGACTTACTTTAGCTTAGGACTGTTGTAGAGGGAACTGTATTTTAAGTCTTCTATCCTTAAATTGGGCTAAAAAAACTGAGATTATGCTTTTCATGCTCTCACTAACTTTCTTCCCAAGTATCGGACTTTGTGTGGTAAGTTTGAGATGCACCTACATTACTTCTGGGGGCATTTAGAGCATACTTCCTGCAACAAGTTGGCAACCTGCCCCTTCTTACCTCCTGTAGGTCCGGACCTTGTCATTTGGGGTTCCCTCCAGACAAAACTAAGCTGTAAGATACAGTCTTATGTCTAGGTGATGTCAAACTTGGGTGATGGGCAAGACTAGAACTAAGTTTGAAACAGTCTTCTGAAAGGTATAGTGTGGACATGTTTGTAACTCTCCAGTCTTGCTCTGGAGATCTGCTCTTGGTGTGTGCTGCTGCTTGCTGGTGTAAACACTGCCTCAGAAACCAAGATCTCTTTGTGAAAAGACACATTTAAGAGCCTGTCAGGTACTCTAGGGCAAGCTAGATATTAAAAAATCCACGCAGGAAAGAGTTGCTATGTGTACTCATTTAGAGTGAGGTTTTAGGAAATATTAGGTAATCCAGTCAGTCCACAGATGAAAGAATTAACAAGCAAATAAAATCTCAGTTGTTTCAGAGTTGTAGTTCTGAAACAACTGAGTCTTGATTCCTTTTTGGGCAGAGAATCTGTGCAGGGCAGACATGTTATGACTCCTACTTGAAGGTTTGTCTATCAACCATTAGGAAAAAAGATTTGGCAACCAGCCTTCAGCTGTTCTCATGGTCGTGGGGTTACTTACTTACTCTTTGCATGTGCTCAGTTCAGAACAGAATATGTGTTTGGTCTTGATGTGACAGAAGATTTCCTTTAAGGGAATTTAGTTCGGCCCTCCTGTTATGATACAGGGTTGTTTTTTCTAGTTGGCTAGTACTTGATCCAGCTTCCAGCTACTTTATGGTGAAAAGGCGTTTCTCTGTGTCATGGTAGCCTGCTGGGAGGTGATTTTTTTCATGCTGTTGGATCCAGACTTTTGGCAATAAGTAGTATTTCAGTACTGGTAACGTGGCATGTTCCTTTCTTGCACCAGTAACCCAGGAATTCCCAGCATAACATGTTTTTGCTTTAGTGTTCAGCGTAAAGTGAATATTTAAAGTCCTCTCTTTTGGTCTTGGCCTGTACATTTAAAACATTCCCCTTTGTACAGAGTCCTTTTATGAAGTCATCTGCTGCTGATGATTAGTGTAATTCCTTGTCTTAACTTGCTGTCTGAGGAAGGAACAGGACAATGAGGTCAATACAAGCAGCCTCTGGTCTCAAACTGGGTTGAAGCCTGTAAATCCGAAATGAATACTTGTAACACTTCCGGGGTACAACCTACTGGAAAGTAGGGAGGGATCTATTGCAAGATACCGTTGTTAAAAATGGGTGTGTAATTCACAGGGGATGCATAATGTATGGTAGGAAGAGCTCTAATATCCTTTTAAATAGGACCACTCTCTAGTCAGAAGCATGATGTCTGCAATTAGCAACATGGAGAGCTTCAGGTGATTCTGGAGTTTGACTTTATCTTGTTTGGGTCTGGACTCATTCTTTGGGTGTTAACAATAACAGGGTGGACTCTAAAGCAGTAGCAAGACGTCCTGGTTGTAGAAGTTAGGAATTAGTCCTGGGGGAGTTTTGAAAGGCCTCAGGGCATGACTGCTCATCTGCTGAAAGTTGCTCCTGACTTTCAAACACTGTAGACTGAGGTTCTGAAATGGTTAATGGTTAAAGCTGTGCCAGGGAAGGTTTAGAGTGGACATTAGGAAGCATTTCTTTACCAAGAGAGTAGTCAACCACAGGAGCAGGCTTCAGAGAGGTGATTGGTGTTGTTATTTAAGAGACATTTAGACAGTTCTGTTAATGACTCCCCGTAGCTTATGGTCAGCCCCGAAGTGGTCAGGCAGTTGGACTAGATCCGTGTAGGTCCCCTCAAATTGAAACAGTCTGTTTACAAGAGCAGAAGGGATCAAATGCTGTCTTATTCCACTTATTCTTAGACCATGCCTCTTGCTCACAATGCCTCTTTCTTAAACCAATTCTATTACCGTTCTAGTTGTGCTTACGTGATAAAATTGTTTCAGCACAGGAGGAGACTTGAATTCTCACTGCTAGCTGAAAAAAAGTATTTTCTTTATGTATGTTACAGCACTAACAGGAACTGTAATGTAAAATTTTGTGTGGAAAGAAGGTGGGGGTACTTTTAAGGTGCTCTCAGTCAACCTGTGCAAATTCTGAAAACGCTGCAGAAGTACAGGACAAAATGACACATTTACCTCTTTCTGTCATTTTGAATCCTAGCAGATAAAGGAAATGTTTCTTGTGTGAAACTGAAAATATCAGTGCAATAAAACACGTAATTTGCTCAATCTTTGGCCTTTGCCTTACAGGTAATCTCTTGAACAAAGACTTAAATTAATAGTGAGGACTCTCTCCCAGATTTTTAAAATGAAATATTGTGGAGAATTCTTGCCTTAAGTGTGTGATTGCAGCTGGCTTTCTTAAACTGAACCCTTACCTGTTTGCTGAAGGCAGTACTGATGCTCCAGGGCAGAATGATGTTAAATAGAACTGAGGAAACATCCCATAGCTGAGTTCACCTTTTTCAATTGACCATTTGATCAAATCACTCATTGATGCAGCTTTTTAAACTGTCATGCTGACATAAGGTCACGTGCTTCTTGTTACCTTGCAGGAAATTATTATAGTCACCGTGTCATCTGGATTACAGTATACTGCACAGAGTTCCCAGAAGGAACTATACCTTTTTCTTCCTGGAAATAAATTCTTAACAGGAGGTGACTTATAAATCCGGTCTGCCAGTGGGGCATTTTGCTACCCCACTTTTTTCCCTAGCAACTCTTAATTGGCTGTAAATGGGACCTTAACATTTTTCAAGACTTCTTAGCAGTGATGTTGGGAAGTGAGATTTTGTACGTAGCAGTTCTTTTTGGTATTGTCAGGCTGGCTAGTGTGCTGTCTCTGTGCAAATGCTGCATTAGTCTGACTGGCTCCAGGAATTGAGGTAGAAAAAGGTGCAAGAATGTGAGTAGGAAGAAATTTAGTTTTGCGACTAAATAAGTCCGTGTTGGCTCCAGAAAGAGGTGTTGGGTAATTAATTCCTTCCCTTAAGTTAAAGTGTTAATGAAACTGGGGAAACAGATGGTCATGAGAACATGGGATGTCACTTCTAGGCCAAGGCAAATCTAATAAGTTCTGTGTAAATGTGAGGAAAAGTGGAGAAGTGTCTGGACAAGGGATGGGAAGCTATTGAGACCTGAAATTTGTGCTAGGGGTTGCCTCTGACTCCTGACTCTCAGTGTGCTGCTGGACTGCTGCTAGATATTGTGGCAAACCCTGGACAAATGAGCATTAATGTGAGAGGGTGTTGATTTTTTTTTTTTCCCAATAAAATAAAAGGAACTGATTTGGAATCAAGTCAACGTATTTTGTCTGTGTTATTCAGTATTGTCTAAGTGCATGAGCTAGAAAGTACAAGTGAGTAGTTTGGACAATAAATGGTATTTAAAGGAGTAAGTAAATAATGAAAAAAAGGTTGGTTTTTATTATCAGTGCCAAAGAATTTCTTCTAGAGTTTAAAAAACATGCTGCAGTGTAGGCCATTTATGCATGACAAAGATTGAGGTTGAACTTGCCACATTCTGTGTTGACACCTGCTTGAGTAGTGTTACTATTAATGTTAGATTTCAAAATAATATTCCTGTGCTTTATGAGGAAAGAGCCAAGTGCTGGTTTTGACTTACCCATATTTCTTGTTGCCTGTCACCAGCAAGTGATCCTGTAGCCATCTTGGGACTGGGGTGGGCAGCAGTAAAACAATCTTTGGAGCATGGTAAAAATGAGGCAAGCTCCTGCGATTGTAAAGTGCATGACCTTAAAGTCTTGGTATTGCAAGGCCTATGCTAAAGTAACATTTTAGCAATGCAAATAGCTGTGAAGACTCTTTTGGATTCCAAGGATGCAATCTGTTGGCTTGAGCCCATAGAACTTTGAGGATGGAGAAGTAGCTCATGTGTTGTTCTCTCTGTGCTGAGAGTCATGTGCAATGCTGAGCAAACACATCTGCTGTATCACTGTTATCCAGCAGGCACTTCTAGAATAAGTTGTTTTCATTTTCCTGAAATCTTTACTAATGGGTTAATATATGGAATCATAAAAATGAGCATAAAAAACCTGGAGCATAGATCCTGAGTGACAGACCATCTCTGTTGAATCACTGATATTTGCTGATCTCTCACTGCTGGCTTGGTGTCGTTGCAGGTTCAGGTCCAGGTCCAGCAGTCACCGCAGCAGGTCTCCGCCCAGCAGCTCTCTCCACAGCTCTCTGTCCATCAGGCTTCAGAGCAGCCCATACAGGTCCAAGTGCAGATCCAAGGCCAGGCACAGCAGCAGACATCCCAGACAATACAGAGTCAGTCTCTTCAGAGCCCCAGCCCATCGCAGCTGCAGGCAGCTCAGATCCAAGTGCAGCACGTGCAGACTGCCCAGCAGATCCAGGCTGCGGAGCTACAGGAGGAACACATACAACACCAGCAGATCCAGGCCCAGCTTGTGGCAGGACAGGCCATTACTGGTGGCCAGCAGATCCAGATCCAGACAGTCGGGGCACTGTCACCCCCACCTTCTCAACAAGGCTCCCCACGAGAGGGAGAGAGGCGTATCAGCTCTGCGAGTGTCCTTCAGCCAGTGAAGAAACGTAAAGTGGATATGCCTATTACTGTATCATATGCTATTTCAGGGCAGCCAGTTGCCACAGTGCTGGCCATTCCTCAGGGCCAGCAGCAAAGTTATGTCTCTCTAAGGCCAGACTTGTTAACAGTGGACAGTGCCCACCTGTACAGTGCCACTGGGACCATTACTAGCCCCACTGGAGAGACATGGACCATCCCTGTTTACTCCGCTCAACCACGTGGTGACCTTCAGCAGCAAAACATAACCCACATTGCCATCCCTCAGGAGGCCTACAATGCCGTCCACGTCAGTGGCTCGCCCACGACACTGGCTACAGTGAAGCTGGAAGATGACAAGGATAAGATGGTGGGAAGTACTTCAGTAGTGAAGAACTCTCATGAGGAAGTGGTGCAGACTCTTGCTAATTCGATCTTTCCAGCACAGTTTATGAATGGCAACATCCACATTCCAGTGGCAGTGCAGGCTGTGGCAGGGACTTACCAGAATACGGCACAGACAGTGCACATATGGGACCCACAGCAGCAACAGCAGCAACCCACGCCCCAAGAGCAGGGGCAGCAACAGCAGCTACAAGTCACTTGCTCAGTAAGTTAAAACTGCTTCTTGGTCTCTGTGATTAACAGCTTACAAATGTTGTGGAGAAGAAAGCATGCCAACAGACAGCTGGTGTCTGGGAAGCAGAGATGGATCTGTCCCAGAAGCCTGAATGTGACATAGGGCACTTGACTCCTGGGGGGTATAAGACTCTCATGTAGTCATGTTAATACATAGTTAGATGATTCAAAACTTTCCAAAAGAATGTACAGTCTTGATCTTAGTGTTAAAATTAATAGATACATACTAATTGCCAGATTCTTCATAGCAGGTATTACGAGGTCTGCATTATTTTCCTGAGCTGTTCCAGGGGTTGCAGTGGACAAGCAGGGATAATTGCAGCCTAGTAAGATGTGCTAATATGTATTGATCACCTATTCATCAGTGACTTTGTGTTATGTTGCACATGGAGTCCACAGCAGATCCAGTGCCTGGGTAAAGTGTTGAAATCTGACTAGTTGTGAGCAAACTTCCTGGATCAAGTGTACTTTAGGGTACATAAGGTATTTCGGGCCATAAGCCCCATGGCAGTTCCAGGAGGGATGTACTCTCTCTCTAAGGGAGCAGTAAAGCTACTGGAGATGAACATCACGCTTCTGGGAGTTGACGCTCTCAAAACTGTGAAACTGAGAAGGAATTTACCTGCCTGCGCTGGGCTGTCCTCTGGCATTGTGCTTCTAGGGGATCTGGGCAAGTTGCAGCTATGTTGCTCTATTTGTGAAAAATGTAAGTTTGTTAAGAAGCATCTGTGAGTTCAGCAGATTTCCTTCAACCTGTGTGCTGCCTTTACACTGGACAAGGTGTCTGTGAGGTCAGGGCAGGAGATTGTCCCGTGGACTGGGCTGGTGGATGGAGTTGGCTCTGGAAAGCTTTCAGCTCTCTGGAGAGTAATGTGGCAGCACTCTGGAGGAGAGCAGAGGCTCAGTCCTGGCTCCTACAAAGACAAGATGTCAGTTCACCTTGGACTCTTTAAGGCAGAGAGAGTCTTTGCTTCACAACTTAGTCCCCATCAGCCTTGATTAAAGTTGGGCCTTTTCAGTCAGTGTCTCTGCAGCTGTGCTGCATGCTGCAGCTGCAGGGGCTGATAAGCAAGAAGCTTATAAGAGTTGATGCAGAAAATGGAAAACCAGCCAGAGGCAGTTGGAAGGCTCCAGTCTGAGACTCTTGCAGACTTTGGCTCTTAAGCTGCTGGTTTTTTATACTAACTAAGGTACAGGTATTAAAAGGTTCTATGCCATCTTTGTTGTGGTCTCTAGTACTGTCAAGAGCAACTTTTACTAATACTGACACTTAGCAGTATCAAAGGAAAACCTGCTCTTTGGAGTAGCTCTTAGGAAGGAAAAAGCAAAAAGCTGTTTTGATACAAGAATTGTTATTTCTATAACATTCAGGGTGCCAGTTAGAGTTTGACTAAGGTCTGTAAAGCTGTTAATTGAGGTAGCTGTGAGACTCTGGCATGGAATTGAGAAGCTGTAGTGAAGAATACAGTGAGTGTGTTTGGAGGGCTTGCTGCAGGTTTTAGGTTGGTGCTGTTGGTTTCCTGACAAGTAAGTTTCAGTTTGAGATAGAAAGTCTTGGTGACCTAAGGTCCTGCTGCAAAGTAAATTTCCAAAGGGTCTGGAGATGCCTTAGGTCTGTAATAAGTCATACAGTTGCTCTTCACACAATAGTAGCTAGTCCCCATTAGCAGTATTTGGTATTTTGAGAACATTGCATTGAAATTGAATTGATGGTTTGATGCTGTGCTCTAGTCTTACTGCTTTATACTGCTTTATACCTCTTAGAAGTGAATTAATCTTATCCATCATTGACATTAAGAACAGAATGTATTTATTCTGTGTGCCAGTTAGGTACTGTTTAAAGAAGAGACCCTGGATAGGGAGTGATGCCAGTGGTGTATGGAATGTGATTGTACCCAGGACCTCCCTCAGGGCAGTCTAGGTGTGGAGCAGCAGTGGTTAGCAAAGCCGGTGGCACCCTCCTGTTATGGGGCCGGTGGTCTCTGTGGGCTGCTCTTGTAGTAAGATGGACTTCAGTGGTGATTCAGAGTGACAAGTGAGCTGAAGATAGATCTGTCCATTCAAACTGAAAGAGTTTTTGGAATGTAGAATATTCTTTTGTGAGCAGCAATTCAGGTTGGACAGCAAAAGTTGCATTCCTTGGATTAATTTCTTGTGAGGAGTGTTGCAAACAGCTGGTATCCTGGGGCTACAGGTATTGTGTGATTCTTGTTTTTTGTCCAGCTGTTGCATATTGAAGAGTGTATATAAAATGTTTTCTTTCATAGGCTCAAACTGTTCAGGTTGCTGAAGTTGAACCACAGCCGCAGCCGCAGACTTCACCTGAACTTCTACTTCCAAACTCTCTGAAGCCAGAAGAAGGTCTTGAAGTGTGGAAAAGCTGGGCACAAACCAAGAACGCAGAGCTGGAAAAAGAAGCCCAAAATAGACTAGCACCTATTGGAAGTAAGTGCCATGACAACATGGTCTTTGTTTCCTTTCAAGTATGATTAGGAATGACTGAAATGTTAGGTGTTTACTGCTCTGGCAAACACATTTGTTTAATCAGTGATTGTTCCTAAATTTAAACTTCAATTTACTCTGCAGTACTAATTATTGTGCATTCCCAGTGGACATACATTATCTCTGTGGTGAGCCCCCTTGAGCACCTACGCTGATAGCAATAGAAAAGGGCACAGCTTGGCTGTGATACATGGACAAACTGTCTGACCAAGCTGGTAGAGCAGTCATGGAGTTGCTATTTTCTTGTTGCTGCAGGGCAGCATTTCATTAGGGTCATGGTAAAAGAAGGCAATAGTCATGCATTTGCAGGCCAGAGGATCTTCCTATCAAGCTCTTGCCTGTTTTATCTTTCAGTATTTCTGACAGCCTAACATCTTGATTTATTTCAACTTGCTTGACTATACTGGGAGAATGAGATAGTGCTAGACCTGCCAAATAGAATGACAGAGCTGGAGATGTGGGAAGTCTTTCCTGGAATGTTAGGAAATAATATGGCTTTATGACTTAAATAATATAGCTTTGTTTTGTTTTTCCAGGGCGTCAGCTGCTGAGGTTCCAGGAAGATCTCATCTCTTCAGCTGTGGCTGAGCTGAATTACGGTCTGTGCTTAATGACACGAGAAGCTCGAAATGGTGATGGTGAACCCTATGATCCAGATGTGCTCTACTATATCTTCCTGTGTATTCAGAAGGTAGGATGGGTCAGCTCTATGTGTTGCAGAACTGTCCATGTTGTCAGCATGTGTGGGGGACTCTTGGTTATAAAAACAGAGACTGTAGCTTCTATTAAGCTTCACAGCAACTTTATATGAAAAAAGTCTCTTTGCTTAAAAAAACCCTGAAAAACATCAGATGACTTGTCCTTAGTGCAAGCAATGCTTTTGTCTGTGAGTTAAGTTTATGAATAACTGAGTTCAGAATCACGGTGAAAATAATAAATCCATTTAGCTTTTTTGATGGGGGGAGAAGGGTTGGATGATGTTTGAAAAAGTTGTCAGTGTCAAGACTTAAATCTGGTTGAAGCTTTAACAGGAAAGAACTTAGCTTTATATGCTATGGGAAGTATGAGCTTTCTGAAAGAGCTGCAGGAATAGAACTAAACTTGGACAGGGAAATTGAATATCCTTGTTGTTAACCTGAAAAAGTAGTGTCCAGTAGTCATGTGAAATAACTGGAAGTGAACACACCTGAAATAAAAGGTGAAATCCAATCAGCTTTACTTCGTAAGATGGTTTTTCCTTTTTCTGTCTTGACATTTGCATGATAGTGACTGAGATTACCTACCCGGTACAGGACTTGGTGCAAGAGTCCTCACTCTTCAAGTAAACTGTGTTAGTCTTCAGTGCTATGCTGTAAAATGCTTGACTGAGTATGTGGGCTCTTAGGATAAGGTCTGGTCTGAGGAACACACTCGCTCCCACTGTATTGTGTTGTGAATCTCTTACAGTATCTCTTTGAAAACGGACGAGTTGATGACATCTTCTCAGATCTCTACTATATTCGGTTCACTGAATGGCTGCATGAAGTTCTTAAGGATATACAGCCTCGTGTTTCACCTCTTGGTAAGGGCTTTTGTTTAAGAACTTTAAAACTTTCCAGAGCTTGGAATGTTTAAACTGAACCTACAGCATGAGTGTAGTCTGAATAGAAGCCCTTTTGAAGTGTTTAACATCCTTAGGCTCATGCTGGTCAGGGAGAAAAATGTTGCGTTTGCAGTGAATGCTGGGGTTGCTGCAATTGTCAGGCTCTAACCCTGACTGTCTGAGCATTATTTGTCTGTCACTTGTCACCCATCAGAAAGCACATTGTGGGAACTTTGTAGTGTCATGAGATTGGCTTACTTGGCAGCCAACTGATCCTTGATTTGAATCAAGTTTCCTCATGTGAAGTGGTAATACATCTTGCCTCTAATATGTATTGTTTCTTTGGGAGATAATACAGCACTGTCATAGTGCCATGTAGGCAGATGGATACTGTCTGCAGGACCAACTGAGTGTCAAAGGAAAAAACAATGAGTGATTAAGGCCTCCAGTGGTGCAATCAGTTGCAGCTCAACCTCATGTTTAGGAGATCATGGCAACAGGGATGGGGGGAGCAGTTCCAGAAGAAACAGATTTTGACAAGAGAACTGTATGAGAACTAGATTAAGAATCGCATTTTCAGAGCATGGAAACATGGTTTCTCGTTGCTTCATTCTCCTTGATATATTTGGATGTCAGTGAAGAAGTTATTGCATGTGTTCAGAAAAGTAGCTGATGTTACAGGCTAGGTGGCTAAGTAGCACCATGAGTTTTGGAATCCTTTTGTTTTCAGTCTGGCTGTTTGATCAGTGCTTTGACATTCCACAAGCCCCAGAGTTCATACTGCAGTCTGTTTTTCTGTTTATCTGTGTATTTGGAGTGTAGTATTTTTCTTCTACACAAAGGGGAAAAAAAAATAAATCTGAGAATCAAAGGATTACTCATGTGTCCAAATGCATCACTTGGCACTGTGTGTTGACTAAAGCTGTGCACAGGGCCAAGAACTGATTTGTTACGCTGGCCTGCCTGCTCTCACATATTATTGGATTAAGAGCATCTGCACTGGAGTCAAGCCATTAATTAAAAGCTGTTTAAGTGCATATTCTTTTCTCTATGGGCTGGGATGTAAAGGCATGTTGCAGAAGCATGTTCTCCAGAACTACAGGTTGACAGATATATACAAGTGTTTCCTAACTGTACCGGCTATTTAAAAAGTTATTTGCAGAGCACTGAATCTTGATGTTAGTGAGAATCTCCTCTTCCTCCTTCTGTTAAGATTTATATACTCTCCAGTCTTACAGACTGTAAAATGCTGTCTGTGTTCATGCTGTGTCTGTGCCCTAGCATGACACTGACTTCTGATTATTGCAGGTTACATCCTCTCCAGTCATGTAACAGAAGAGATGCTGTGGGAGTGTAAGCAGCTTGGAGCTCACTCCCCTTCCACCTTGCTCACTACACTGATGTTTTTTAATACAAAGTAAGTACTTAGGTCTTTGGGAATTTTGGGGAATAAAAGAACTTAGATACCTTAACAGGACTGGTGTGAAACTGCTGCACTGGGTTAGGGCAGAACCATGAGTTTCAAATGGTTGCACACAGAGCCCACTTGTAGCCCCATCAGACAAAGAAGATGCAGTATAACAAGGAAGTGAGCTAGCAGACAGCAGGCTGAACCTGTGGCTTTTGTATGCTCTGCTGCTGGAACAGTCTTTAGCCCGGTGGTTGGCTTGAACTTCAGCCTGCTCATGATGACTAAAGATAACAACCTTGCTGTTGTGACTGTGTCCTTTGCTTGCCTCTGAATGTCCTGTGTTCTGTTCTTGCTGCTCAGATACTTCCTCTTGAAAACAGTAGACCAGCACATGAAGCTGGCCTTCTCCAAGGTCCTGAGGCAGACCAAGAAGAACCCTTCTAATCCCAAGGATAAAAGCACGAGTATCCGCTATATGAAGGCTCCAGGCATGCACCAGACAGGACAGAAAGGTAGTGTCTAGGAGGTTTCTTTGGGAATATTTTACTTACTTGGGCTTGAAGAAGTGGATGAACCTGGAGATGTTTGCAGGTAGGGAATCCAAGGCCGGTTACCTGCAGCTTGGCAGTATGCATTTTTCATGCATTCTATCCAAGAGAGCATAGTACCTTCTAATCCTAAGCCTGGGGACATACCTTACCTGAGGCGTATGAAATTCATCGAGAACTAAGGATAATTTTTTTGTTACTTTTGGTTTTTTTTTATGGGTGAACAGGCTGTTGGGTGTAAGTGCTTATGAAGAGATGGAGAAAATTCTTTGTGAGGGCTTCTCTTACCTTGATTTATGTGAACCCATACAGATTTCCTATGTAAGTACAGTTTGTCCTCTTAAAAGTGCAGGATGCAACTGAGGCTTTGCAGTCTCAGTAGTGAGATTTCCCTCATTTTGCACGCTGGTAGAGGAGACACGGAAAGAAGGATGTGGATGAGTTGTGATCTTCAACCTTGGGATAAAGCAAGCTCTGCATAATGCTTTAAGCATTTATAGCCAGGTGCCTCTGCCCTGGAACAGCCATATGTCTCTTGCCAGCTCTTGCAGAGTGACAAGGTGCTGCAGTGTTGAGGCTTTATGGTACTGCTTGGTGTGCTGTGCTTAACACAGAGTGTCTGACAGACGTCTGGGGGGCTGGTTTGTAGTTACAGATGACATGTACGCAGAGCAGACCGAGAATCCAGAGAACCCCCTGAGGTGTCCGATAAAGCTGTATGACTTCTACCTCTTCAAATGGTGAGAGCTCTCATCTGTGTGTGTGCTGCTTGTCTTCTGTGACTGGGGAGCTGCACCCTGTGCCTGGCCTAATTTTCAACACTATGTGATATTGTGGGCACAGTTTCTATATTTGCATAAATTTACTTAAATAGAGAGGGGTGTTGATGTGAGAGAGTGGGATTAACTCTGATGGCATGTAAATTGTACTTTTGGGGTATTTAAGACAAATCCTGATTTGTGAACTGGCTGCTCTTAATCTTGGACATTGGCTGTGTTGCCATGAAGTTGTTCTTCTGCTTGTGAGTTGCAAGTCATCTGAAGGCATCCACTACTAAAAATAGGATTAGAGTCCTATTCAAACCAGCTTCTGAACAAAAATAAGGGCTTGCTATGGAGATTAGAGGGTGCCTCAAAGGATTCATCTCTAAATTATGATGATTCTGATATTTAATATAAGGTTCCTCTGCACAGATGGGTCTGCAAGTAGCCTGAATGTGAAAATACCCATCCTTACTTCACTCTGAAAGACTGCTAAAGCCATGTGTGTGTTATGCTACCAGTGTGAAATAAAAACTACTTTCTTGTAGTCCTCACCATGGCTTTTTAACCTGGGCATGTCCTAAGACTTTGGGATGAATATTGCCCCTAGATCTATCTCTGTACCTTCATGTCACATCAGCCAGATGTTCGCTGTCAGGATTTGAGCCTGGGGTGAGGACAGTGGTGGTCTCTCTCTTCCAAGACATTTTGTTAGTCTGGTTATTTCTGATCTTCCTCACACAGCCCTCAGAGTGTGAAAGGCCGGAATGACACATTTTACTTGACACCGGAGCCAGTGGTGGCCCCCAACAGCCCTATCTGGTATTCCATCCAGCCGATCAGCAGAGAGCAGATGGAGCAGATGCTCACCCGGATCCTGGTGATACGAGAGATTCAGGAAGCTCTTGCCGTGGCTAATGCCAGCACCATGCACTAAGGCATCCTTCGTGGCTCAGTTGGGGTGGGGCACGGTGATGGGGGAGGGACAAGCAAAGAGAAATTGTACAGACTTTTACACTAAAGGAGATGCCTAAGTTTTTGGTTTTTTATTGGTGTAGTTATGAAGCCCTTTTAGGCTTCTTCTCTTTAAAAAAATCTAAAGGAAAACCTACCCATTGTGTATCCTACCCAACACACCAAACTGTTGGAACCATTGGAGGCTGCATATCCCCTGCGAGCTGGGAGCTGTGGAAAGCTGCTGGTTGACTCTGGGGTTTTTTTTATGATGTAGAAAACATGAACTACAGGATTGGCCTGGTTGGCTGGGGCCTCAGTCTCCTTGGAGCACGTGCAGCCTAGAGGGCACAGAATGATGGATGGACCTGCTCAGCCAGTGGAGGAGAGGCAGGCATCTTCTTTTCTTGTGCTTGGACATTAATTTGCTGTTATCTTGGAAGAAAGAGGAGAGAGTGAACTGCAATTATGATTTATACAAAAAAAAAAAAAAACCAACAATTTCTATTCAGACCTTTAAGTGACATTTTTAGATGTTAAAAGTACAAACTACCACACTCTTCTTTTTTGGCCTGACATTGAGGCCTTAAACCTTGAGGCTACTGTGCCTGATGGAATTCTTGTAACATACACTTGTGTATCATATAAAGATACCACCCTGTTTCTCTTATGTATTCTTACTCTAGTTGTTTATTAAGAATGACGAGCACGTCTTTTCAACATGCCATTGAACAATGTGTCTTTATTTGGGGAAGAGTGAGCTGTGAGGGTGGGGGGTCATTATACAAAGATCAGTATGCAAACTGGTTATTTTCATCCCTGTTCACGCTTTCCAGCTCAACTCTGCTGGATTTCTTTCACCCCTACAACTTATGAAGGTAGAAGGGCATAAACTTCTGTTGAAGGACCTGACTGTCTGCTTGCTGATGGAAGCTCAGTGCCAGGCTAGGAACATAGGATCTGTGAGACCAGATCAGACTGTCCTAATGTTCTGTGGCTTTACCCCTAGGCAAATCCCCCTCTCTCCGCCTTCTCAAGTGCATCACACCAATGGCATGATGGAGGGGTAGTGGAGGGAAAAGGCCTTCCAGGAGCAGCATATGGCTTACTCCTGCTGTTTAACAGCCTTTTCACAGTTTTTAACACAGCTGTGTAGATTTTGGCATCATTCATGATCATAATCCCCAGCCCTGTAGCCTTGCCTTGCTGCATCTTAAATGGTTGCTGTATTTTATATCATTAACGAATAGTCTGCTCTTTTGAAGCCAGCAGGTAGCCAACTGTGCTTGAAATGGGAGATCACTTGACAGGCTTGTTATTTGTGCCACTAGCTTCTTGGATGCAGAGAAATTACTCTGCTTCTTGAACTTGTCTTCCCTGCTTCTCCACCTCCTGTCCCTTCCCCATTCCAAAATACACAGATAAATATTTAAATATATACTACAGTAAAAGTACTTAAACTTGTGTGCAGGCAAGCAACTTTCCTGAAGTCTCTGTCATCCAGCACCTGTCTGTATTGAGAAGGAAGGTCTGCCCTTTCTGTTGGTTGTGCAGAGTGTAAATTGATGAGAGTAGCCATAATGTTCCCTGTCTTTGTGCTCGTGAACAGTGTTGAGGTGTGCAGCTTAGAGAGACTTCCCAAGCCCTTGATGCTTCATACTGATGTTGGTGTTCCTGAGGAAGCAGGTGTGCTTGAGTTAGCTGTCAGTATGAGCAGTGTGTTCCCTCTATAGGACTCTGTGCTCAAATAAGTGCAGAGAGGTGACGTAGCAACACACTGTTGTTTTGTTTTTGACTCTTAGCTCAGTGTCTGCCCTCAGAACCAGGCCAGAGGAAAACAGCCTGGGTTCAATGCCCAGATCCCAGCGGGTAAGCTGGGAGGATGGTGCCTGGGGTGGGTGTAGTGCTGACAGCAAGTACTGTCACCTCAGTTTGTCTGCTGGGAGCCAGCAGTTGCCCTTGGTAGAGTGGCTTTTGGGATCACCAGTACTGCTTCAGCTGTCAGAAGCCTCTAATCCCTTCACCATATCATAGTGACTGGAGTGTCCATCATTGGCCCTATTTTAAGTCTTTGAGGACATGGTTAGGGGCAGGCTCCCACTGTTTCAAGCAGTTGCATGTGCCTGCTGCACAGAGTGCCCTACAAGCATGCACAGAGTGGCTTTCCCTTTCTTTGGGGCAGTTTGTCCCATCATCAGAGCAAAGTTGGAAAGCCTGCTGCCTTGGCTGTCTCCATCAGAAATAGAGTGGATATTAAACAATCCACCAGATACCCACTGTACCAGCTGCTGTACTGGGCAGCCTTGAGAGCTGCCTCTTACACTAAAAATTGACAGAAGCTGCAATAACTTGACAGAACATTAGGGCAGTTGCAGGTTGGGGGCAAACAGGAACTTCAGCTGAGCTTTCTGGGGAAGCAAAATTCCATGTTACCTTAAAATTCTAGATTGTACACTTTCCTTACTACCCTTAACTGCAATATGATCTCAGTTCTTTGTAAGGGGAAGAGTTCTCCTTGATCTTGGAGGATACTGGTTAAGAACAGGGAAACTTGGCACATGGTAAGCTGTGGAGATCTCCTGATGGACTGGAGTGTTGCCATTCCTTTCTCATTGTCTGCATGTACATAGGAGAGGATCTGCTGGTGCAGAAGTGGACTGCTGTACTGTTCTGTACTGTCTCATCAGAATGTCCACTGTATTAACTTCATTCCCTGTTTTTAGAGACAATCGATATACTGTGACTTAAGGATTATTTTCTTGGATCTGGCTTCTAGTCTGTCTCTCTGGAGCTAGTTTAAAAGGTACAGTGTTCCTAGAATATAAATACTATGTTCTCTGATAGTGAAGAACATGATCTGCCCCCTTGTAGGGCTGGTAGGAAGACATGTACAGAGTAGCACAGAAGAGTGCTGTGGCTTAGGGTTGCTATCCATGTTCTGGGAAATGTTCCCAGTCAAACATGTAAAATAGCTTTTTAACACTTTCCTATAACCAGCTTAACTGCTGCTTAAAGGGCATTCCTCCTTGGCTCCGAGTGCCAAACTGCTTGTACTGCTCTTGTATGCGTGTATATATTGACAGGAACTCTCCGTGCCCTATGCCTTGTACGAGACAGGCTGAAAATGCATCGATCTCTAAACAAATAGAGCTGAGAAGTCAAGCTAGAGACCCTGTGTTGTTGATTTTGAACTGTGCCCATCTTGTCACTGTGGCATGAAAGGAAAGCAAAGACTGACTGACTGTTGTAAAGCACCTCACATTCTGACATGAGACTCATATATTGTCCAAGCTCTTGACATTTAACGGTGTTGCTTTCTTTAGGAAACTTGTAGCGTCTTACATGTGTCCACAGCACCATGAGGTTTTCATTTGCTTTCAAGAGGTCAAGAATTTCCTCTTAAGTAGTAATGGCTGAAGCAGCAGAAAACAGACTAGAGAGTGGTTCTTCACTCCTGTCTACAGCAGTGAGTAACGGGAATGATCATAGTAACTTCATAGGGCTCTCATCTGTTGGCTGCCTCACTCCTAGAGGTCTGGGAGGGGTCACAAGGTCTGAAGTAGTTCCTGAACTGTTCTGCACTGTTGTTGCTACGGCAGAAATTAAGAAAGTCTTGTTCTCAGCTGCATCGGGGCTACTTGGCATACATAGAAGGGATGAGGCCTTGAAACCTCCTATGCTGTGATACGAGCAGATCCAGAAATGGTAGAAAAGAGCCCCCTGAGTGTACAGGGGTGGAGGACTGCTGGTACTCTAGTTGCTCATCCTCTTGCTGGACTGAGTGCCGCTGGACACTGAATGGCTGTGCAGCTGTCCAGCCAAACCACATTCTTGTGCGAGTTTAATAGTGACTGACTTGGAGTTAGTGCTTGGACTCCTAAATCACTGTTAAAGTGGGATATCAACTGTCTTCCACCCTATATGGGGCTTTTCTCCCCATCTTATTGCTGGAGCTGCTCCTCTCAAATATTACAGGGAATGCACCTTATCATGATGATTCAGCCTCTTCTGTTTTGCTGGTGCCAATGCTTAGGAAAGAGCCCTTCTCCGCTTGAGCCTCTTCCTACCTTAAGGAACATCTAAATTCTTCCAGAAGTCTTGCTGACATGCTGCCCCCAAATCTCCAAAGTGGTTGCTGTGTCCCTACTTGTCGGTTCCCTTTGCTGTGTGGCTGAAGCTCTGCTCTTAGCACTGCAGTCATGTTCCCTGCAACCTTGGGCATGGCAGCCACGTTTGCCTGCTTCTCCCTTCTCATTGAAGCTCATCAGAAAGAGAAGGCAGATTAAACCCACTTATAGCAGCAATAAACCATGTCTAGAACTCGAGGGAACTGGAGGAGAGAATAAGGTGGAGAGGATGTCTCAAAAGGCAGGGTCCAGTTGCAGCCCAGAGCCTTGCTTGATAATGAGTGTGCAGCCTATATGCAAAATACATCTTGTCTGTCCCTCCTGTGTTGACCCAGGTCTAAACAGCACATGTGATTGGCATCCTGCAAAGTGACCTTCAGAACTCTCCAGTAGCTTTGCCCCGTGAGTAACTCACACTACAAATCATTTTAAAGAGATGCACTCAACTATTTTTTTAATTTAATTTTACTCTTATATTCTCTGCTCTTTGTAATCTGCTTGGAAATAAAATGTTTTTCCCTGCAGCCTTTGTTGTAGTCTGTTTGAGAACCATTAAACTTTGTCTGATGTTTCTGTTGGAACAGAAGCCAACTTGCCTGTTTACTGCTGTGCCTGTGCCATAGCGCAATAGCTCCGATCCATGTGTGCCTCCCAGGTAGGCTCAGCAAGCCATTGTTAGCCTGTTATTTTTTGAAATAAGGGTAGAGAGACCTGTTACACTGATCTTGGTCTGGCATGATGCGTCCTGTTCTGCTGATCCTGTGACAGGTAATGCTGGCTGGAGAATGCGTGTCCTTGGCAGGTGGCACTTGCTGATCTCTATTCACGTTTCCTGTGTCCTACAGCTCGGTAACACGTGTAAGATATTTCTTGAAGCCGCTTTCTGATCTTTGGACAAGGCGTTAACCTACTGCAGCAGGGCGTTGTAGGCACAGGAGCACTGTTCTTTAGTCCCTGAACTACTTAGTGTTAGAGAGGGGGGTTAACTTGGACAGTGCATTATGGGGAGCAGATGAGAAGGGTTGTAGTTGTCTCATGTCCCTGGTGCTCTGAGGCTGGATCTGGAACGTTATAACAAGCAAACCAAGAGGAGGAAGTTGTTCTGTAACCTGCAGTACAGGAGCTTTTCCTGATGCCCACATGGAGCTGCGGGGATGGGAACATCTCATCCTGGGAAAAGCCAACTGCTATGTCCTGCAAGGCTCCTCTGAGGCAGATCTGTGTTTGTACCTGTTCTGCTCCTCCAGGCACAGTCCTCCCTCCTCCTGCTACTGCTCTTCTCTACAATCCTCCCTCCAGCTCGGATCTGTGGCACAGACATGAAGGTGCTACACCGCACTCCCCAGTGTGCAGCTGTCCTCTTCACACTGCTTGTTTGTACATCCTGGCCTGGTGGCTTTGGGAAGAGGGGCTAATGCCTAGCTGGGATCACCTTGGATCCTCTCCAGTGAGATTGCTGCGTCTCTCCTTCGTGTCTTTCGTTCCCCTCGAGGTACAAGACTTGCCTCGATCCTGCCTCTTGACTTTCATCTTTCATGCAGCTCCCTTTGACTTACAAAGTTGCTTTGGATTCTGCTGGTTTGTCCCAGCTCTGCATCCACCAGCGACCCAACAAGCCCATTCTTGTCTTCCGAAGCTGCAGGAGCACCTGGTGTTGGATTTGGCTCCCACACTGCAGTGTCTCTGTGCACATCACTATGTCACCCGTAGCTGGGCTTTTTTAGGTGGTCTTCTAGCAGGTGTCACACTGTACTGCTGGCACAAGCTGGTGGCCAGCCAAGCCAGGGCCCGGCACTCAGGGCTGTACTGGGCTGTACTGGAGTTCAGCTCTCTCCTATTGCCTCCTACCTGTACCCGGACCCGGCTGCTCGGCCTGAGCACAGAACAGCCGCGATGACCCGATGTCACCGGGCTGAACACGTAAGGGCTCGGTGCTGAGAAGCTGCTCAGGAGCCAGCGCTGGCGGCTGAGAGCGACACCCGGAGCCGGTGTGTGCCCGGTGCCGCCCGGTGCAACGCGGGGCGAGAGCCGGGGCTGTGCTCCGCTCTGCGGCCCTCCAGGGCGCCAGGGGGCGCCGTCCGCGCCGCTCCCTCCCGGGGCCGCTCTGTTCGCGCCGAGGCGGGGCGGGCTCAGCGGGTCCCTCCCGGCGGCCGGCGGCGCGCGCGTGCGCTCGGTGCGGCGGGGCGGGCACGCGGCGGGGCCATGGCGGACTATCTGATCAGCGGCGGCACCGGCTACGTGCCCGACGACGGGCTGACGGCGCAGCAGCTCTTCAGCTGCGGCGATGGGCTCACCTACAAGTGAGTGCGGCCGGCACGGGGGTGGGACCGGGACCGGGACCTGGGGCCGCTGCGGTCGCTGACGCGTCTGCTCTCGTTACCCCGCAGCGATTTCCTCATCCTCCCGGGGTACATCGACTTCACGGCGGACCAGGTGGTGAGTGGCCGGGGCGGGGGAGCGGGCCGGGGGCCGGGCCGGGGGCTGCGCCGGTGCCGCCGCTCACCCGCCGCCGCCGCCCCCTCCCCGCCAGGACCTGACCTCGGCGCTGACCAAGAGGATCACCCTGAAGACGCCGCTGGTCTCCTCGCCCATGGACACGGTCACCGAGGCCAGCATGGCCATCGCCATGGCGGTGAGTGCGGCCCCGCGGGCGGGCGGTTCTCCTGTGCCGCCCTCACCGGGCTGGCGGGACAGGAGCAGCCGCCTGAGGCACCCGCGTGTCTGCCCTGGGGTCCCCGCAGCCCCTCGGGGCCGGGCTGGGCCCGGGGCTCCATCGCTGCAGCGCCGGGCAGTGTCTGCAGTGACTCACAGCCGCCTTTGTGTCCCCAGCTGACCGGGGGAATTGGGTTCATCCACCACAACTGCACCCCGGAGTTCCAGGCCAACGAAGTGCGGAAGGTGAAGGTGAGTGGCTGGAACGGCAGCACCAAACCGTGCTGGTGCAGGGTGCTGCGTGGAGTTGGGCGGCGGGTCTGGCCTCGCTGAAAGAGCTGTGTGAGGAGACTGCTGACGTGTGCCCGATCTTGGTGTTTCAAAGCTGTAGTGCTGCCAGCATTTGCAGGCACAACCCTCTTGTTGTGTGCCAGGCACTGTCTATGGGCAGCCTGGGACTTGAGTCCTCCTGGTGTGGGAATATTCCCCATCATTTCAGGGAGGTTAGCCTGGAGACTCTCGGATTTTAACATTATTTGGGTGAGCCTTGTTGCTGGTTTGAGAGTCATCCTGTTGGTGAGCATGTGGCTAGGCTGGGTGGTTGCAGACCTGTGTGAGTGACTGCAGTAACCCCTGGGCACGTGCCTCACTCCTGTCCAGCCTGGCAGTGCCACTTAGCCTGGCTACTGGATCTGCTTCCTTTCAGAAATATGAGCAAGGATTCATCACAGACCCTGTGGTGCTGAGCCCCAATGATCGAGTGCGAGATGTGTTTGAAGCAAAAGCTCGTCATGGATTTTGTGGGATTCCCATCACAGACAATGGGAAGATGGGGGGCAAGCTGGTTGGGATCATCTCGTCCAGAGATATTGATTTCCTGAAAGAGTCAGAGCATGACCTGCCCCTTGGTGAGGTGAGAAGGGCATGTGAGTACCTGATGGGTGTGAGCACTGTGTGAGGAAGCTGTGGGGCTTGTGATAAGGAGAAGGATGAGGGTGTTCTGCCAGTGGGAGGGAGCAGCTCCATCTTAGCTCTGCCAATCTGTGAGTGTATTTCCAAGGGAGAGTGTCTTGATCATTTGCACTCTCTGAGCAACTCCTGCAGTGCAGACCATGCAGTTTGTGAGAGTCATGGGCGTTATCTTTCAGAGCTGTGGAAACTCTCCCCTGCTTCACTAATTAGTTGCTGGTGTTTCTGGCTGCTTCTGTAGTCCCACATGCTGGCACTGGCCAGCTCTGTAGCAGCTGTGCTCTGCCCAACAAACCTTCCAAGTGCTGAGCTTCCTTTCCTGAGCTGCCTTTTCCTGTATGCCTCATCTGGGTTACTTGCTCTTTCAAATAACCCCCCGAACTTGCAGTCTGGCAGTTTCACCCTCATACTCCTTCACTGTCAGACTCCCCTTGTGCAGGAGAATGTTCTCTCTGATCCCTGTTACACGAGCTGTGTAACTGGAGATCTGCTGCTCTGTCATGTTACACCACCAGTGCCTCTTGGCCACACTTCGCTCTTGACTCACAAATATTTTTAGCTCTTGCTGACCAAACCTGGTGTCTCATGTTGATCCCTGTTTGGTTTAAAATCGGCTACAAATACCTGATACAAGAACCTTAAACCAGGAGCAGGTTTTAAAAGTGCACGTGGCCCTTTGAAACAATACTGCCCATTCAGAGGAGCCAGATAAGAATCTCCCCTCAACCTTTATGTGGATAATTCAGCACTGCAGAGCAGGAAACTTGCTGTCAGTGTCTGGTGCTTGTCCCTGTCACCGGGCAAGGCCAGGGGAACGAATGGTTTCCTCAGTCTTCTCTGTGCTTGCAGTCCAGCAGTCATCTTACTGAGCCATTCATTGCCATCCACTTAAACATGTGGGTCTCCTATAGCATGGGAAGTGCATGGATTCCACAGGCTTAGGAAGCGTCAGGATGTGTCTGTGATGCCTCAGACTTCTCCTGAGATGTGGGTTCTGTCACAGAGAGCATTTTGGGTAGATGCAGGCATGGTCAGCCTCCTTCCTGATGCAGAATGTCTGTTCTTATGGTATAAATAACTAAAATGTTCCCTCTTTTCTTTCTATGCAACTGCTCTACCTTCCTGAAGGATTAGAGGGTGTTCCCTATTAGCTTTGCCCAGCCTTCTCAAATAACCTGTCATGGGGACCTGATGATCACAGAATGCTGTGGTTTTACAGGGACTTGGAGGTCTCTTGTCAAGCCACCTGCTCAAGCCACATTCAGTTGGAAGAGGTTTTGTGGGGTTGTGTCCAAATCTCCTAGGATGGAGATTTCATTATCTCTCTGGGCTGCTCTCCCAGTGGGAGACCACTGTTGTGAAAGCCACCATAACAAGTCACATGTTCCCTTGTTGCCCATCCAGTACTGCTCTTTGCTTTCCTTTGTGTTTTGGTGCTTGTTTGTCAGAGTGAGTGTGGGTGAGCATATTTGGATTGACACAACTCCTTTGCCCCACTGACCTTAGCAGCAACAGCAGTGGGTTTATTCTGGGCAGAGCCCTTCAGGGCTTGTGCACTGGAGATGCTTCCTGAAAACAAGACTGGGGGCAACATTTCTGCCAGAACAGCATGAGACTCTGAAGGTGTCTCCAGCCCTTATTTGCATGTGCTCCATTAAAAGGATGTTAGGGTGGCATCCCAAATAAGGGTCATCTGAGAGTCGTCCCTTTTTTCTAGGTGCTTTCACTAGTCTTCCTGGGGCGTTCTGCCATCTCCTGTTTTCAGTGCACTAATGGGCTTGGGGCCTGATGCCAGTGCTCGCATGGGGACAGCACGCTGGGGGCTGTCCCCGTGTGTTTCCAGAGGCGCGTTGCTGTGCTTTGGGCTCTTTTGTGGAGCACTCCTGCACCACTGCTGCCAAGTGTTTCACGTGGGCAGGGGAGTTTGGTATTTTCAGATCAGTGTGAAGGAGTTCTTGTGACTTTTTATCTTCTCCAACCCACTAGATTATGACAAAGCGGGAGGATCTTGTTGTGGCCCCAGCTGGTGTAATGTTGAAAGAAGCAAATGAAATTCTGCAAAGGAGTAAAAAAGGTACCTGTGACCGGCGTGAGGGAGAGCTGTGGAAGTGCTGGGCTGGGGCAGCAGTGGGTGAATGTGGGCACGCGGTCCCTGCGTGGGTGGAACTTGGGGAAGGACAGTGAAGAGAGTGTCCACAGCCCTCTGCTAGGGTACAGAGTTCACATGCCTTCATCTCAAATGTGTTTGGAGTTGACGGATTCTTGGCAACCCAGTGCTTGGCTGTCCAGCCACGTCTTTGATTTTCTCCCCTGGCCTTCACATTTCAGCACTCAGTTCAGCTCTCTTAGGGTTTAGTAGTTTGACTTTTAATGGGGTGTTGTGGTTCTAATTATTAAAAAATATACACTTTTTCTATGGTTAATGTGAAAATACTGAGTCTTTCTCCAATCCTGCAAACTTCTTTCTCTGTTTCTTGAGCCAGGTCTGCTGGCATCCATGGCTAAGCGAGATTTGGTAACGCACCTCTGAGTCTCCATCTTGCTGCAGCTTCTGCCTGCCCACTGCTCCTGGTCTGCTGCACTGCTCCGAGCCAACGTCTGTCTCCTGCAGAAATCTGCAGTGATGTTCTTTCTGTCTGTTTCCAGGCAAGCTGCCAATTGTTAATGAAGATGACGAGCTGGTAGCTATCATTGCCCGCACTGACCTCAAGAAGAACAGGGACTACCCTCTGGCTTCTAAGGACTCCAAGAAGCAGCTGCTCTGTGGTGCCGCTATTGGGACCCACGAGGATGACAAATACCGGCTGGACCTGCTGGTGCAGGCTGGCGTGGACGCCGTCGTGCTGGTGAGCACCCACGGGGCACCCATGGGCATTGTGTCAGCCTGGAACTCTGGGGGGTGAGTCCCCAGGCTGCATGAATGTCTGACAGTGTGGCAGCAGTGTGGCACTCACTGTCCTTGTCACAGGCATTTATGTGTTAGAATATGGCAGTCTGTTGACCTCTCGGTCTTGTTCAGGTCAGGATCCTCAAACCGGAGGGATTCCTCTTGCCTGGAGACTTATATGACCTGGAGGGAGTTTGTAGGGTTGATTGAAGCCCTGAAGGCTGAGAAGAGAAACATTGTCAGTTAATATAGAATCTTCTACAAATACCTCTTGCACTCTGCCACCAGCTTCTCTGATGTTCCTGACTAGTTTTGAATATTTGGCTTCTTACAGTTTCCCTTCATCCCTTTGGTGTTACTGTGTTACTGTCTTACTGATGTTCAGGAGTGATCGGTGAGCCCAGAGCTGCTCTGCTGGTCTCCCTTTCTGGCCTGTAAACTTTGGGCACAGTTGTCACTGCCTGTATTTGCACACGGTTTTCTCATCGATTGTGATCCTGTGAGTCCGCCGTGCGCTGACGGCACAGCTGAGCAGTGGGAAATGTTTAACAGACATGATTTGACTGGGTCACAGAGATGGGCAGAGCCTGAGTGCTCAGTGCTTGACATCTGGTATTTGAGCTGCTCTGCTGCACAGTGAGGAGCTGCATCCCCCCACCAGCCCTCCTGGGTTTCACAAGGAACATTCTCCGTTTAACGTGTAGTTTGAGACAGGATTGACAGTGTCCTGCTGGTAGAGCCAGATGGTTCTTACCCACAGGCAGATGTTCTGCTTGTTGCCTTCTGTAGAAGCTACAGGATTAAACATGAAGGATATTACTGAAGTCTTTACAATAAACTGCCTTGTACAGGGAAGGTACATTATTGGCAGCAGCTTCTCCTGGGGTTCCGTGCCCAATTTGGGGAGGCATTTTGCTCACTTACCCAGCTTAGCAGAGACCCCAGCAAGCAGAGTGAAGATCTGAAGCTTTTCTGAAGCTGCATTACTGCTGCTCTGCAGAAATTCTGGTTGAAACTGATTTTCTTTCTATTTCAGGATTCCTCTCAGGGGAACTCCATCTTCCAGATCAATATGATAAAATACATTAAGGAGAAATATCCCAACCTACAGGTTATTGGAGGAAATGGTAGGTGTGTGTTGAAGACTGTTCTTGTCTTTAAATGACAATTGATTCTTAGACATAGAGAGAGCTGCAGGGATGTGAACGGAACAGTCATCTTGGTAAATGTCTGTGAACTTAAAATGGTTTCCTCTGGCATGTGGAATGGAGCAAGACCACTGTAGACACAGGGCAGTACTTACTGCTGCAGATACTTGGAAACCTTTGTTGTGCAGCACAGTGTGCTACAGTCTTTTGTAGCACGTTACACATTAGTTTATTTTACACACCAGTTTAACAGTTTGCATAATAGTGAATATTGCTTGATGCGGAAATCTAACGGCAATTTTCCCTGCCTCTTGACAGCAAAGTCCAGTGGTCCTTGTCTTTACCTGATGCTGCTGTTACCCTTTACTCTGCCCTCCCTACCTCATGTGGCCCAGAGTGCTTGGGTGCAGTGACTTCTGCTGCCTCAGCCTTTGGGTAGAAGTGTGTTGCAGAATAGCCTAAAGGGGCAGTGTCACCTCACCCACTGGGGACAGCTGGGGCAGAAGCTCACTGCTAGTCCCAGACGGGCCTAGCTCTGGCCCAGACTCTTGCCCTGGGCAGGGGGTGTTGGCAGCCGGGAGGGAACCTCCAGAGCAGAGCAGTGTTGTGTGCAAATGTGCTTGTCTGTTTTCAAACCGATTTCTGCTCCCCACAGTGGTGACCGCGGCTCAGGCCAAGAACCTCATTGACGCAGGGGTCGATGCCTTGAGGGTTGGGATGGGCAGTGGCTCCATCTGCATCACACAGGAAGGTGAGAGAGATCAGCTGCCTCCTAAGTAGGCTGAAGACACCTGTTTAGTAGAAATTCCCTGCCGAAAAGCAGCATGGCTGGGATGGAATTCTCCTGTTTTGAGGGCAGTGTCCAACAGCAAGGTCTTTCACCCACTTTGTCCAGGACTTCCAACCTTTGGGGTGGCAGCAGCAGCAAAGGCATTTCCCAGTACTGACCGAGACTGAGTAGAGCCGGTGTGGCAGACGGCGGCTTTGCCTGAGGGGAGCTGCTGGCTCGGTGTGGGATGGGGCTGGCGGGCAGCTCTGCAGGGAGAGGGACTTACTGGATCCCCAGTGCTGATAGGTGAAATGCAGTGGGCTGTCCGTGCTCCCTTTCCCCCTGACAGCAGTGTGCATGGTGCTTGAGTATTGATCTGGGCTCGATGCCATTGCAATTTCCAGGCCGAAATGGGATTTCTTGCTTTTGTCTCTGCAGTTAGACAAAGCTTGTGTGGGGCAGCGGCTGTGTCACCCTTAGCTAAAAGGCAAGAGGGGCATCCCCCAGGGCCTGAAGAAAGTCTGTCTAGAGGACAAACTCAGTCCTTGTGTGTTGAACCTCAGGTCGGGTGCAGAGAGGTGGTGCAGCAAGGTGCTGCAGTCCACAAGCACAGCCCCTCTCTGCTTCGCTCCTTGGTCTGTGCCACAGGAGGCAGCAAGTGAGCAGCTGCTGGCTGAAGGTGCTGCCTTAGCTCTGCCTATTCCAGCATGGAGCCTGTGAGCAGCCCTGGACCTGTGCTGCATTCCTGCTTTGCCTGGCTGCAGGGGGTTCCCAGTCAGGACAGTCTGTCTCAGGTCAGCTTTCTAGGGCGGGGGTAGTATCCTTGGGTTGACACTTCCAGAGCCAGAGCAGAGCCAGGACACACATGTCCTACCCAGGCTCTGAGGCAAAGGCACGCTCTGATCTGCAGAGAGGTGAATATCCTGGGGGTTCCTCCAGCTGCCCCAGGAGATGGGGTTGGATGCTGGTTTTGGCAGAGGAGCAGAGCAGAGGTAGAACGCGACATTTCACAGGAGATGTGGTTGCAAAACTCTTGCCCACAGCTCCCCAGGTTTTTGGCCCTGTTAAGGGCAAGAAATCTGGCTTTTTGGGGTAGGGGTCACCTCTCTGAGTGCCTGCTGAGGTAGGGTGAGCATGTGCTGTGCACAGCCAGGCCTGGCAGCCTTGGATCTGGCCTCTGGCTTGGCTCTAGCTAGGAAGGGTCTGCAATGTCAGCTCTGTCCCACACCGTATGCTCTGCCCAGTAGCAGGTCACTTCTGGGGTCCTTTGTTCTGCTGCTGTTCTTCTGTCTCTAAAATGTGTGTGTTTGTTTTTGTTTAGCTGCTCCAAAGATCCCTCCAGACCTAAAGTCCCACAGCCCCAAATGCCCTTCTACTGTCACGGGCACCTATAGTAAGTCACTTGCCCTGTTCCCAACCCTAATTATGTGTCTTGAAGCAGGACCCTGATTTGGCTGCACATGGCCCTACTGCTTGTTTGAGAATAATTTAGCTGTAGATGCACTTGGGGTTTTGTGGCTTTGGATACTGGTTTTGAATCTGAAATTATATCTGAGAAGCCTTTCTGATTTCGTAAAGCAGAATCTGAACTGTCCAAGCTGAGGGAACTCAGGCCTGTCCTCTCTCCACTCCAAAATCCAGTTAGGAGCCTGACTGAGCTTTCTGACTGCACCTCCTGGATCCCTAGCCAGGCATGCTCCTGCCGATCCAGTGCTGGGAGGTGATCCCTGAGCAGTCCTTCATCATGCTCAAAATGTAGCCCTAGTTCTGGGGAAGTTGTGCACCAGCCAAGCTTCCCATGGAGCTGGCTCCCCTGAGTTACAAAGGGACTTCACTGCGCATGGCCACCTTGGCAGCTGCGTTCCACCTTTCCCCACCAAGTCCTGTGGAGAGAAGGGGCTCTTGCCTGCCCAGCACAGGGTGCAGCATTCTCTGCTTTGCTGCTACCAGATCAAGCAGCCCCTGCAAGGCAAGCCTTAGGCTTTGTCCTTTCTCCTAGCTCTGACGCACCTCAAAGGGAGAGGTTTACTCTTGCAGATCCTGGAAGGTTTTCTCTTGCAGATGATTTTGTAGGGCCCCCTTTGCCAATACACTAAAAGGGACAAATCCTCACCCTGACTGTGTGATGTGTGTGTGTTCAGAACCCTGCTTGGGATGCCTGCGCTGCGGGGCTGTGGCACTGGGCACTGGGACAGTCGGAGCGGCGCGATGCTCCCTGGGGCCCTGAGCCAAGCTGTGCCTTAAAAGGGCTGGTCTCTGGTTGCGCTTGAGAGGTTTCTGCAGGCCCTGCACTGTCTATGGCACAATCCCATACACCCTGGACTTGAGACCCTCCAGAAACAGGTGTTTCTCTCCACAGAGAGAGAATGGGTGTTTCTCTCCACGCTCTTCTGTGGCAGCGTTTTGCAGCTGCAGTGTGGCCTTTGGCAGCGCAGAACTGAGTGAGACCATCTCTTTAAGGGCATTGATGATAAAGCTGGCAGCCTCTCCCTGGCTGGCTGAGCCCGAGCTGAACGCTGGAGTCTGATTAAATTCGGTTCTTTCACAATCTCAGCCTGGGGTCTGGCTTCCCTCCTTCAGCAGCTGCTGCTGAGTGCTGGGAGCAGAGAAACTGCAGGCTCCTGGCAATGGAGGGCCTCTGCCAGGGATGTGCTGCCAGCACTGCTGCCATGCAGGCTGAACCATACCTGGAGTTCACACTCCAAAGTACTAATCCTGCATGGCCTTAATCTCACCCAGTTTATGGGACTAACCATGACTGGAGAAAAGGCTTCCAGTTCATCGTGGGGAAGGGAAGTCTCCCTGAAGAGAAGCTTATCTCAGTGTTCTTGCATGTGTGTGGCTGATAAACGTGTTACAAGACATGCCTTGTGCTGGTTTTCCTCACATAAGGGGAAGCCTCTTAACTGCTACCAACTGGGAAGAACAAGTAAATCCAAAGCTAATAATTCCCTCCCCATGAGGCAGCTAAACTTGATGGAATCCTTGCTACGTTGCAGGGCAGGAACATAAATTATTACCAAACCATTCTCCCCGTTTCCTTTTCCACTGCTGCATGTGTGTTTGTGTGTATGGAGACCTGTATGTATAGATATAAATATATCTATACCATATACAGGCATACAAGCTCTCTCCCAGCCAACTGCCTTTCCATTCAAGAGGCACATCATGCAGGTGCTGGGTACATGGACAAGGGGTCTGGCAGCTCTAGAAGAGAGCGAGCAGTGGGACATGGCTGCATGCCAGGGATGCTTTGGAGAGGGACTTTTGGAGTTTGCTTTTATTTCCTTCCCAAGCTCCCCACATGTCTGCTGTGGAGCAGGATGAGCCACGAGTCTCGTCTGATCCTAGGTGTCTGATCGAAGACCCCAGTTCCAAGGTCACTCACACTTTTTTGGAGCCAAGGGCTGTGAGGATGTCCCAGCAGGCATCTCCCGGGCATCTGCTTCTCTTGCAATTCAGCCTAGGGAAGGAGCATCCAGGGATTTGTGTGTTCTGAGTGCTGGAGCATGTGTGTGCTGGAAGCCTGAAAGGGCCTGCTGGGACAGGGACGTGCTGCTGCATGGAGCTGACCCTGGGTGTGCTCTGTCCCGCAGTGCTGGCGTGCGGCCGTCCCCAGGCCACTGCGGTGTACAAGGTGTCCGAGTATGCCAGGAGGTTTGGCGTCCCCGTGATCGCTGACGGAGGGATCCAGACTGTTGGGCACATCGCCAAGGCCCTGGCACTTGGGGCCTCCACAGGTGAGCACCATTGTAGGGAGTCCCCTAGGAAGTGTTTCCAGATGGCATCACAGTGGCCATGAGGGCGTTTACCTGCAGGTGGCTGGGAGCATGGGTGCTGCAGCCAGTGCTGTGCCCAGGGACCCTGAGGGATTTTGCAGCCACTGCCACTGCTGCTGATGTGCTGTTCCTGACGGCCTCTTGTGCCAGTGATGATGGGCTCTCTCCTGGCTGCCACCACGGAGGCCCCAGGCGAGTACTTCTTCTCGGATGGCATCAGGCTGAAGAAATACCGCGGCATGGGCTCCCTAGATGCCATGGACAAGAACTTGGGCAGCCAGAATCGGTATTTCAGGTCAGAGATGGTGCTTTGGGGCAGCAGATTAAGCTTTTGGGGCTTCTCTGCTTCACAAATACCATTGATTTGTTCTTTCATGCAGTGAGACAGACAAAATTAAAGTGGCCCAGGGGGTCTCCGGTGCAGTGCAAGACAAGGGCTCTATCCATAAATTCATTCCATACCTAATTGCTGGAATCCAGCATTCCTGCCAGGATATTGGTGCCAAGAGCCTGACCCAAGTCCGGTGAGTGCTTCCCCATGCCTGTACTCTAGTTAGGTCATGGTGCTGTTGTCTGGAGTCCCCAGCAGCTGTGGTGTGTTGTGGATACTTTGTAGCCCTCTTCCCTCATCTCCAGTGGGCACTGCATCATGGATCTGCCAGCCCGAGATGCAGGAGTGTGGTCTCTTGTGGCATGTTCAGCTGGCTGGGCTCAAAACGTTGGGGTTATGTTACCCAGCCTGAGTCTTGGGAGCACGGCAAAGACCATTCTGGCTGAAAGAACCAGTGACCCTCGTCCCAGCAGTTCCAGCTGAGCATGTGCCAGAGCACAGTGTTCCCTGGACTCTGCCAGGCTTGTGACAGGTGTCCTTCCCCCTCAGAGCCATGATGTACTCGGGAGAGCTGAAATTTGAGAAGAGGACGACGTCTGCCCAGGTTGAAGGAGGGGTGCATGGCCTCCACTCGTAAGTGCTTCTGGCAGAATCCTTGTCACCTCGGGGGGGTGTTGGGGTCAGGAACAGCCATCCTGTACCTCAGCTGCTGTGCCATTGGCTTGGTGTGCCATTGGCTTGCCCTGGCACCCTGCAGCTGGGCCAAGCTGCAGCCTGTCAGGGTGCTGGGGCTGTTCCCCTCCATGGGCTGGCAGGAGCCGTTCCTTACTGTGCCTGTGTCCCTGCCCTGGATGAGGTGTGTCAGTAAAGGGGTTCCCTGGTGCTGCTTCCTTGCAGGTACGAGAAGCGCCTCTTCTGAAAGAGATCCGTCGTTGTCTTGTCCTTGTGCCACTCAGCCCTGTGCTGCTCCGCATGGGAGCTGCTCTTGCTGCAGAAGTGCCATTATTCTGGGCTGCCTGGAGCTCCCGCTGTCCCTTGGCTGCTTTCTGACCACCCACAGGGCCCACCTTCCACCCGGGAGCTGTGATCTGGGATGGAGCCTTGCACATGTTGGCCATGTTTTACAATAAAAAAAAATGAAAAGATGTGCAGTTGGTGTCAGCTTGGAGCCCCTCTTCCTTCCTTACCTCCCTTGCTCTCCTTCCTTGGCTCTGTCCTTTGCTTCCCACACCCTCAGGAGCAGCTGATAACCCCAGAAGGGACTGTGTACATGTGAAGGGCAACAAGAAGGGGAGAGCCCTGAGACAGGGCTGAGTGGGTAACACAGTGTGGCTTCTTTAAAATCCTTCCTGAGAGCAGAAAACAAGACCTGGGCTGCTGGGCAAGAAAGCAAACAGTTTTACAGGGCCATTATCTCCTTCTGGGAGCTGCCAAACCCAGCTGTGGCAGCAGCCAGGATGCTGCAAGACCCCATTCCTGGTCCAGTTGCTGCATTCTCCTTCTCCTAAGCCTCTTGTAGCTTCCACACCTCCAGGCCCCATGGCTGCACCTCCTTGGGCTGTTCACTGTGGATTACCTGCCCAGGCTCCACAGAGCGATTGTTTGCCAGGTGGGCAATGAACTGGCAGGGGCACAAGTTTATAAAGGAGCTGTTCTGCATTTCTGCAGGTGTAAGCAGTGGAAACCTCCCTGGCTTGGCAAGCTACATGTGCTTGCAACGCCAGGAAACAAGTATTTTCCACCTGCATCAGTCATCCATCTCCCACCCATGTCACTCCTGCTGAAGACTGTGTTTACCATCAGTGGTTTGGGGATGTCACATTTGATTTACACACTAAAATCAGAGCTTTGACTACAACGCCATGGTGTTGGTGTCATGCACTTACTAACACACTCATTAAGACACTTGTTAAGCAAAACTACCCTAACCTTGCAGCTGTATCCCCTGCCTTCGCCTGCCAAGGTGGCAGAGCTCAGGGCACAAAGCTTCCACTAGGTACATGTACGCTCTTCCCCACGGGTGACATCCCCAACCATGAACCAGTGGGGGGACAGGACAGTGACCCTTTCCATGTCCCCTGCTAGAGCTGAGCCTCCAATGAGAGGGGGTGCAGCACCCGTGGACCAACACTGCCCAAGGGACATGGGTGCTGGGGTGGTACAAAGCCCCACGGGAGAGCCCAAGCCAGGCCAGCACCAGCTGGGACACACTAATGGTGCTGGCTGTGCTCAGGGAGCTGCTGGCATGTGGCATCCCACCACCACACATGCTGCCCAGTGCCCAAGTGCATTAACCACCACACAATTTCTTGTACTTCCCATTTACATGTATTTTCTTCGTGGAGCCCCAGATGTGCCCAGGGGTGCACATCTTCGTGCTCACCCCACCAGCCTTCACCCTGCCTCAGGGTGAGGCTTCTTGCTGCCAAGGTGTGGGGCATGACCTCGGCGGGGCTGTGGGAGCAGTGCTGCCAGCAAAGCCTTGTGCTGTGCCTCACAGTCCCCAGCCCAGACTGGTCAGGGAGACCAAGAAGCCAGGGGTTGCAGGGAAGAGCTAAGCCCACATATCTCACAGCCCTCCTGTGTGCAGAGCCATTGCCCAGCTGGCAGCTTCACAGTTCAGACTGTTTCTCAGTTGGGCGTGGTGACCCTCGGGGGCTTCAGGCAGGCAGGGGAAGAACCACTCAGCCCATGGGCACAGCAGGCAGTGCCTACATCCCGTAGGTGCCCCGGGGAGGGATAAGCCCAGCAGCCACCACGCGCCTTTCATTCATTAGGAAGTTGAAGGTTGCACATGCATTTGCCTGTGAATAGAAAAGGGAATGAGTGAAGCTCCAGTCCTCAGAAAGGAGACTCGGCCCTACTCTCGAAGTACATGACCCCCTCCCTCCCTTTCAGTGGGGTGTTGCCTGTGCTCACCCTTTCTTACCGTGTCCTGCACCTCCACAGCAATTCCACACTCCCGCATCTGCTTCAGCGTGGTGGGGTGGAGCCGCTCCACCTTGTCCCCTGTGCCCAGCACCAGGATCTCTGCAACCAGGGCACCACGAGGATGGGCAGGGCAGCACTCGAGCTACCTCGGCCCGGACCTGCCCTTCCTGCAGGCTCCCGCACAGCCACCCCGACAGGAGCCCGAACTGGGGGCAGCCCGCGCCCCTCCCGCCCCGCGTACCTATCTGGGGCTCCAGCAACCGAAACAGCGACAGGCTCTCGTGCGAGATGTCCCGGTGCGAGCCAACCTGCGGGAACACGGCGGGCGTTGAGAGGGCCGCCCCCGGTGCGCGGTGGAGACCGGCAGCCCCCGCCCCGCCGCCGGGCACTCACGTTCCACTGGAGGATGCTGCGGGGCAAGACGGCGCAGGGCCCCACCACCACGTCTCCGCTGATGGTGAAGCCGCGGGTGCTGTAGCCCTCAATGAACATGATGTTGGGGGACTCCGGCTCCAGCACCATCACTCGCGTCCGCTGGTACATCTCATCATCCGCCGGCGTGAGCCGGTGACCTCGGCACGGCGCTCTGCGGGGACAGCGAGCAGCTGGGACACGCGGGGCCCACGGGCACGCCCCGGAGACCCCACGGCACCCCGCAGGCAGCGCCCCCGGTCGCAGGGCGGCC
>VZTJ01011336.1:3024773-3035516 GCA_013397795.1 Orthonyx spaldingii
GTGGACCGGCCCGGGCTACTGTGCCGAAGGCTGCGGGGCCGGAGGTGAGAGGGGAGCGGGCGGCTCCCCGGGCGGGAGGGAGCGGGCCCGGGTCTCGGCTGCGCTCCTGGCCCGGCCCCGCCGATGCCCCGGGGCTGCTCCAGGCTCGGTACGGCGCCCCGGTTCCCCGTGTGCCGCACCGCGGACGGCTGCTACCAGTCGGGGCTGAACCCCTCGAGCCGCCGCCGGGACCTCCCACTGCACCCTCCCCCCTCCTCCTGCCACACTTGGTGATGAGGCCGTGGCACTGCGGGCTCAGAAGTGGGCAGGGGACCCACGTCCCCCACCTGTGTCACCCCCCCCCCCGGGCCCAGCCGTAGCCTGACGTTGTGGGGGCCACCGGGAAGCTCCCCGGCAGTGGCGGCGGGCATTTCCCGCCACCGTGCCGTGCCGTGCCTTGCCGGAGGCATCAGGAACTCCCAAGCCGGCAGCCTTGGCCAGCGCAGAGTCCCGGGGATCCCCGGGCGACACCGCGAGAACTTCGCGTGGGGCCGGTGCGGTTCCCCACGCGGTTTCAATTCCCCCCATGGCCGAGGGCTGCTCGCCGGGCCGGGGGCTGGGGTCGCTGGCAGCGGCGGGGCCGGAGCGGGCCGTGCCGCCTCTGGGCGCAGGTGCCGGGGCAGGTGCCCTCCCTCGGGGACGGCTCGTGTTTCCGGGCCCCGTCGGGGGCTGATGGGCTGGCACCAGTTGCTCCAGCCCCACCGGAGCTTTGTTCGGAGCTGTTTCCTTTTGGCTCGGCCGTGCCGCCCTCCCCTTGGCACCCGTCCAGCGGCGCGGGGGGAGCCGGCAGCACAACCCCGGTCTCTGCCGGCACCCCCAGCCACAATGGCCCGGCGGCGGCTCCCACGCATCTCCTCCGCCCCCGGTCCCCGCCGGTAAGTCGTCCTCTCCCTTCTTGGCCCGCCGACTGCCCCAGGCTCGGGGTGGCATGGCCGTCATGCCCATGCCCATGCCCGTGCCCATCAGTTCAGGGCGCCAGCGCGGGCAACGGAATCCCAAAAGCAGCTGTCCCCGCTGTGCCCAGCTGCCCTGGGGTTTCGTTACCCGCGCTGCCGCCCCCGCACGCTCCCCGCCTCTGCCCACCACCCTGTGCTGGGCAAGAGCCGCGTGTTCCACTCCAACACCTGGGACTGGGGCGGCGCCTGGGGCCATGCTGGGAGAAGGGGGCTGTCAGGATGGGGGATCACTGGTGCCCAGCCTCGTGGCTTAGCCCCTGCACCGGGCTGGGGGCTCTTCTGTTTATTGTGCCCCCAACAGCTAAAAATAGCAGCTGGCTTCCTGGGAGAGTATGGGGAGCATGGCTGCTTGGCCACAGGGTGGATGTGGTCACCTGCACCAGGGTGGTGCAGGCTGTGTGATGCTGCCAAACTTCCTGCCCCTGCCGGCTCTCCCTGGACCCCACAGCACCCCAGTGCCTGCAGGGGCGAGCAGGATCCAGCCCCTGGAGAGAGACGGCTTTGGAATGACACGATCACTCCCGCTGAGCGGGCAGCCAGAGAGCCATCGGGGATGTCGTGTCTGTCCAAAGTTGTTTCGGTGCCTCTGAGAGCCTTCCCCAGGCCGCTGCCCTGCCAGGGCCCACGTGGGCAGCCTGCGGGGACACTCTGGGGATGTGGACCGATCCAGCCTGGACCCACCTTGAGTGGTGACACAAGGTCCAGCAAGTCCCCCTGGCCGGGCAGGGGTCCTGGGCAGCTCCTGCCCTGCGGACAGTCAGCAGTTGGTCTGGTGTGAGCAGCAATTCTCAGATCACCTCTTGGCTGTGGGTGGTGCAGGGAGCACCCCACCACGGCACGGCTGGGGGACGTGTTCCCACTCCTGCCCTGGGGCTGCAGATTCTCACTGGCTGTGGGCTGCAGCCCCGGGGCTCCAGAAGTGCCTGAGGAACCCCCAAACGAGTTGTTGCGTTCCTGGAAGAGCCCACGCAGCAGGATCTGCCCTCGCCCTGCTCCCCCCATTTTCCTCCATGCAGGCAAGCCCTGGAGGAACCGGTTTGGGCCCTGTGGGCAGAGCTCTTCCCCGCCTCCTGCCCCAGCCTCATGAGGAGGGCAGGAAGGGCAGGTTAGAGAGGGAGGTCCCCAGCTCCTCAGCATGCATGCTGTGGTGGGGTTTGGTGCTTCCTGGATTCCTGCTCCCTGTCAACCAGGCTTGGTGCCATAGGGCTGGGGGTGTGCTGGGCCCTTGCCCTGTCCCCAGTTCAGCAGCCCTGGCATGCTTGTCAGGGAGCTGGGCAGCAGTGTGAGCCCTCTGTTGGATCTGTGCTCAAACCATCGCTGTGGAGCAGCCCAGCACTGCAGATGTAATCAAGAACACAGTGGCACGATCTAATCCCTTCCATTTCCTTCTTCCTGGGGCTGATAAGCAGGACACTGCTCATGTGCTCGATAGGAGAGCAGCCCACTGGGGCAGGCCTGGAGGGCATCGCACGGCATGCACCCACAGTCGGTCATCGCTGTGCCGCGCAGAGCCCATGCTGAGAGCACACGGCTGCTGCTGGTGTTCCTCAGCCATCGTGTCACAGCCCAGCCAAGCCCTGGGGCTCGTGGTGGACAGGCTGGAGTGGCCAGCCAGGGTCTGCCAGTGACACCCTGCGCACCGCTGGGGTCTGCCTCACACCCTCCAGCCCATCCAGACCTCCCTGCCCACCACTGTCCAGGCTGCTAGACCTGCTCCCAGGGCCCCTCGTTGTCCCCAAGAGCCCAGGGACAGTCGGGGCATGCTCTGGGCTGGGCCGTGCCCGCACCTGGGTTGCACTCCCTGCCCCGGGCAGCCCGGCACGGCCTCTGCCTCCTGCTCCCACTTGGTTCCTGCGGGTCTTAGATCTGGGCTCCCCAGTGTTGGAGAGGAGGGGACAGCACTCCAGTGCACCTCAGGGTGACACCGTGGCCCTGCTGGGGTGAGGCTGAGCGGGACTGAGACCCTCGCGGGCCATTGGGGGTGCCTGGTTGCAGCCTCAGCCATGTCCTCACCTGACGCACCCATCATGGCGGCGGCCGCTGCCCGTTCTCCCAAGATGGCCGCCCCGCCCGCGACCAAGATGGCCGCCCGGGAGCGCCTCGCGCCGCACCCAACATGGCGGCGGTGTGCGGGGGTCGTGAGTGCGAGCGGTGATGTCACTTCCGGCGGCGGCGGCGGGGCTGTCACGGAGATGGAGGAAGGCCGCCCGGGGTTGGCGGCGACGCTGCGGGCGCTGAACGGGGCGCTGGGGCGGCCCGCCGCGCTCTGGGTGAAGGAGAGCGGCGCCCGCAACCTGCGCCACCGGGATTTCCTGGCGCCGCGGGCCGCGCTGAGCGCCGCCTTTCCCGGCGGGCAGGTAGGCCGCGGCGGCGCGGGCGGGCCTCGGTCGGGAGCGGGGATTTACGGGGACTCTTTGATGGGGCCGGGGCTGCCCCGTGCAGCCCGGACCCCTCCTCGCCTTGCGCCCGCAGGTGCCCCCCGAGGCCGTGTCGGCGGTGCCGTCGCTGCGCGGCCCGGCAGTGCTGCCGCTGCGGGTTTGCCGGCAGACGCCGGCGGGGCTGGCGGTGCAGGTGCAGCGCCCCGAGGCCTTCCAGCGCTTGCTGGGGCCCTTGCCCGGGCCGGCCCCCGCCGCGGCGGGGGCGCAGACGGGCTGTGTGGTGCTGCACTGCCCGGCCCTGCGCTGCCCCGCAGCCCTGCGGCCCCGCCACCTCCGCTCCGTCCTGCTGGCCGACCACCTGGCCCAGCTGCTGCGCGCCCAGGGGTGAGTGCCTCCGTCCCGTCCTGCTCCCGGCCCCGCGCCACAGCGCCCGCCGCTCCCAGCGCCTGCCTCGCCCTCTCTCGCAGGGTCGCCGTCCGCCTGGTCCCTGCCCTCACCGAGGAGAGGAGCTGGGACGTCCTGCGGCAGCTCCGCATCTGCTGGCCCTCTGGCTCCGGTGGCTCGTCCCTCCCTGACGCTGTCTCGGCCTTGAAGGCAGTGCTGGGCCGGTGCCCCTATGCCACAGCCTGTGAGCAGGGGCCGGGCACAGCCGAAGGTATCATCTGTAAGGTGCACTTGAAGAGCTTCGTGGAGCAGCAGGGCTTGGTGGGCTATGACCCCAATCTAGCTGTGCTTCTCGGTGAGCCTCACATGTACAACAGCTCAGGTGTGGCAGTGGGGGGTGAGTGGGTGCAAATAGTCCTGTTTCCTTTCAGTTGTTTTTTAACAAAAGTAAAGGGAGGTTGGACACAAATTGCTTTCCCCTGTTATTCCCCTTCAGTCTGGTGTGAGCCTGGGGCAGACCTGATGGTGTGGGATGGGGGCAGGGTGGAGAACCCCATGTCCCACTGTGTATCCCTCCTTTCAGTGATGGAGGGGACACTGCGGTCCTTGGCTGAGCTGCAGGAAGCTGTTCTGCAGTGCCCAGTGAGTGACCCCACAGCACCGCCTGCCTCTCACTTCCCAAGTGTCCTTCCCTTCTGCCAGGCAATAGGATTGAGCTCCCTGTTGTGCTCTGCTGCAGGCCAAAGGCCAGAGCAGTTGCTGCAGCATCGTGCATGTGGTGAACTGTGAGGAGGAATTCCAGCAGCAGCAGCTGGATGTGCTCTGGAGGATTTTGGATCCAAGACCCCACACAGCTTTGCAAGTGAGCAAGAGCAACCTCTGACCCTCAGTGTGGCCCCTAGCATCCATCCTTGGCTCAGGACTAGGTTTAGAACAGGGCTGGATTTCACTCAGTTCCCAGCCTCAGCCTCTCCTCTGTCTTTCAGAAACACCTTGTCTGTGGGCCAGTGAAGGTGACCAACCCCTCATTGCCCATTGGGGCAGACCAGTATTTCCAGTAAGTTGGTGTGCAGGGCACCTGCTGCTTTCTCTCCTGCCAAGCTCCCTGTGGGCCAGCTCAGCCCACAGTGGGTGGCTCTAAGTGTCTGCGTTTCTCTCAGGCTCCGAAAGCGCCAGATGTGTGAAGCCTCCGTGATAAAGTATGGGGAGCTTGCGCAAGGTGAGGGTTTGCTCTGGGGCTCCATGCATGGATGCTGCTCCATCCCATCTTCATTGCTCCTTTGAGTCCACAGCAGGGGGGCCTGCACCCCTCCAGGGTGCTCCTTTCTGCCCTTCAAGACTGAGCTAGGTGCTGCCCTTGCTTTGGGAAGGCATCTAAACATCCAAGGCACTGGCACAGAGCAACTCCTTCTGATGGGAGCAAGGGCCAGCGGTGTGGTGGTCCTCAAGTACTACCTGGTCCTGGCAGGGGTGTCCTGCCTGGGTGCTGGGGGTATCAGTACATGGGAATGGAGCAAGCTGTGCATGATGGCACCTACATTCTCCACAGATGAGGTCTGGACAGAGGTAATTGATACCCTGACAGTGGCTGCCATCAGGTTTGAGATGCTGAGCACTGCTCACCGGAGTCAGGTAGGACAGTGGCTTGCATGGAGCCAGGGCTGGCAGGCTGTGGGAACAGCAGAGTGGATCTGTGCTGAGCAGCCTGGACTGTGACTTCTCCCTGCCCTCAGATCACCCTGGACCTGGAGAACAACACTATCTCCACAAAGGGAACGAAGAGTGGTGCCTTTGTGATGTACAACTGTGCCCGGCTGGCCACGCTCTTCGACACCTTCCAACGGGCTGTGGAGCGGGGTGAGTGCCAGCCCCACCACCCTCCTCTGACAGCCACTCCTGCAGCCACAGGGGCTTCTTTGGGCACAACAGTCTCCCTGCTTTCCAGGCACATACCCACCTCTGCCACCAGTGTCTGAACTGAACTTCTCCTGCCTTCAAGAAGAGGTGAGTGCTGAGAGGGGGAAGGGGGGGAATCTGTGCACCCTTGGTTCTGGTCATAGATGCTACTGGCCCAGGAGGATCTGACACTGAGACACATAATCCCGTCACAGGGTGAATGGCTCCTGCTCTTCAACTCTATCCTGCCCTTCCCTGAAGTCCTGCAGCAGGCAGCACAGCTGGCCCCACCCTCCAAGGGGATCCGGATCACTGCCAACACAGAGACAGTAAGTGCCGTGTGCCATAGCACCCATGGATGCTGCTCCAGCAGTCCCAGCTCAGGGCAAAGCTCCATGCCAGCAGGTCCCGAGCAACACAGGGCTGGTGCTGACAGAATAGATTGCAATGCCCCTGGGGCAGTTCCTGCTGTGCTTGGGGTGGGTCAGAGCCCAAGACCAGCCAGAATTCACTATGCCATGAGAATGTCTCTGCCTTCCAGGTGTGCAAGTTCCTGATCCAGCTCAGCATGGATTTCAGCTCCTACTACAACCGGGTGCATATTCTGGGGGTGAGTTGGGTGTCCCAGCCTGCAGCCCTGTGGCCCTGCAGTCCTTTTGGGGCTGCACTGCACTTGTAGGGCAGCCATGTGGGGAATGGTGCCAGCAGTGTGATGTCCCCCTGCCCCAAACTCTCCAAGGCAGCAATGCCTGCAGGGCCAACCTGTCAAGGGGCACTTTGGCCACCAGCCCTAAGCTGCCACCTTTCTCCCTGCAGGAGCCGTTCCCTCACCTCTTTGACCAGATGTTCGCCCGCCTCCAGCTGCTGGCAGCAGTGAGGGACGTGTTCCACAGTGCACTGGCAACACTGCACCTCCCTCCTCTCAGCCAGATCTGAGCCACCCCTGAAGAACTGTGCCATGGTGTGACAGTCACCTACACACCACACTTTGTGGGAGAGAACAGGGCATGCTCTCCTGGTAGGGCGAGGGGCTGCCCCAGTGGCAGGCAGGCCCAATTTAGCCCCACACAGGTGCTTCCCTTCCAATGGCCCACGGTGTTTGGGGATTGGTCTGTGCTCCCTGCAGCTGTGTCCAGTGTGGGACATGGACGTCCCTCCACATCCACACCAGCAGAAGGGAAAAGGGCTCCTGTGGCACCCCAGAAGCTGGGCTGGGAGTACTGGGGAGGTGGCACCAGGGACCAGTCACCACAAAGCCAGATGCCAACTTTGCTTCCCTCAAAACTGTTTATTGAAGGTTGCTCCGTGCTGGCAGGGAGCTCGTGAGGCCCCAGGCTCCCCTTAGGCTCTGAGCCAGGCCCCAGTACTGGGGTCCAATACACTTGTTGCTGGACAAACACTCTTTGTGTCTGATCTCAGGGTTGTTTGTCTTTCCTTCAGTCTGACTGTCCTGGGTTCTAATGCTGTGCAGGAACAACCTACTTAGCCTGAGGGGAGCAGCATTTGTGGGCAGCCACCCCTCACGCCACAGGGTGCTGCTGTGGAGGATCAGCATCCCTGTGCATTTCAGCACCATCTTCAGAACTGCAGGGTCAGGACGGTCACACAGGGCCCTATCCCAGGGCACACAAGGCAGCAGCCTACCATGTGTCACACCAATGCCTGACCTGGCCTGGCCTCCTGCTGCTCTCAAGCTCCCGTGGCCAGGCTGTGTCCTCAGTGCCCTCCCAAGCGAGGTTCCTCCCCAAGACCAAGACTGGAAAGCCCAGACATGGGTCCTCACACCTTGGAGACAGGGAGCTTCTCCTGGGCAGGGGGGACTGTCAACCCCACTTCTTTACTGCCTGGTGAGCCCTAAGCTTGTCCAGGAGAGATCACATCTGCCTTCTTCTCTGAGCCCACGAGCTTTGAGCACTCCAGCCGTGGCTATCCTGTGCCTAAAGGAGCCAAGCACGCTTCCCCCCTCAAGACTGGACACATCAGTGTGCGGGCTGGAGGCAGGAGCCACAGTGATGGGCAGAGCCTAAGTGCAGGGTGCCCTCCAAATGCAGGCAGGGACAGGGATGTGTCACACACCTGCCCCATTACTGGGGAGCCTCTTGTGGAGGAGGTTGGGAGGGGCTGTGCCACACAACATCTCCAGGCCCTGCCCGCAGAGCACACAGTAGTACCGCAGCTCGCCCCCGGCCTCCACCACCTCCCAGCAGTCCAGCTCAGCCAGGTCAGGCACATGGAAGAAGGTGGTGCTGAGGGGGACCAGCTCACTCAGGTGCCAGTTCCACAGTGTCAGACGCTGGTCCACTGAGGCAGAGAGCAGCAGGTCTGGCCGCAGCACCCGGATCCCCGTCACGTGGGCAGCATGGGCACAGGGCCTGAACACCCGCTCCAGGACCTGCAGGCAGGTCCCTGCTATGGCCTCACCCCTGCCCGGGGCCACTTCCAGCAAGCAGACATGGATGGAGCCATCGTCACTGCCACTGGCCACCAAGTACTGTCCCTTGGGTGTTTCACGGATGTGGAGGCTGTTCACGCCGCAGCTGTGGGCCATGATGGTGAGCAGCGGGGAGTCCAGGGCTGGGAAAACAGGCTCAGTCAGGAGAGCAATGCTCACCTTGGGCAGAGGGAGCAGAAGAGCTGCCAGGCAGCAGCACTCACCCAGGGGCTGCATCTCTCCCTCTGCTTGGTGCAGGGCATCCGCTGCATCCCTGATGGGGGTGGTGATGTCCCAGAAGGCGATGCTGCCGTCAGTGGCTGCGCTGCACAGGAGGTGCCTCCTAGAAAGGGGATATAGGGGGAGTCTCTGGCTGCAGCCCTGAGGTTCCCCACTGAGATCCATGGAAGTAGCAGAACAGCCCCCAGGGATTAACTCTCCCTTCCCTCTGCCTGCTGAGCTGCCATCCCTGCAAGGACAGACATTTCTCCCCAGAGCCCACTGGTTGCAGCCCAGCATTCGGGGCTCACCTCTCCCCTCCTGCCCGTGCATGCAGAAATGCCTCCACCTTCAGCACACAGCGCTGGTGGTGAAATGACTCTGCCACCAGCACCAACTTCCGAGCAGCCTCCAGCAGCCCAAAGATCCTGTAATGGGAGCAGAGGGCAGTTGGCTGTGGCAGGATAGGAGCTCCTGGCACCACTGCCCCATTTCCCACCATGCTCTGTCCTCTGCCCAGCTCAGAGCAGGCCACATCCATGGCAGCAGCCTTCCGTGTGAAGCCTGCTTGGCTGTCATCACCAGGTCCACACTCCCTGTCAGGCCCCATTATGGCTCCTCACCGGACTGATCCATCGCTGCAGGCAACAGCCAGGAACTTGGAGGGTATGGGCAGCTGCTTGGTGCTGGTCCCAGGCACAACTGATAGGGACATGTACCTGCAGCAAAGACACAATACTCACCACCTCTGTGGCCCCATGGAAGTGAGTGGCCCAGGAGAGCAGCCCCGAGCCTTTCCCTAACATCAAAAGCCCCTTGAGGCCCACAGGGCACTGTACACCAGGAATCACACATGAAGCCACACTGGCCCTAACTCAGCTGAGCCAGCAGTTGCACTGAGCAGGTATTTCAGTGGAGACCTGTGCAGTTCCCAGCACCCTCCCACACTGTGGTCACTACTAACCCTGCCTTGGGCAGTCCCTGAGCATCACCTCGTCTCTGGGTCCATCTTGACAAGCTTGTGCCTGTTCTTCTTCTGCTCCCAGTGCTTGTCCAGCCGGTGGGAGGCCACGTGGATGACCTGGCAGGCCACAGCACTCTCAGACGCCGTGTCCCCAGTGCACAGCAGCCGGTAGCACTCAATCTGTGCCCGGCCGCCCGCAGAGAAGAGCAGGGCAGACAAGCCTTCATCACCAAAGCCCTCATCTCCAGGTCCCATGGCGAATTCCAACGTCCTCACACTGGAAATGTGGTCACTGAGGCGGGCAAGGGGCACAGCTGCCCGAGAGTTCTCACTGAGCACCAGGACACAGGCCGTCGTGTCCTCACTGCCGGTGACAAACACATTAAGGGGGGCATGGCCAGGCACCTCCACGGCTCCCAGGCGCCGCACGCAGGTGATCTCCCGCCCATGCAGGGATGCCAGCAGCACCTGCTGCTCGCAGGGCTTGGCCTCACAGTGGTACAGCATCACAGCCCCAGACTTGATAAAGGCAAACACCTCAGCCAAGGGGCTGCTGCAGTAGCTCCAGGAGCGGTGCCCACCCCCACAGGGGATGCAGTGGAGGTTCTCGCCATTCCTGCTGCTCCACACCACGAAGTTGTCAGCATGAAAGCCCAGCACAAGCAGGTCCCCATCCGAGGTGAAGCGCAGCTCCTCAATCCACTGCAGCCCTTTGCAGGGCCTGTGCTTCCACAGCACCTCCAGCTGCTGGTCCTGCAGGCGGAGCTGGCGGTAGACACCATCCCGGCCAGTGCTGTAAATGTAGCCCCTGTGGATGGTCACAGAGGTAACTCCTGTCTTCCCGTGGAGTCCAAAGAGCACTGACAGCGGGGACTCAAGAGGAAGAGCCCCTTTATGCAATAAGCAAGAGGGCCCCAACTCATTGCTGGAGTCCTTGACAACCAGGTCAATGCCACCATTGGCAGTGTGGGTGTTTTCTGCAGCCCACCCCGACAATCTACTGCAAGGGAAGAGGAGGAGGGAGCCCCGGCGGTCCCCGCAGACCAGGAGCCCTTCCTGGGTCAGAAAGGCCGCGCAGGTGTGCCAGCGCTGCTTGCAGAGGGGCAGCAGGTACCGACCCATGAGCCGCACCCAGGGTGCTTGTCCGGGGCGGTGGGTGACGTCCAGCCAGAGCATCTCCCCGTCGGGCCCGGAGGCCAGAAGGGCAGCAGCGGTGGCGAGGGGCAGCCCGGGGCGGGGGGCCCAGCTCAGCCCGTGCACAGCCCCCTCGAACAGCCTGAGCTCGGCGGCGGCCCCGGGGCGGCTCAAAGCAAAAAGGAGGAGGCGCCCGTCGCCGCCGGCCACGGCGCAGAGCGTCTCGTCCCCTCCGCGCAGCGGGGCGGCCGCCAGCACGGCGCGGGGCCCGCCGGCGGTATGGTGCAGCACCGGCGCCCAGCGCCTCTGAGCCACCTCGAACACCGCCAGCCCGCCTGCCTC
>VZTJ01011336.1:3036225-3054207 GCA_013397795.1 Orthonyx spaldingii
AGCCCCCGCGCGCCCCCGCCGCCGCACGCCACCAGCCGCGGCTCGCCGCCCGCTCCGCGGCTCCGCACCGCCAGCACTGCCAGCCAGCGCCCACCGAAGACGGCTACTCGCGCCGCCGGCCCGGGCCCCGGCTCGGCCCGCAGCCCCTGCACGCTGGCCTCACGCAGCACGCTCCTCCGGCCCGCCGCCGCCGCCGGCCCGCCGCCGCTCAGCCGAAACGCCACCACCTCTGGGCCCGTACCTGCGGGACACCGCGTCAGTCGCTGCCGCCAGTCCCGCCACCCACCCCGTCCCGATCCCGGCGCTCACCCGCCAGCAGCACGTCCCCCGCGAACTCCAGCGCCGTCACCGGCGCCACCAGCGCTACCGACTCCATCTTGGCGGCATTGGCCCCGCCGCCGCTCCCCCCCAGCGCTCATTGGTCGAGCCCCACGCGCACGGCTCTGCCCGCTGCCCATTGGCCATCCCCGCAGCCCCGCCCCCGGAGCACGCGCAGGCGGTGCCCGTGTCTACACGCTTTATTGGCGCGTGACGCGGCCCCGCCCCCCGCCCAGCGCGGGAAAAGGTCACGTGCGCGCAGCACCCCCGCGGCACTACAGCTCTAGGTGCACTCCGCTGTAGGCCTTGTCCACTGTCCACTCGCCCGGGGCTCCGGCCCCGGCCTCCGCCCCTGCAAAGCGCTCCATCTCCTGCTGGAACTGCTGCTGCCGCCGTCGGTTGGGGTCCACATTGATCCAGTTGTTGGCAATCCACTTGGTGCCTTGGGTGACCAGGCAGCCCCCGTGCAGAGCGAAGTCGTCCAGCTCCCCCACCCAGCCTGCGGAGCAGAGCCCTGTTAGGCAGTGGCAAGGAGGGCAGGGACATACGGCCAGCGAACACCAGCGCCATCTCTCCTGCCTGCAGTACTTGCTTGGATTTGAGCTCAGATACATCTTACAGGAGTTACTTTTCCTGGCACCCCTCCATCTTAGTGCCATCTCGCCCCAGCGCCTACAAGGAGTTCATCAGGGCAGGCTCCCTGAGTGCAAAATGCCCACTGCCTCCATGTCTCCACTCAGCACAAGTGACTCTCACAATCCAGATCACAGCAGCTGTTTTTCTCAGCTTTTTTTGAAAAAAGGAAGGCTGGCATGGAAGCAATGGGCACTGCCACTAGAAGGCCTGTGGAAGCTAGAGGCTTGCAGCCATTTCAGAGATTGCATTTCAGTAGTTCTAAATGACCTTTTTACAATGATCCTATCGTTCTGTGGCCGACTTGCATCAGCAGCCACTTTCCATTTAGGAACAAATTGCTCATAAAAACACAACAGGTCTCTTCTCAGGGGAGTGTAATGATATTATCATCCAACAGCCCAAACACTGGTCTTGTGACCTCCTCTGTGGATTTTCTAGAGATGGAAATGTGGGCTGCTCTCAGGGGACCTGGGATGCTACACTCCCTTCTCCCATCACAGCTCAAAATCTGCCATGGAAACCCTCTGGAGCCATTCTCACCAGCAGCCTTGAAGATTCATGTCAATTCCCAGCCTGTCAGGGAAAACCGCACTGCACTTTGTGACAAAAACAGCCCCAAGGACACATCATAGGGCTGCGGCTGAGCTACAAAGCAGGCACTGGCCCCAAGCGTGGCATGGGGTGGCCCATGTGTCCCTGTGCTGCACAGCTGATGGCCGTGCCTTTGTCTATCTCCCCTCCCCCCACCCCTTTGGGCATCACCACATCAGTGACACATTTTGAATTGCAGACCAAGTTCCAGCAGGAGTTTCAGCTTGCACAGCGGGATGGAAGGCAGCTGGTGATGGCGAGTGCAGCCAAGGTCTTTGTTTGCTAGCTAGTCCTGTCCCTCAAAGACATCAGGAGCCACTGACCTACTGCCTGTAAACAAAGGCCTCTCAGAGTCACGAAGCTCCAGCTCCCGTTGGTGACAAGAATACTCTACAGTTCCCACTAGCAGGCAGCTACCACCCTTTTTTGGCTGTTCTTTGAGCTCCCAGCTACAGCAAGGAGACAATGGCTGTCACCTTCTGCACTCCTACTCCTTCCAAGAGCCCAGTTTGAAAGTGAGCCTGTACCTTCTCCATCTGACAGGTAGTTGTACCAGAAGACAGCAGTGCCTTGCTGAGGTTTCACTCGCAAATTGCCCTTGTCGCAGTTTTTCCGAGTATCTCGCAGGTCAATGTCGTTCTGGATCAAAGACTGGAGAGAAACCACAGGGAAGATGTCATACATAGGACTGGAACAAGGCACATGTACTGGGCTGCCCCTGCCCCTCACCCTTGCCTGAGTGTCCCACAGGATGGCTTAAGGTTGATGCAGGGGCTTTCATAACTCAGCTGGAGCAGCCAGTTTCAGGCCTCTGGAGGTTCATAACTTGTTTCTGAGCAGCTGCCCATTTCTTAACACATTGCCTAACACCTCACACCCCTGAGCAGGGAAAGCTGAGCTGTCAAAGCCCTGCGCCTCTTCCCTTGTCCTCAGAGGAAAAAGACTGTAAGTGGAGCACAGCTTCCCCAATGCTCTAGCTACAAATGCTAATGCACACCAACCTCACACACTAGACCCCTTCTGCAGCCACAGTGAATAACAACATTCAAAGAGGGACTCAGAATCCCCAGGGGTACCATGTAGGTGAGGTTCATTTACCATCTCTTCGTACGTCCTGTTATCAGCGATGGGAAAGACTGTTTCACCTCCCCCAGTCACATTGTTCAGGTAGAACAGCACGGTCACATACCTGCAAGACAGAGGCCGTCAGGAGATACACCTGGAGCAGGAGGGGATGTGCAGGGGCTGTCCATGCCCTGCCCCTTCACCATAAATACAGTGGCTCCTCCAAGACATCACATGGCACATGATTTACACCATCAGCTTTTCTCCAAGAGTAACACAAGGATAACAAAGAAAACTCCCACCCAGAGTAGTGAGTGTGCTTGTAGGCTCTGCTGGGGATGGCCCACCTGCTCTGTCTTCCTTGTGTGGATCCACAGGATTTGTCCACCTCCCCTTTAAAACCCCTTAATGAAAGTGATGTCTTGAGCTGGTTTGTGAGCCCACAACCTGAGCACTAAGTCCCAGGTGAGATGAGGTGAGGCAAAATGGCTCTCCACACCCCTTGTCTAACACGTTCAGGGCAGAGCTTACCGGCAGGAGGTCTCAAAGGGTGCACTTTCATTGGCGACAAGCTTGGTGTGGCTGCAGGCAGTCTCAGGGAACACGGGGCCACTGTCCATGTGGGCGTGGTAGTGCCCTCCTTGGTCGTACCGCACAACCTGGAGGGGCTCGCTGTGCTCCACGATCTCAGGGGGCAAGCGAGTCAGGCGCATTACCCTGGGGAAGAGCAGAGCAGGTGAGTGGAAAGCACTCTCACCCTGGTTGGCCACTACTCCCAAGCAGTGAATAAATCCAGAGAAAGAGAGCCCCTTCCCCAAAAGACCGGAGAGACGCATGGGCTGCAGTGAGCATGCCAAGAGACAGCCAGGTCCTTACAGATCTGCTGGACCATCAGCATCGGCTCAGAAAGCCCTCATCAAGGTTAATGAAAAAACAAAACAACACCGAAGGAAGCATTTCCAGCAGGACTGCTCTCAGGAAGACTTTGCTTGCTCAGCAAGATCCCTTCTGTGCATGTCCCTGGAGCCTTCATGTGCCATCTCATCACTTCTCTGGACTCCTGCACACCACCTACAGACCTTAGGGACAGTTAGCAAAGCACAGGGCCCCTGCTGAGAGTGAACGAGACACTAGCTCTAGGAATAGTCTTGTCACCTAACTCACCTTTCCCTGTTGCCCTTTCAGCAGCCTCCCCCAGGGCAGAGGGGCACTGGAAGTGATCAAGGAGACCGGAGCCCTCCTGCTCTGGGATTTTTCCACTGCTACATCTGAGATCATCCCCAAGGCAAGCAGGTACGTCTTGAGACCTGCCAAAGAACACTCAGAGCTCTGAGAATCTGGACCAGTGAAGCCCTTGGGGCAGGTACAAGGAGAATGTGGCACTCGGGCAGGACGGCAAAGCCCCTGCAGGCGCTGCCTGGTCCCAGGGAGGACTAACAGCCTCCTTCAGTGCTGTGTCTCCATATCCTCCTGACAGCGGCCAACTGGAGAGTGTACAAGTGGAATGCTGATGCCTGTGTGTGCTGGCTGGCTGGCACGGAGAAGGTGGCACTCATAGTCTGCTCTAATCAAGGCAATATGCAACCCCATTTTCCCACTGGAATGCACTGAAGAAAAGGAGTGGCCAAGAGCTGTTTTTCAGGCCTCGGGATAGATTTTACCCACCCATGTTCTGGATGAGGACCAGCACCACAAGAACATGCGAGTCTTCAGCCAATTATCTGAAACTCACCACAACTACATGATTTGGCCTTCATGCTAGACTTCAGCTCTTCCCAGTACCAAATCTGAGATGAAGGGAAGGGTAAGAGGTTCTCACATCTGCCATGAGCTGCCCTACAATATGTGTGCTTGGAGGATTACACTAACTTGGCTTATTTAAGGTGAAGCCGTGCTTTTTAAAAAGTCAGCTCTGAACAGCTAAGACAGTTTTCAGTGAAATGCATGAGTAACTAAAGCAAATGACAGTAACTGCTGGCACCCAGACAGGATTGGAAACCGGCAGTTTCTCCCAGTAAGCTCAGTTACTAATTAGAATGAATTATTTCATATACTGCCAAATCTTCCTGGTTTTATAGGGCTGTTCCCAAAAGTGAATGGAGATGCTGAAAGGTTTGATTTTTCTTCTTCCATTTCCACGGGGCAATACAAATTCTTGTTCTAATGAAAACCTCCTCTCTCCATTTTGTGTCTGTGTTCATTGCTCTTTATACTCCAAAGACTTTTCACACAATTAGGAAGTGTGAATATTAGCAAGACTGCCACTACCTCTCCCAGCACACCGGTGATGCTTGTGCCTACCAAAACCCAACCTCCCCTCAGCTGCCTGGCCCTTACCTTTGCCGAATGGCTCTCATGACCTGGTGTGCCCCCTCGCCCTGGTACAGCCAGGTGTGCTGGCTGTTGCGCACCAAGTCACTCATCTTCACTTTCTGGCTTCCCATGTACTTGTGGAAATCACGGATATTCAACTGCTTGAACTCCTCCAAACTTAGCACACCTATGGGAACACAGAAAAGCCACCTGACTCTGGTTCTTGTGTCCTCTACTTGGAGAAACACCAGCTGAGGGCACTGCAGAAACTGCCTTCATCATACAGACTCCAGTCAGGGTCCACTGTGTCCACCACAGGCTACACCCCCTTCTGCCCATGATCATGGGCTCCAGAAATGTTCTCGCCTGCAGCAGAGGACACACAGCAACCTGCCAAAGTGAACCGTGCGGGTCAGAACTAGGACAGGCAAAACACCATTTTAAACTTTAAAAAGCTCCTAAAACACACAAATCAGTACATCAAAAGAGAAAAACAGACACTACAGTTCTGATATACACACAAAAGTTTGTGCCACCCAATATCTTGAGGCTTACAGCTTAGATATTTAAATCAGCATATTTAAGGACAGAGTGGGACACCTCAAACCACATCTTCTATATGACCCTGCAGGGTAATTAAGAAAAAGCCAAACCCAAAACAAGCAGTATATTGTCCTGCCTTTGTGTAATTGCAAAACATACATGAGGAATACATGACAGTATGGTCTGGCGTAAGTAGAAATAACAGAAAAGCAAGAGGTATAAAGCAGTTTCTCCTAAAACAGGTATTTCCTGTTTGCACTCACCTGGTATGAGCAAGGGGTGGACTCTTGCCTTTGTCAGCTTCACGAAAATCGTCACATTTGTTGTTTCCTCTTTCTGGAGAAGGGAAGCCTTGTACTTCCAGCATGCAGTGTGCTGCCTTGGGCTGCCCAGCACACACCATGGGCTGGGAGAGGAGCTCACGCAGGCAGCAAACCCAGTGCTGCTGGGTGCCAGCTTGGCTCCCTGGGCACCAGCACCCCCTGGCAGGAGGAGGGACCAGCCAGAAGGGTCAGCCAGGGACAGTTCCTCAGGTGCCAATGGTCATGACCAAATTATCCACTGTTATCATTCCTAGTGTCTCTCTGTCCCCACTTCCCCTTACTCCCCCACAGTTTGATGACGCAGTGCCACATCCCGTTTGTGACCTGGTCTCTTGATGTCATGTACCAATCTAACAACAGAGGGAAGCAGCACTCTGGAAGCAAGGTCCTGCCAACAGCCCTTTAAACAGGACCTTCCATTTGTTAATGTCCAGAATGGTGGAAAAGCCACTGAGGACTCAGTCATACCCTGCCAAGAATGCCACCAGACTGGAGAAGAGTGGCACAGGGTGCCCTCCGGATATTTATACATTCACACTGCTACTGCTTCAACTCCAAAGCAGCTCCTCCTGGGCAGCTCTCAATGCCAGGTCACTGGAAGAGAGTGTGCAGAGCCTGTGCATTCACTTAATTTGATTAGGAAATGGAGTGTTGCTTAATTGAGGCCACTCTAATTAGAGCAGCAGAGGTTAGAGTTTATGTCCGGACCAGTGGGAGCCCTTGGGAGACCAGGGGCAGGAGGGGCAGCAGTGGCCTCACGGAATACAGAGAGGGTGCAGCGGTAGAGAGGGGCGTCAGTGCCAAAGGCTGCCCGACAAGATCACCCCCACATCCACTTATTTCATTTTCCCCTCACAGTGACACGGGCTCTTGGCCTGCTGCAAAACTCTCTCTGAAAACGGGGGGGGCGTGCAACGTGTGTCTGAACATCTGCATACCAGGTTAACAGGAGCTCTGTAGTCAGAACCTGAGCAGTCTCTCAGACCAGGGGAGCAGGAACACAGCCCAAAGATCCTGTTACAGCAGGGCACAAACCAAGGCAGGTCTGACAGGGGAGAGGGAGTGCAGAGCTGTGGTCTGGTCCTGCTCCAGCAAGATCCAAGCCCAGGCACTGGGACCAGTTAGCCACTAGAGTGGTGATGCAGGGGCAGGAGTGCTGCAGTAAGAGGGTACTGCATTTACTTTGCAGAGAAGGTCTCTAGGGCAGTGTTACTTCCCTTTGAAGAATTCAGCGAGAGAAACAGGCCTGGGCAGGGACACGGTTCTAGCTCTCGCCCACACAGCTGTGCAAGGTGTCCAAGGTACTGAGGGTGAATGGATTCCCATGGAGCTGCTCTTACCATTCCCATCAGGATCAGCTTTGACCGCTGTGTACATCTCCCGGATGTTTTCGGGGGTCATCCACCTGCCGTTCCCAAGTCGGGTATGGGTCAACACCTGAAATTCATAAATGGATCAACAAAAGGCACTGGTTTCTTGCATTCCTGAAACCTACAGGTTCCCTGCATCAGGCCTGGTGGGATCTCCTCCACAGCACATCAGCCAGACAGGCTTCCACACACCTCTGCAGAAAGACTACTGTAGTGAGAATCATCTGGCAGCCACACACAGAGTGTGACTGATAAGTGCTGTGATTTCCAGTTTAGGTCATGGCAAATGACTGCTGGGACTTGGTTAACCAGCCCTGAGGTGGAGAGAGCACAGCTCTTTCTCTTGAAGGGAAAGTAAAGCTATTGATGATAAAAGTGAATGCTTTTACTTGTCCAAAGCAGGGACTTGGAACAAAATTCTTCCCTTCAGTGTGTACAGAGAGATGCAGAAGGCTGAAGAGCTCTCAACAGTCTCTGACCTTCAGAGAAAGGAGCCTTGCCCTGGGCTGTCACTGGCACAGCTCCCCATACTCCACAGCACTCATGGTGCACAGGATGGTTCAGACTCCCTGCTTCACCCGAAATGGGAGCCTGAGGAGGCACACACTTAAACTGCCAGGACCTGCCCTGAAGCACCCTGCCATACAGGGCAACAGTGATGAAGAGCTGTGGACAAGGTGCTCATAATTCCTCTTGGCTCATCAACAGGGGTGGCTTTGTTGGGGCTTGTGAATTCACACAGTAAGCTGTCCACAGGCTGCACAAAGCAGGGCCTACATGACAAACTCACTTCCCAGGACACACAGCAAGAGGCAACCCACAGCACAGGAACATTTTATACAGCATACTCAAAACACACCTATCCTGCCAAGGACTGTTGCTGCCTCCTAATAGCACAACTGCTGCACAACTCCAGAAACTGTCATTCTGAAGGCCAGCACAAGTTTTGAGACATAAAATTAAGCAAATTGTGATCGGTATATCATGGGGTCTGGCCCCACCCAAGCACATGAGTAACCGAGAGAGCATTTGATGAGAGGATGTGCCAGAGGGTCCCCAGCAAACCTCCCCCAGTCTGTTCCACACTCTACCTCTTTGAGCTGCAGCTGCCCATCCTGATTGTGATCCAACAGATTGAAAATGTCCATCTGGCTGATTTCGATCATTTCCATGGCTTCCTCATAGTCCTCTGTTGGTAGGATCTGGCTCTTCTGCAGCCCCTTCAGCTTTGCCAGATGGACAATGAGCTTGCACTCCTCCTCTGTCAGGAAGTCAGGAATTTCTGCAGCAAAAGTGTGAGCAGCAACAGAGACTGAGGAACTGTTACAGTGGGATCCCATGCTGGTGGCAGGAGACTCAGGAAAAAAACCGAAAAAGGTAGGGGGGAAATTTAGGAACTGTCTAAGTTTGGGACATTCAAAAACATCCACCCTTCTACCAGAAGGGCTCTCAAAGAGCATACACCACACAACTGAGCTGCTGGAGGCAGGTATTTTTATAGCAGCGGTTTCTAAATGTTTGATCCCGGGGTCAAGCCCTTAAACTCTCTCACAGATACCACAATGGACAAAGGAGTGAACAAACACGTGCATATCACTGCATATTACCATTTCAAAGGTGTCATGTGGATCACAGTCTGGGAACTGCTGCTTTACTGGAAGGGAGGCCAAAAATCTTTACAGTGGGCAGTAGTGATGGCCAGGGTTTCAGACTTCCTTGCTGTCATGTGGCAAGGATGGCACTTTGCACAAAACCAAATTCCTTTCAGGGGAGCATGGAACAGTGCTCTACTACGAAACTCAAACAGAAAGGAGAAAAATTCTAACTCACTCCCATTCATTCCCTTGATCCCCCAACTAAAAATGGTCTTCAAAAGCAATATTAAAGAGTAAGATACTGGACATGGAGGATGCCAGGCTCCCTACCTAGGTATCTCCAGCCTTCCTTTGCAGCACAAGCCCAGTAGCAATCAGGCAATTCCACAATCCAAAGCAAATTTAAGTGCAAAGAAATCCACCAATGACCATGAGGTTAGGAGATTTCCAGCTGCATGGTACACTGGGCACGCACTTGGAAAGCACTGGCAAGGTCCCATTCCAGAGCACAGTTAGACTGTGGCCCAGGAGGTTGAGAGGATCCCCCTGGCTGGTGTCTGTTACAGCTAGGGTGACCTTGTTACCAGCTGCTGAGACTTTTGAAAAGGGAAAGAGAAATCACCAACATAGGACAGGTTAAGTGCTCCTAGACCCAAGGTCCTGCTCTCCAAATTGCAGCTCCCTAGAGCTCCTGCAGGTATGTGCTAAGGACGCGTTATAGATCAACTACAGCAGTGATCCTCAAATGAAGGGAAAATATTAATTACGTTCATGACCTGAAATCAACCCTATCAGCTCAAGCTGTCCATAAGCAGTTGGCTTCCTGCTAAGCACAGACCAGAACTAGTCCTGTAGAAAATAAGCTGTTTCTGGGAAGCCCCAGGAAAACAATGCAGCCAGCTGTATCCGTAACACGCTCCAAGGAAACAATTTCCGCCACAGGCAGCACAGGGTCCTTGTGCCAGAGGATGCTTCAGAGCTGGAGCTTCTAATGACCAGTTTGAACCTCATGGCACAGCACCAGGTCCAAATGAACCGTGTGCACTGGTAACCAACGCTCCCAGTATTTCCAGTTCCCCAAACTGGGTTATCATAATGATGGCTTATGGAATCTTAAATACATGCTGGAGGAAGGACAATTCCACTCTTTTGTGGTAGCAATGGGACTTCAGAACGAAGCAGGAATTCTGTTAACTGGGAAGTGTGTGGTCATGCAGGTGAGGGGGTTTTGAGCTGAGTGCTGCCAATCCCGTCTGCAAACAACCTGGCTCCACAGCTGCAAATTAGTTCCTCTCTGCCCTCAGCTCTCTCAAACAGTTAACTTCTGGCTGTGAGACCATCCTATCTCCCTGCCTGCTCAACAATAGATCCAGCTAAACAAATGCCTCCTAATTGACTTTAAGCAACACTTGATTGCTTTTACAAAAAACAAAAGCGAGGAAAACATTAGGGTTTATGAAATAATGACTAATCCTGGAGCAAGAGAAAGGGGATGGGTTGGAGCACTGGTGTCAAACAGAGATTCAATCTTGGCTGAAAGAGCCCCAAGACACATGGACCAAGTCATTCATCCCTCCCCAACTGCCCTCATTTCCACACCTGCTGATCTAAGCCAAACCCCTGCTAAAATACAAACAATCGGGGCCGCTGGCAAATGAAAATTGGAGCATTGTCTTCCCCATGAGGGCTCTGAAAAGGCCGCACTTAATGAGGATGGATTGACAAAGAGGTGGCTCGAAGGCTATAAAAGGCATCCCACAGTCAGGAGCAGCACAGTCCGGGGTGTGCTGTCAGTTCACTCGCTCCAAGCATGGTCACGTCCTCCCGCAGGCACCCCTTCAGGTTGGGTGGCCCCTGGCTGCTGGGTCTCCTGGCACGCCTGCTGCTCTGCGGCTCTCCAGGCGCCTGGGCGAGCTACCTGAGGAGATCCTCCAGCTGCACGCCCATCCCGCACCGCATGGCCTTGTGCTACGATATCGGCTACTCCGAGATGAGGATTCCCAACCTGCTGGAGCATGAGACCATGACAGAAGTCATCCAGCAGTCTTCCAGCTGGCTGCCCTTGCTGGCCAGGGAGTGCCACCCAGATGCTAGGATTTTCCTCTGTTCCCTCTTTGCACCGATCTGCTTGGACAGGTAAGATGCTTTTTTAAGTTATTTCAGTTGTAACAGTTAACTCCCCTCAGGAGCACAACTGCATGTTCCTCCCGAAAGAAAATGCATTCCATGTGATCCATGGAGTCCCCAAGACGCAATGCTGCTGCTCTCGGCAAGGGACAATTGGACTACCCAGCAGGGGACATCCCTCTGAAAGTGAAACATGAGCATTTCATGTCACAGGAGCAAAAATATGTTCCCTCCTTGGGATTTTTCTGCTCTCTCACCCCAGGCACTGCTGCCGCATGCCCTGGCCACCCCTTCATACACTGCAGTAACTTCTGGCACACACCAGCTTCACCTTCCACCTCCTATGCAGCCCCTCACCCCAGCTCCTGTCCCAAACACAGGGTTTCTCAGTTTCCCAACAGTTCCAGCAGCAGAAAGAAATCCCCGTTTTTGAGGTGCAGTTCTCAAAGTACAGACCTGCTAGGGAAATTCAGTGTGTAATCAGGCAACTGTAAAGGTAAGAAGTCTTTGCACAACTAGAGAAGATCCCTAAGGAGGTGAAGGGCTTCTGGCAGCTGCCTTGTATTGAGCAGCCTCATGCCTCCTGCCCTCAGAAATTTCTTGCTTGTCTCCTTGACATGAATGTTCAAAAAAAAAAAATCAAAGATGCCAAATTTTCTGCTAACCCTTCAACACAGCCCTGTGTGGCAGCAGTGGTGCCAGGGCTCGACCCTCATCCTCCTGCCAGGCACAAGGAGGTGCTGAATGCCCATCCCTTCCTCAGGCTCATCTATCCCTGCCGTAGCCTCTGCGAAGCTGTCAAGAGAAGCTGTGCGCCCGTCATGGCTTGTTATGGCTACCCCTGGCCTGAAATCCTGAACTGCAACAAGTTCCCTGCAGATCATGAACTGTGCATCGCAGCAGTCTCCATGGATCAAAATTCCTCAAGCAGGAGAAGTAAGAATTTTTTTCTTGTATTTTACCGTATGTAACACTGAAAGCTCAAAAGGATGATCCTGTGACTTGTTTCTATTCTGCATATTTCTGGTTTTAAGCTGTATTTTTTAAAAAAAGTTTACAAATTCTAGTTTTGTTCTCTCTGGGAACTGTGTCTAGAAAATTAACATAACATTGACTGCGGCTTGTTCCTCTCTCTGTTGTATTCATTAGCTCCCTGGGTGCCATCACACCCCGCAGGGTTTGGGGCAGGGGGAAGGAAAGGCTGCAAAGCCTCCAGCCCAGGCACAGTGGGAGAGCTCATGAAGTGCAGACTCCCAGCAGAGATGTGCTTCCAGTGGAGCTACAGAGCTGCAGCCCTGATCTTTCAGCTGTGTCAAGGGCTTAAAAACATGAAAAAAAAAAAGAAAGTTTTGCAAGCCTTCTCTTTAAACATTAGAAACACAAGAAGGGACATGAGCCTCTGCAGACATGAGTTAGACCCAAAAGAGTCTGTCTGAAGGACTAAATTAACACCCAGATACTGATGAACACTGGGGGAGATTCAAGAGCAGTTAAAGGGAGAACAGACATTTCAACAACATGATTTCAGCATCACTGGATGGAATCTGGCCATACCACTGGTTTTGCTGTTTCATCCAAATTAGGAGATCTTCATTAAGAATTTTCACTGCTGCTTTAACATGCAGCAACAGAAGCCTGAACAAAGTAGGACAAGTGGCATCTGCCCCAGTCACAGGAAGGAGAATTTAACATTTCCCACCCTGCCTGTCTGAGGTATCTCTCCAGGGCCTGGGTAGCTCAGGAAGAAGCATCACTATGACAGAGCAAGCCACCATTCACAGATCTCAAAATTTCATTGCACCTTTTCAAGTGAAGCTTGACAAGGGTGTTATAATCTAATTTCTGTTGCAGCAGTGCCCCGAGCCAGCTGCAAGGACTGCGAGCTTGAGGAGGCCAGCACTGCCAGGGAGATCCTGGAAAGCCTCTGTGCCAATGATTTTGGTGAGTACCCTCCTTTTCCCCTCAATTGCTGCCATTCCCTCCAGCAGCCAAGCAGTGGCATGGACAGAAAATAGCTTTGCCATAACATACTAACTTGGAGAAACTGCAGCTGTTACAGCAGATTCCTGGGATTTTCAGTTTCCACCTTACCTGTGAGGCAGCAGGAGGGCCCAGGTCCTGGCATCACTGAAAGTCAAGACCTGCTTTATTTCTGTGGGCTCTGATTTGATCTGTGACTGCTAAAAACAAGCAGTACTCTGGTTTTCCCTTGCAGATGAACATTTCAATCAATGCCCATAAGAATCTTTAGCAAATTCCACACCAGCCATTTCAAACTTCAATACTGTTGTTCTAGTATTGTGACTCTCCCTCTCCTAGCACAAGCAAGTGGCAGCACTGGCTCTGCTCAATCAGCTAGCAGTTTTCAAGATACTGTCCTGAATTCAGGCACACATATAGAAAAATAAAAAGATTTTTCAATAAAAGAGAAAAGGTTACAAAGCCTGAGCAGCTGTCAGTCATGTCACTTCCTGAAATCCCTACTCAGAAATAAGTCAAGTAATTCGAACAAGACCAGGACTTTGATGCATCTGCTTGCTTGTGCCTGTGATTCCTCCAGGGTTTCTGCAGTGGTGCTGATACATCTTTGCCACTCTTATGAGGGAAATGGATTGAGAAGCAGAAGGAGGTCTTTTCTCCCAAGTAACAAGGACAAGAGGAAATGGCTTCAAGTTGCAATGGAGAGGTTCAGATTGGGTAATAGGGAAAATTTCTTCACCAAAAGAATTATCAAGCACTGGAACAGGCTGCCCAGGGAAGGGGTTGAGTCACCATCCCTGAAGGTATTTGAAAAACATGTAGATGTGGCACTTGAGGACATGGTTTAGTGGTGAACTAGGCAGTGCTGGGTCAGTGGTTGAATTTGATCTTTGAGGTATTTTCCAACCTAAATAAATCTGTGATTCTAAGAACAGTGTTCACTACTGGAAACTGACCTCAAATGAGAAGTTTTTACAAGTTCACTGCAATTACAAAAGCTTGGACAGATACCTTCCCATATTACAGAGACAGCAGAGAAGTCTTGGGCTGGCTCTGTGTGTTGAAGTAGGTGAGAGCTATGAAGAGTAAACAGAACTCACAGCTCTTTTTCCAACTCCTGCAGCAGTGAAAATCCGAATCCTGAGGAAGAACACCACCACCATCTCGGACTTCGACCTGGACCCCTCCAAGGTGGAGGTGCTGAAGCATGGTCCACTCCTCAGAACTGAAATCCCTGCCAGGCTCCAGCAGTGGCTGGACATAGACGCCACCTGCGCCCACAACATCATGCGAGGCACTCACGCAGGGGTCTTCGTTGTAAGTGGTGAAGTACAGAGTGACAAAGTGGTGGTGAACAAGGCCTATGCCTGGCAGAAGAGGAACAGGAACCTGCATCAGGCGGTGCGGAGGTGGAAACATCACCGCTGCCCCGAACAGGCGGGACGGAAGATCTGAAAAATCTCAATTCCAGCAATAAGAAACTGCTCCCTTCCCTATGGCTAGAAAACTCCTTTCCTTGGCAGGTGGTGTTTTGGAGATGTACAGTCATATTTCTAGGTGATTCGAAGCAGTCATACTGCACAGATAGGGCTTCACTACAGATCCCTGTTTTACCAAGACAGAACTTAAGGATGCAGATTTAACATGTTCCTCTCACAAGGCTCTGCAGACCGAGGACGTACGATGTTCACTTCTGTGCAGGATCCAACATCACAAAAAAACTTAACTATGCAGGTGAGGACAAACTAGAAGAAATCTTTAACAGTTCCTTCTAGTTCTCATTATCAGAGCTGGTATTTCAGATTCATTATTTGACCCTGAGACATTGACGCTGCTGCTTTCTTTCTGTACCGAGATTACATGAAAGCCTCCCTGACTGCAAAGTGATACTTTTTATGTAATGGAGCAAATACTTTGCTCTTGAACAGTCTGAGGTAAATGAACCGGGAGAGGAACCCACCCCAGCAATGCCCAGTCCCTTAAAAACTGCATGCTGAACTCTGCTCGAGTTAGGCTGTCCCTTCAGCTTCCTGTGCTGAGAGTTGATGGGCATCCACACAGGCAAAAAGGAAACTCTCAAGCAGGAAAGGCACAGAGCAGACAGCTGAGGGTTTCTGCATAATAGGGAAAACTAATTTTCAACATTAGAAATTCAGTGTGGATCAGAAGATTCTGGTAACTGGGGATATCACAAGAACCTTAAGAAAAAGCTGAGCATGAGTGAGACATCAGCTGTTCAGAGCTCTGCTTTGGTGTGAACAGGAGCTTTGCCCAGGACTGGGAGGGGAGTCCCAGCCCCAGCAGAGTAGGATATTGCAGTTCTGATATGTGAGCAGGGGAGAAACCTTCCACAGCTGCCTGGCCTTCCACCTGTACATAAGGAAGATATAAAATATGGGAAAACTCAGTCTTACCAAGTTCTCTGCAGCTCACTCTCACCCAAGCAGGACTGTCACTCCCTGCAGGGGTACACACTGCTCCAGACCACAGAGCAGAAAACAGCAAATCCCCAAATGAGGAAATGAGTCAGATTTCTACTGCCTAACACAGCACTGTCCATGGAATGTTTTCTATATTGACTTAAACCGGTGGCTGAAATAAAAAAAAAACAAGGGGAAAAAACAGTCTTTGGGAGGAATGCTTTCTGCCTTGTTGGTAATGCCTGCAGTGCTGGCTGTGCAGAGACAGGAGGTCTGCTGGAGACACATTGCCTCCCCTTGCTCGCCAGGCACACCAAAAACCCACACTGTGAGCTCCTCCTTACACTGGTGTGGGCTGAAAGGAGTGCTCACACACACACACTGCAAGTCAGCTGTGCCCTGACATTTGTGCAGTGATTACTTCTCTTCCCTGAGGCTCAGAAGAAAAACACAGCAAAATTTCCTATTTTTATTCCTCCCCACTGTCTTGTCTTAGAAACTGCTGCCCAATCCACAGAATCTGCTGTCAGGTGGTCCCTGCAATGGCAATATCTTCTGAACAGACTGCATTTGGAAAACAGAACACATAAAAAGTTGAAAAGGCTTTGTCTGATTTGTTTTCCATTAGTAGGGCTATTTGATTAGTAGAGTTTCCCAACTGCAAACTGCACAGATGGTCTGACTTACAAGCTTTAGAAATGATGCCTTGTAGCCAGAGGGGGGAAAAAATAGGGCAGGGATTTTTCATAGCTCCATAAAACACACTTGGGTTCCATGCAGATGTGACTTACACACAATTAAAAAACAAACCTAAAGTTCCACTCTGGTGCCCAGCTCTGAAGCCCAGAGAACACATTAAATCATTCATGAGTGTCGGCTGCTGTGGTCCCACTGCAGCCTGCTCTGCTAAGAGCAAAAATGACAGACCAGGCACTGTTTCCTTAAATTGGCTCTTGTATGCTGCAGCACTTTGTGCTAAATCCCCAGAAACTCAAGAGTCTTTGCTAAGGACTTCTGTATTTTCCAAACACAACCAAGTTAAATACACACTTCCACTAATTTAAGAAACAGAGATGCAATGAATTAGTTTTTTTAAACCAGTTGAATTAGATTGGTACTGCTTGCATAGATAGAGAAGTCTCTGGAAGTCTTTGAAACTCAGAACTGGCTCCTGGCAGGTTCATCCGGGAGATAAGAATTGTCTTGCAACTTGCAGTTTCTAAATAAGGGATTCCTTATCAGAGGACAAAGGAGAACACACTTGTGGCATCTCAAATGGTGAATGCCTGTCACTGTCTGTGATGGCATCCTCAGGGAGCAAAGCTTCCCTCAAAACCAATGCAGGTGCTGAAACAAGAAGCTAAAAACTGCAGGATTGCTGCTGCCAGGACAAACCTGCCTTTTATCATCTTCAACACCTTCCCTGCAGGCCAGGACCAACTCTTTCACTTCAGTGGTACTGGAAAGGCAGGGAAGGAGGAAACAGGAGTTTTCCTGAGTGAAGACCAGAGAAATTGCCTCAGACCATGGTTCTGGTAATGACATCAGTTTTGTGATGCTGTGGGATTATCAGGTTGGTGTGCCTGTTTAGCAAATGTCAGACAGAAATCCACTAAGAAAATCATGGTGAGATGTTCAGTGTATATGATCTATTTGGAATCAGAAAAAAACCCCAATTTATATTATTGAGAAAGGATCTGAAGGATTTTCTATGCTGTCTTTTCAGAAATGACAGGTTTTCTCTGTCTTTGCAGTAGTAGGAATTTTATAATGATTGGTTCCTCCCCAAATTATTTAGCGTATTGCCAGTGGATTTCTAGAACACAGAGTTCAATTAGTGAGACTTTACCAGTGACAGTAAAACATCACAGAAAGGTAAAGAAGATTTTAAAATATCTGAAAAGCAGATGTTGTGTGGTTGTCTATCAGAGAAGCCAAAAATAAAGAGATTTCTAGAACAGGACACAAAATGGTGGAAGACTTTAAATTTATCAATTCTCCTGTTCCTCGTTTCCTCAGCGCTGAAGCACCAACACTTAACTGCTTTTTCCTAATTTATTAACCAAAGTTTGGGTATCTCTTTTTCTTTCCTTATATCGAGCAGCTTCTTCAAGTTTCTTGCCAGTGATCCGCTGTCTATTCCTGGTATTTTACAGACAATCTGAAAAATCTGGAAAGGTTCACCTTCCAGATTCTTCAAAGTGGGCCATCCAGAATAAATAACCTCGGCGAATTTTGCACCAAAATACCTTTAACGATACCACACTCTTTTTAACGCAGCTCCAAGGAGCAGCAGCACAGGGAGGTGATGCCAACCCGCGGGAAGTAATTTTCCCCCGAGTGGGCGTAAGCCAGCGGCGGGTGTCAGACAGACACGCACATACACACACCCCCCGCTCCGCCGTCAGGGCGGAAACCCCCCGCTACCGGCGTGCCCGGGCCCGGCAGCAGCTGCCCCCGGCGGGGCCGGTACTCACCGAACAGCAGCGGCTTGAGGCTGAGGGTGCGCACGGCGTGGGCCCTGCCGGGCACCAGCTCCACCCGCTGCGTGTGGCCCACCTGCGGGGAGAGCAGCGGTCAGCGGCCAGCGGCCCCGGCCCCGCCCCGGCCCCCGGTCGCGGCCTTGCCTTGATGCCCTCGAGGCGCGGGAGGGCGCGGGCGGGCGGCGGCGGCGGCGGAGTGGCGGCGGGCGGCCCGCCGG
>VZTJ01011336.1:3054464-3090538 GCA_013397795.1 Orthonyx spaldingii
GGACAGCGACACGGCCCCCCCGCCCGTCCCCATCCCACCGCTAAGAAGAGCCAGGATACCGCCGAAGTTAGAAAGTCACAATTTATTTCAAATAAACCACGGGCACACCTCTGGCAACCGTCTCCCGGGCGGTTTGCGCCGCCTCTGCCCCGCTCCGGTGCCTGCGAAGAAAAGCGAGGGGTGGGAGCAGTCCTGTGCCCTCCCCACGCACCTCAATGCTGTCCCACAGCCCCAACCAGACCGGGGCCGAGAAAGGAATTCCCAGAACAAGTGCCTCCTTTAAAAATAAAGTTCTATTTTTCACCTGCTTAAAAAGTCTAAAATTTAGAGTGCAAGACTATAGTACAGAAACCTCCTGCTGCCCCGTCTGCAGGCGGGCACAGCTACTTTGCTGCACAGGGCAGCAGTCATGCAGTTTATGGTGTCAGTAGAAAACGTTTTGTTACAGTCTGGGAAGCCTGAGGACGAATAGAGATGAGGCAGCCAATGCACAACACAAGCGAAGCCCAAAATAAAAGAGTACCAGATGCAACGATGGAGAGGTGTTGGGCTGGCACAGGAGCTGGAAACAAGTGCAAAAAAGATAAAAAGAAAGCAAACGTTCCACATCTGTAGCAGTAACGCATCAAAGCGAAACTTGTACCTCAGAATTAACAGCTCCTGAGCCACTTTTTATTCACCTACATCCATGTAATCTTGCTGACTCAAAGAGGGCCATGTACTTATTAGAGAGGGAAAAAGTGGCCTTTTCTTTTGGTGCTGAGAACCCCCATTTCCTTCCTGTCACCTGCCTCCTGAGAAGCGTCATTCACCTTACACACAGAGCCAGCAGTCCCTGTGCCCTGCAACTTTCATCTTGACTTTTTGTACAATACCAATACAGAAGTGGTCCTGCCTGGGTTGCAAGAGCAAGTCCCGTTGTTTTCCCAGAGTATAGCAATAGGATCTGTGGGTGCAACCCAGGACTTTTACCACTTTCAGAAAGAATGTTTTGTTTTGTTTAAAAATAAATGGAACTGTTGACAAAGCTCTAGTTTCAGAAAGTTTGAAAGAATTAGTGGGTGCACTGTGCAATCCTTATTACCGTTCCTCAGCCAAGCATCTCAGCAGCCTGTTCAGTAAGTCTGGCCACAGCTATATGGTTTGGCTTGTCTACAAACAAAGATTCATAGCAAAATATTTTGTGGGGGCATAGAAGAGGGAGGGAAGGAGGCTGGGAGGGAGAGAGACAAAACCTCATTCTCATTTAGCTCAAAGCTGGACAATTATGTAACAGAAGTGAAAATTCTTTGGGATTAGGAGACTCCACATACCTGTTCTGCAAAGAGATTAGGTGTTAAGATTGTTATGTTTAGACAATAAGGACACCAGCTTTTATCCTAATCAGTACTTTGCACATTACATCGTTAAAGAACAGCTTAAACATTGGTTCTATTCACTTCAAACTGCTGGGTCTCGGTCTCAGCAAACCTTCCCCCCCTCCACTACCCCTTCCTGTGGAAGCAGCATGCCAAGACTGAGACAATCATTGGGAAAGGGGAGAGAGAGAGAAACTGACCTCTAGGATATATCATGAGGAGGGCACAGAGAGGCTGCTGCTGGGTGCAGAGTAAGGAATGAAGTCAAGAGACAGTGGCAGGAGCAAGGTCAAATCTATCTCTATGGCTCCAGCCTTGAGGGGAGCCAAGACAGGACAGAGCAGGAACACAAGGAGCCACGGCTATGAAGATCTCTTGCACAGCAAGCAGTGCTGCTCCCAGAAACCACAGATTCCTTCCCTGCCCTGCTCCCTGGCTCCAGCCATCTCTCCACAAGCCTGCCCTAGTCTCAGCAGCTTCTGCAGTAACACTCCTCCACAGCCAGCAGCTCCTTGCAGTGCATTCCCCTGTTCCCTGATGATAGATCCCACACCAGGGATAGGAGGGAGGAAGGAAGGAAAAGGCCTCTCAGTTTGAAATTTTTTGCTGTATATAACAAGCATGGCCACAGGATTAGTTCCTATGACAGCTACTCCTTGTTTAAACTAATCATCAGTCTTGATAAAATCTGTAAGCCAAGTAACACCTGCTGCAAATACCTGGGTCATATGTTTCAGGTATGTGAAAGAGGCTCCAACAGCAGACTTCACTTATTCTGACATGCAGGAATTCAGCACTTTTCCCCCCTCCAGTTTAATCTTTATCAAGTGACATTGCATAAGAACAATACAGGTATGCATCAAAGGCAACACTTCCACATACAGAATGGAAGAGAATCCCATGAGTTCCCCACAGAGGGGAAAATTTCCTCAGATCAGATCAGACTCCAGCTGCACCTTACTGGCTGCAAACAAGCTCCTGGTGCAGGTGACACAGATATCTGTGAAATCCTAATATGTGGCCTGCTTCCTGTAGCAAACAGGCAAGAATCAGCATTTAAGTAACCTTTTTCATGTTAACCCCTACTAAGATGAACTAGGTTTTCATATTTTTATTTTAGTGTATATTTTACATTAGAAAAGAGAATGTTAATAAAAAAGCTCCACATGCTCCTAACAATCAGTTTTCTGATAAGTTCTCACCAGCATCAATACTAATATACAAATAAATTAATTTTGCTAGTTAATTTTCTGCCTGGCTTGGTGCAGGCTCTGCATAAGCAGTGCACCTGTATTCAAGTGCCCGTCCACATTGCCAACACGTGCCAGGAAGTGTGTTGTACATAATCTTTCCTCCTCATAATGTAGTGGTGTTTAGTCTCACTTTGATGAATGAGATCAAATTTTCTCAGCCACGCTACCCAGCAGGCACAAATAATCTTTATCAGGCTGCATGGCACTGTTATAACATGGATTCTTCCCCTCTGCAAAAGCCCCAAGCCTTGATTAACAACTGTATGCTACTACTCCCTCATCACTCACTTTGGCAGTACAACATCCTCCCCACAAAAACAAGTAAAGCAAAAATCTACATGGAAGACCTAAAACTCATCAAATGCAGAATCTGATATCTCTCAATTTCTCTCAAACTCAAGGCATATCTCCCAATATTAACCTGGTCTGTCCCCTGCAATTCCTCTGTTTGCTTTTGTTTGTGTAGCTGGATTTTGCACAGCTGATTTACAAGAAAAAGAGATGTCACATGTCATCATACCGAATCATGGCCACTGCTGGTACTGTCAGGCCAGACACAGCAGCAGCCACCTTAAAACACCAGCCACTCTCCTCATGCAATGCCAATGCTGCAATGCCCTGGTTAAAGGAGCATCAGAAAATCTAGCAGAGATATTTTGTAACCTCCTTCAGTGACTAGGAGGATTTTTGGATCAGAGAAAGGGAGAGGGAGAGGGGGAAAAGCCCATTAAATTTACAAGCAGATTAAGGAAAAACACTCCACTGCCAATTTATTTTTTTAAAAGGGTTGTGTGTTATTCTAAGGTTTGTCTGTATAATTGTACAACCGTTGAAAATTACATAAACTGTAATGATCTAATACTATTAACAGCCATTCAGAAAAAAACTCCCTCCCCTTCTGAAACCATCAAGGGCAGGAGGGAAATGGCCCAGGAAATATGCCAATCTGAGCTCTGGCCTCTAGCCTGGCAGAAACAGAAACAGAAAGATAAGAGAACAAACTGGACTAAGAGGTGGTGTTTGCATGTGTCTGACTTGCAAGGGGAGGGGTGGCTTTGTCCTTGGCCGTGTTCTCCCAGAGGCAGTGCCTGCTTATCCCAGTGAAGCTGCCATCACTTCACTCGCTGCTCTCACCCCTGCACTGTCACTTCCTCCTCTCTTATGTGTCATGGAAGTCTTTCAGCAGGGTCCTCCGTCTCTGCTCTGCTATGTGCATCTGATTCTCTAAGTCCTGGTAAAAGAGAAGGTACAAACTGTTAGCACAAACTCCCTGGAGAAGACCTCATTTTCCTGAGGGAGACACTAAACTCCAGCCTGAGAAGCACCAACCATCACACACTTCATGCACACTCTGGATTACAAGAGTCCAGATCTTCTTTCTTTTTACGTGGGTTTCCTCTGCAGTTACCTGGCTTCTGCTCTGTCTAAAATACTACACACTTAAGAAACCTGCTTTTCACCAGAAGGCTGCATGCAGTCTCCTCCAGAGCTCCGTGGAACTTATTTCATTTTGCAGTAATCCCCCCAGCTCTTCCTCCTCTCCCAGAAGGCAGTGAGCACTCTGCTTCTACATCATCTGCTGGCTAAGAGTGATTTCTGGATCTAGTTTCTCAGAGCCCTCACTTGACAGCCTTAGTGCTCCTGCAGAAGTGTTAAGTCCAACAAACAAAATCTGGCCAACAGGCTCAAGCAAGCAGAACACTCACCCCTCTATCATAGCTGTCTGCTCGCTCCACCTTCCATGAGAGATTTTCAATTTCCGCTTCCAGCTGGGCCTGCTGGTATTCAAACTGCAAAGAGCAAAATTAAAGACATGAACAAGAAACTAGTTTAGTGGAGCAGTTTCATACCACACATTACACTTGAGGACCAGACAAATGTGTTCTGCTGACAGCAGTGCTGGCAGAGCAGGTTTGTGTCTCCTCCTTATCCACCTTCATCTAGACGGCATCACCCCTTCTGGGAGTTTCTTATGTAAGAACTCCCCAACCTGCATCACCCAAACCCTGTCAGCCTAAAAACACAGCAAGTGACAAATATCTCCTAATTCAGCTTATTTTGCCATAAACAGGTCACAAAATGCTCTCATAAGCAGCTCTGCAGGCAGAGCAGAGGGACTGTTAACCACTGCTGGGAGCAGCAACTTGTTCCACTGGCACAGTCAGATCCAGAAGAGAACATCTACCCACAGCCTTAGAGAACACATGATGCCATGAAGAAAGATTCTGTAACAGGTTTTACAGGACAGTTGAGTCAAAGAAAAAACTCTTCACTGAATTCAAGGTTACTTTTGTACTTTTTCAGCCCATGAGATGCACCAAGCCAGCAAGGAACTTATAGCAGGAATAAAAAGCAAAGCTACGCCCTGATCCAAGGAAAAGCTCTCCTTCAGTAGCTCTTCACATGAAATATGGCCCACAGTATTGTGACAAATCTTACCAAGAAATAAATGCACACTTCCAGCCTCAAAACATTCTGGATAAATGGCTTGTTAGGGAAAGTGAAGTCCCCTGGGAAAATAATGTAATGTATAAGAGGACAGAGCTGCTGGTCGACTTGAAGATGGAAGGTGCAAACTCACCTATTTATCCTGTCCTTATCTCAAACTCAGGACTAATATTTCAGACACTGCCCAGATCTGGAATTCAGCCCAGCATGCTGCCAGCTATACCCCAGAAAGTTACCAGCAAAAAAAAAAGAGCAGAACATCTTACCAGCTTCTTTCTGGGACCAGACTCCATGTAGTAGGCATATGGATATGTGTACTGCAGGGTGTAACGACACTGTTCAGGAGTGGGAGGAAGAGAGAGAGAGAAAAGGACAAGAATCTCAGTCTTGTAAGTCAGCACAGTCACATTTATGTGATCACTACAGGCTAAGAAGCCACCTCCTGACAACTGGACATTTCCTGGTAGAACTTCCTGCACCTTCCTTGGAAGAACTTGTGCAGTTCTGTATATTGTGGAATATAACTTCACAGAGGTCAATTCCAGATGATTTTTGGTTAGTTCACGTCCTAGACCAGAGGTGCTGTCCACATAATCATAACTCTTAAATTTCTTTCCTTACTTGGTGTTATGAATTTAGCATTCTGGCATGTATTCTCTTCCCTGTGCCAAACAAGACACAATTACCCACCTTTGCAAGTAGTTTTGCAGCATTCTGTAGGTATTGCCAGTCTATCCATGTTCCCAAGTTGTTCATAACTCTTTCTTGGATTTTCTCCTGGATTCGTTGGTATGTCTGTGCCTCCAGCTGTAGGCTTTTATTGTGATTCTCCCACTGCAAGGGGTGGGGAGACAGGGAAAGGAAAAAATGGCATGAGAACAGAGTACTACTGCTGTAAAAGCACAAGCTCTAGCAAGCAGAAATTGGAGTGGGCAGGAGTCCAGCAAGGCAAAACATGCTGTGGGAAAGAATGGCAAGGCAGCACCTCCAGTAGCAGGTGGCGGAGGCTGTAGACAATAGACTGACAGCAGCAAGAGCAGGGAGCAAACCCAGCTCCTCTGAGTGGGAATGCCCTCTGGTTACACAGTGACCTTGTGTCTAACAAGGGGGAAAGTCATGGTGATTCCTCTACTTAAAGCATTTCTATAGGAAGGTCAAGAGTTTAAATTAACATTTGACATGGGCTCAGTGAACTCCAATATCCATGTGCACATCGTAGACATGGCTATTTCCCAAAGCCTGTTGGTCTGGAGAGCCAGGAACGAAGATATTTGTTTTACAACAGGACTTGGCTCATGCTGTGAAGAATAAACTCATTTTAATGGGGAGACTGAAATGCAACAGTATACCTCTACCACATTCTCTTCTAGAGATGCTGCTGTTGAGTTGCTCTGCATGGCCAGGTGCATGGAGCCTGCTGTGTAGACAGAGATGCTCTGATGGCAACTTTCACAAATGTGATTATATGAAACTTTAGTAAAACTTTGTTACAGCCAATGGAGCTTTGAACATGGCAGAGTTTATTTAGTTTCTGCCTGTAAAAAGACATATGGCAAGGAACTGAAGTTCCCCCGTCCTGAAAGGAAATTACTGGAGCAACATCTATCCACTGCAGCAGCACTCAGCCTGCAGGTACATGGTACAGAGGCACACAGGTACTACTGATTTTCTCTAGCACAAGGGAGTATAGGAGTGAATACAATTCGCTTTGGGTCACTGGTTTGGACAGGACTTTCAGGGCACGATTTTGAGTGAAAAACAACAGGGCCTGAAAATTCTGCACAGATTCTCTTTGGGCAGTTTCTTGCATGGAGATTGCTGGCAATGACCTTTGCACCAGGCAGGGAGCATTAAAAGGCTACAGCAGCTCTGGCCAAGGAGATGTCTCCTACCCTCTCAAAATAGAACAAGTACTTCTTAAGGGCCTCCCTGGCCTGTGCTTGCTGACTCTGGTTTACAATATCAGGATTCTCTTTGTACCGACTGCATTCGTAGTACTCGCTGCCGTGAGTCTTCCAATCTCCCAGACACATCCAGCAGAAGTCTGCAGAAAACAGCAAAAAACCCACTGTGATGCACAGAAAAAAAACCTCTGATAAAGAAAAGCTTCAGGAGACAGAGCCCATCTGTTTTCAGATATTTCTGCTAAGCCAAGAAACACACACGTTTTGAATCATCTTGCAAAACAGAACTCAACAGTGAGCCAAAAATACCAGCCTGTCTTGAAGATTTCAATTGCACAGCCTCTCATTCAACTATGGAAAATAAATCCGGAAGTTCTGCATCCTGCACACCAAAACCACTGGGCAGAACTGCACTTGCACTCTGCACATACTGTCACTCTGGGTTAGAGAAGAGGCTGGAAGTCTGTTTTGTGAGTTGCACCCTCCCCACCATGGGCACACTGCCCCATGCAAACATCTGTCTGAATAAAACATGAACAATCATATCCAAAGTCATGCAAAAGAAAGTCTGCCCTCAGTTCTCTCCAGGAAGGAACTACCCAGGTAATGTTAGATGTCAGTGGTCTATGGCACTTTGAGTTAGAAGCTGCTGAAATAGGAAGAAGGTGGAGTAAAGAGAGCAATAGTAAAAATAGCAGAACATGGCAATTTTCTGATTTCAGAGTGAGGTGAGAGTTCTGCTGGGAAGGAAAAGAGATGGAGATTAAGTTACTACAATAAGAATCCCTTCTGTGTTACTTATGATAAAGAGACCGAAATCTGTATTTCCTGAGTTCATCAGCCTTCTTGAGTGCTAAGTCACCATGGTACCTTGGCACTTGCCTGCTCCCCCTTGTCACAGAGCTCCATCAAAGCACATCCAGTGCTGCCAAGAACCCCAAAGCGAAGGAAATGAGAGAGGACAGTCATCTTTAATCAACTTCCCAATAAGGTTCTGATATTACAATAGTTTTAGTGGTACACTTAACTCAGAAGGCTGAATACAACTATCTCACTCCAAGGCAACAAAAATTAATTCTGCCATGAAAAGGTAAGTGCAAGAACAGGTCATCATTTTGTAGGGCCACACAATGGGCCAAACACACTCAGGCTGCTAATTGCACAGGGGTGGACTGAGAAGTTCAACAGCAGCTGTTACAGACAACAATTTACTTTTACTTAGCTCCTGCAGTTTCATCTGGGTTGAAGCTCATTATTTCCATCACTCAGCAGAAGAACTTAAGATGATCTGAGTAAACAGCTGTGTTTGACAGTATTTTCAGCTGGTTACAAATACAATTATATGGAAAGCTCTCCTGTGAGCTGGATTCCACTGTTAATATTATGGAGACTTCTCTATCCAATAGACATGTCAGGGTACAGAAGCCAAACCAGCACTGAATCAGAATGCAGTTGAGATCACAGCCAGTGGTGGAAAAAAAGCTATCACACAGAAATCTGTAATTAATATCCTCTTCAGCTTTTACTAGGGGAAAAATATTTTAGCCCATGTTCACAATTTGTCTTCATATCACAAAAAAAAAGAGAAGGGACCATCACCATTGACAAACGTTGCAGAGAAAACAGCTTCCAAATCCAACTTACCATGCTTGCATTTGGAACATTGCTGAAAAAGAAGAGACAAGAGCACTTGGTTAGCAGAAAGTGTGGGAAAAAAATTCAGCTTAGAACAAGGGAGGTTTGACGTGTTCAGGGAATTACTCACCATATGATTGCAGCCTCCATTCTTTTCAATACAGATATTGCACTTGGGACACTGAGGAAACAGAAGCAATTGTTAGATCCAATTCTAGCAGCCTTCTGAAGAATGACAGCACTTGTGTGATTATTCCTCTCTGCCTTTTTTTCTTTAAAATATGCATTCACGTATGAGACATATTCTCATATGAGAATATTAGCATTTATACCCTGCTTCCCACCAGTTCCTGACAGCTCCATTTAAAAGAAGGCGGAAAGGCAAAGTCAGGAAGTTACACTGCAGCACTGGACTGTTTCCTCAAGAAAACAAATTTACTCTTGCTACCCCTTGTAAAACTGAAGGTCTTGCTGAGTTACCTGAGTTACCTTTGCAGCTACTCAGGCACAGGGACACAATTAGTTCATGTATGACAGTGCATCACAGCTACTTTGACTACAGGCAAGTGTCACTATATTCTGCCTTCAGCAGCCACTAAGAAATGACATCTCAGCTACCTACAGAGATTCTGCCTAACCACAGGAGAGCTGCACACATCTTCACTCCACAAATACCCTGGAGTGTCCAGATACATTTTTTGGGTTACACAGGTACAAAGGAGGAAGTTTTGCTACTTCATATAAATTTTCATGTCAGGCAAAATGTATGCCAGGACAATGCTCAATAAAACTGAATCTTATTTTGGCAAACAAGCATAGCAGAAACAATACCATCACATGCTGACACCTTCTCCAGAGAAGGAAGGGAACTTGAAATCTCTGGTCCATCCAAGTACCCCCTTTCCTAAGATAACTGAAGCTTGCAGCTAATCAGCACTGTCACAATTGCCACTGGCCATGGTAGAACAAATGTAGCTAAGAACCGTTTTGAAGTCAGGCCACAAAATGCCCAAAAGACATTAAAAGTTCCAATCTCAGACTGCTAATTTAAAGGATAAAGAGAGTATATTTATATGACAAGTCTATAGGTAGGCTAGCGTGCACAATATGTAATATTATTTCTTTGTCTTGGGTCTAAATCTACTAGAAGTACTCCAGTGTCTAATTTACAGACTTCAACTATCCCATGTTGCAGTCCTTGCCAAATCAAGACTATCTCCCTCACCCTCCAGTTCATAGTACTGCACAAAGCTGTTCAGGCTTAAACACCACTGGTGCCTTTTCTGGTATTGACTTCACACTTACGACACCCTCTCCTTCCATTTTAAATACGTCTCCACTGATCATTTCCAAGTAGCCACAATTCTTTTGCCTGTGGGAGGACAGTGCACCTGGCTGTCAAAGATGTTCACACCAGGTCTGGAATAAGGACCACCAGGTCCTTACTGCATGAGAGCAGCTAAGCTTCCCACACAAAGCATTTCCAAGACATTGAGTTGAGTTATATCACTGCCATAGGGACATAATTAGTTCATATATGACAGTAGCTTCTGACAGAAGCTTCTTGACAGCCCCTAGGGAGCTGTGAGAATTTGCAGTCTGTGAAAAACAAGAACACAATGGTATGTGTATAGAATTATATCCTGCTTTTCAGGCAGGGCTAGAGGACAAGAAATAACATGCAGGTGCCTGTCCTTACATCTTTAGTGTGAGCACTGATGTAGTTGGCTGTTTCAGAGTCATCTGCACACTTGGTGAGCCATTTCCGAATGGTAGCGCAGTCTGTGGGCGCGTGGTACATCTGCCGACACTTAAAGCTTAATGGGGGGGAGAAAAAAAGAAAAAGACATATCAATTTCCAAGGAAACAACTCAAGAATTGAGGTTTTCCTGACCAAAATCCGGGGGGTCCAGTAGGTGATGCAAATGCTCTTGTGTATTACTAGAGTGTAAAAACCAAGACTGAACTGCAACTCCTCCATTTCTTGTGTAAAAGCCAGAGTCAGGATGAAAATGAACCTAGGCCTGACAAATCGTGTCTGAGGACTGACATGTCTCTTCCTAGAGCCCACCTATGTCTCCTCTAACACGACTGCAGAGTTCTGGGACAGACCAGTCACTTACAAGTAGCCTGACTCCAGTGGCAGACATCAGGCATCTGCATAACCATGACTTGACAGCCCCGGGTGAGTAAGGGCCATTTGCACAGAGATACCAGAAAGCTGGGTCTCTGAACTGGGAGTCAGATGCTTTCAATAAACTTAAAAACTCAGTACCAGCAGAGAGCAAGGAGGACTCCATGTTTACTACCAGAATCTATGCCAACCACTGTGACTAGGAAAATTTTTAACCTAGGCAAAATGTGAGAATGGTAGATTTGTAACCCCTTGCTTACTCAAGCTCTGCATTCCCTGGGTGTCAGAACACCCAAGTTCCCAGGAGTGTAGGGAGCAAGCAGACGTCTGACCACCTGCAGAAGTCAGATCACAAGTGTCCAATTACTCAGGCTTACTCAAGTTACAAACAACTCTAGCAAAGCATTTCAGATACTTCTACACACCAAAACTGCTGGCAAGCAAAAGGAGTGGCTCTGAGGACAGTACACACTTTCTCTGTGATCTGTAACCTTCTCTGTTTCTTACCAGAAGACCTCATTGCAACGATTGCACTGCACTCGCCGGGCTTTAGGCTCTTGTACCTGTATGACCATAGGGCAATCTGCACCAGGACAGAGCTGCAGCTGGTAATGGCTCTGTGGACACACCAAGGGAGTAAGATTAGCAGTGGGTGCAGAGGAGCATTATCTGTTCAACTTTAACCACTTCTGTCCTCAAAAGCATACAAGGCAGTTATTTCATATTAAAAAAGAGTGGAAAGTGTCACCAGGTCTTGGCTATCAGAGCAAATGCTGCCTTTCCTCATATGGAAGAAGTTTATTAGTTACAGCTTCTCTAGAACAGGGAATTCAAGTGGACAGTTACAGACTAAGTGAGCACAACAAACAAGACCCCATAAAGACACTAAACAAACTATTTTACTCCATTTGAGCTCTTTCCCCATCTTCTCCTTATGTCCCAGAAGCTATTCAGCTGCTCTCCTGTAGTGGCCATTCTTTCCCCAAAGGTCTCTTATTGAGAAGAGGTGACACCACACTTTTATACTGCTTTGTTGCTTTTTGAATGTTCCCCGTCTGTTCCCAGTTACCAGAATACTCCTGTGTATTTAACCTTAACAACTGCTGTTTTAATTTCAAAAAAGCTCACATAAAATGTAATTGAGCAAGCCATTTCAGCTGGGCTACCCGAAGTGGAGGGACTTATTTTTCTGAACCTAAAAATATTTATGTAAGAACAAGAAGGACTAAAATAATCAGATTGAAGTTTTGAAATTCTTAACTGCAACACTCTGAGAATTCTGAAGCACAAGTCAAGGAGTTACTGAATGACCTTACAGCAGGATTTATTTTGGCAACCTGCTAGAGCATTTTGTCAGTGAGGCTGTCCTCCAGAAGCAGCCACACCATGCCTATTGAGGACAATTTTGCTGCAGTTACTGCAGTTCTAATAAAAAATGCAAGACACTTCAAACAAAATTTCTGCAAGTCATTGGTGACTTGACCCAGGGATTTTTAAAACTCAAAATATCTACTACCTCCACATAGTCCCTGAAGAGGTAGCGCCTGTACTTGTCTTTCAGCTCTTCACTAGGCAGCAATGGAAAGACAAAGTCTTCTGGTGTTCGGAGTAGACAGTCCTGAGCCATGCAGGACACCCCTGAGAAGAGAAAGCAACATCTTAGCACAGTGCAGCTTATACTAAGGGGTGAATGCACAGAAAGTATTCAACACAGTTTCCTTGGTGCCATCTGTTGTTGTGGCGAGAGGGATACAACTGTGAAACAAATCAGGGCTGCTGAAAAGCTGAAGCCCAACTGTCTTCAGCAAAAGATGACAGGGCACATGTGACGGGGCACGGGCACTGCAGTACCAGTGAGTGCTTCAACTAGTACTCATAAGGTCAGATACTTAAATTAGAAAATAACACGTTACTGCCATGCCAGCATGAAAGACAGGCTAGGAAAAGCCCAAAGCAACTCTGGCAACTACTGGCTTCTCCCCAACACAAAGGGAACAGATGTTTGCATCCACAAACACTCCAGGGGCATTGCAACAGTACATCATCACAGATGCAAATTCAATTCAACAGATTTGCAGTTTCTAACTTGTTACAGTCATGTTTTTGACTCATCAGAATGGCCAGTGGGGCAAATACAGACCCAGCACAGCATCCACCTTGAACTCACCGACTCCAACACCATCCTTGACGAGCACTGTACAGTGCTGCTCCCAGCAGCTGCGACAGAACTGGTGTTGACAAGCCAGAGAGAGCAAGTTCTCCTTCCGGACAAACTGCATGCACACGGCGCAGTGGTGGGAGGAATGTACCATTGCCTGGGAGAGAGACAAATCAGCAGTACAGTGAAAGCATCCCAGATCTCCCAGAGCATTTTGAGCTCATCCATAGACACCTGCATCATCCTGTGACACTGGTCTCCAGGGAGCTCTAGGCCAGAACAGGTGCATAAGCAGCTGGTGTGCTAAGGTGCTGCACTGCCCCAAACAGTCAGTTCTTCTTAAGAACCTCTCATCTCACAAAGCACAACAAGTTGACAGTCACTGAAGAGTTTCTGCCTCTCCTCCAGTGCTGCCCAGAACTCACTTTTACTTTTCTGGTTCTTACTCTTGCCTTGTTTGAAATACATAATTGTGTTAGTCCTTCCCTGGATTTACTAATATTCTTTGTTAGCTGGGCCAGACTATCTCCACAGGCTCTGGAGAGCAGCTGTCACTGCAAACAGACTTAGCAATGCCCTTTTACTGGACAGTAATTTGGTAATGGAAGACGCAATTGTAGACTGTTTATACAGAGAGGAAAGGGAATTCACAAACTATCACCTCCCATCTCTTATCTTCTGCCTATGCTACATTTGGCAAAACAGGCATCATCCCTTCAGCTGAAAAGGATTAAGAGGGTTTGTTTCAAATCAGGCATAACTGCTATTGCTTCACCAAATCGGTGAAAGTAGTCTAGTTTCCCCCTATCTAGTGCAGAGCTGATCCCTAGACAACAGATCCAGGCTTCGACACATCTCTGCTCACCCCTGGGACCTGCCGAACTAGGTCTAGCCCAGCATCATCAAAACTAAGGCTCTACAAAGCTGTCAGCTGGAGTTTATGTTCCAGTTTTTCCTTTCCTTACAATCACTTTTCATTCACTTTGCCACTCGTGGAGAAGCTGGTGTGAGCCTGTCATCGGTTTCCATGCTGGAGATGCGGAGCAGCAGCACCACAGTATGCAGCCACATGACTGACAGAGCTTGATTTACGTCATGGCCACATGAAAGAGGAAGTAATGCAAATTTGTTCTAAGTGGCCTCACTTATGGACCAGAACAAGATTCACCGAGTCTGCAATTGCACTGATTGCCTGGATCAGCTGCTCCACCTGAACAGCACACGTGCTACCTCAAACCCTCTCTGAGCTCACCACTACAGCTTCTCCCTACAGGGTCAGTCCCTCTACAGACACTCACTATGAGCATCTGTCCCCAAAATCATTCTGCCTTACAAGCTGAAGCACAGAGCAGCTTGCCCTAGCACACACAGACTGTAATGAATTGCCTAGCAAATCAAGTTTAAATTAACCTTTTACGCAAAATATCTTTCTTCCTAAAATAAAATCACCATTTGTAGGAGACTGAAGAAATGATTAGTGGCTCAAAACAACTAAAGTGTGTGTTTAGGTGGGGGCAGGACAAGTTCTGCAAAGATGGGGTGGTCATTGCTCCACATCCCACTCACTGGAGCCTCTGGTCCAGGCCCAAAGTAGATCAAGCCTCTGGAGCACTGAAAGCCCCACCTGTGGGGAGGGACCAGAACAGACAAAAGGCCATGAGGAGGGTGTGCCCTGATGAGTCCCACTGCCTAGGACCTTACAGCAGCTAAGACTGCACTGGATCCAAGGTGGTGACTATTAATCTCTCTTTCTCTTTCTTATTTCTTTCTTCTCCTAACTTCCTTTTCTTGAAATCTAGATGGATTAGAGTTTGCTAGGTAGTGCCTTGCCTTACTTTAAGGATGTTGCTTCAATATTTGCCAAGTCCTTTATGGTCCAAAGTTTGTAAGTAAAAGTTTGCTATTTAACCTCCTGAGAAGTTTGTTGTCATCTCCTGCACTCTACCCAGGGGTATCAAAGGTCCTTTCAAACACTCATCAAGTGAGCTCAGGGCGTGACAATTCTTCAGCAGCAGGGAGCAGGGTGTCCTTGAGGGCGGTGAGGAGCTACTTTCTACTGGGATAACAGAGCGCTGGACAAAGGAGAACTGTTACTCAGTTAAGCCGAATTTTCCAGCAGAGAGATCGTGATAACCTGTGAAAAGTGTGATCTCAACTGTTACCTTCAGTTAGAGTTGCTAAAAGATTACAAAGCTTGTCCAGCTTTGAATGTTCTTGTGGAAAAAATAAAGTATTTGGCAAAAAGAAGAAAAAAAAATTGGTAAGGGCAAATCCATAGCCTGCACGCTTCTAGGAGCTGCTTTAATAGCTACTCAAAGAGATAAACAATGAGATAAGGTGGTGAATGAGTCTTTGACTGAATTGGTTAAAATATTGCAGGCGAACTTGGAGGTAGAACACAGTGCCCAGCAGAAAACACATAATGAGTTAAATGCTGAAAAGAGATTAACAAAAAGCCTGCATATTTGACTAAATGAATCCGTTGTAAGAGAAAGAGAATTAGATTTACAGATTGCCTGCTTGAAGGGGGAGGATTTGGAGAATGAGGTGGGGCTTTCCAGCCTCACTAGAGAGGTGGACCTTGCTGCCGATGATGTCACCTGCCTTTATCCTTGGGAGGAGCTTGATACAGCAAAGCCAGACCACCAACCTCTCCCTAAACTCTGCCCACTTATAAAGACTGATGCCGTTTATGAGAGGGAGTGTGAGGAGGTAGCACCCACTGCAACAACTAAACAAGTGCCCTGTTCTGCAACTGAGCTGGCTCAGCTGCAAGAAAAATACAGCAGGCATGCAAAGGAAACTGAAATAGTATGTGTGGAGGATTTCACTGATGGGGGGAGACAGGATAAAGCTTTTGGAGGAGGACGCAGAAGGACCCTGGGGTCCCAGGGTGTCCTTCACTGCATACTGACAGAGAGTCCTGATCTCTGACCCAATGGGCAGCCTACTGGGCAGGAGGTTTAGACCCCTTGGAGAGGGGAGAAACCATCTCTATCCTCACTCCAATGTTGGGTAATCTCACTGAGAGTGTGCAATAGGCTGCTTGCCTCCAATTAATACATAAGAGGTGTCTTGTACCCTGTCAGCCTTCTCCCATGCTGTTGCTTGCTGAGTCAGAGAGAATACACCCCCTGATTAAAGGACTATCTGACTCACTGAAGCTTTAGGCAACTTAATTGCTTAGAGCTTAGAGCTGTTCGCAGGGGTGGACCACAGGCAGGACCCGGTCATATGTGGGGGCAGTTGGTAACCTATGGCAGACAGGTAGGATTTGTTGCAAATGAAGAGTCAGACTGCTGTCCAAACGGTGAAGCTCAGGGAACTCATGGGTAGCCACAGATGACCATGGCAGAGAACACAAAGTTAACACCAGATGGAGAGTTCCTTCTTTTTAAAACCAGTCCAAGTAGGACTGGGTTTTCTTTTCTCTCTCCTCTTACAGGTGTTTCATGAGAAGATGATTGGCCATGAGAAGATGAAGTGGCAACAGGACTGAAGAGTTACACTGTTCTTCACTGCATCAATTACTTGCATGCATTTTGTCTCAGTAGTTTTGTGATGTTTATATTTGTAATGTTTTGTCTCAGTTTTGAAGTATGTATAGAAGTTTGCCTCAAGCATTATTTTGGGTTGCCACACTGGGTGATAAAGATTCCTATACTACTTCCTACTTCCTCAGAGCAAAATATAAAATTACTGTAAATTAAAGTTGTGAAAGTGTTTGGTCCAAACCCAGGACCCTGCCAAGAAGGTTGAAATGGCCCATTGCAGGGAGAATATTTAAGTGATAGCTGATACAAGACTCAGATAAATCTTGAAATACATAGACTAAATTGCAGCTATGTCCTATTAGAAAGACTTTTTTTTTTTCTGGACTTGAGGCAAATAATTTGAGCCCATGAAGCTTACACTCCCTGTCAGCTTAACTTTTTCACTATCTCCTAGTTACAAGACAACTCAGATGCCAAATCGGGCTGTTAAGATCTCCTCTCCCCCACAATCCAGAGTGCTTCCCAGATGTAGTATTTTATCCCTCAAAATCTGACACGTGGCAATGTGTTCCTAGGGTAATTCTGCATTGTACCAAGACACTCACCGTGAATGAAATCTATAAAAATGCAACAGGAAGCTTCTGTTTAAAGAGGTGGGAGCTGGGGGGGAGAAGTATCTGAAGATCTGTGTAGCCCTGGCTACAAAACACAAGTTGTTGGTTCACATATCAGCAGTGACTGACTCAGCAACAACACAACTCACTGGGAGATTTAGATTAAGCATCCCTGAGCTGAGCAGTGCAAACAATCATCTCAGGTAAAAGAAAAGATAAAAAAATTTAAAAATCTGTTCCAGACACAGACAAGCTCTGTTCACTCTGTGCAGCCAAAACAAAGTCTCAGTGTCTTTTATAGAAAACAGAACTGGAAGAGGCAGCCAAGCCCATGCACTCTGCTCCTTCCATTGTGTGCCATTGCTCATGCCAAAAAATGATCCAAATTTTGTTGAAGAAAGTAGTTCTTGAACACCACCTGCAAGCCAACAGCAAAGCTGCTATTTAAATATTAGAGTCCTCTTGAATGCATTCTCATTTCAGAAGTAAACCCAGCAATGAATTAGGGTGTCAGACTTGAGTTTACAAGGGGTTAACACTGGACAGAGTATGCCATTAGTAATGCAATCCTCCATGAGGAGGGTCAGAGGTGTCTGCCAAGAGAACAGACAGGATAGTTCGCATACTTACATGTTTGGATGAGGTGGGCTGAACTCGTGCTTCTACTAGCAATTGGGCAGCATTAGACTTGTGCCTGAAAAGGCAATTGAAGAATGATCAAATCAATTTCTGAACACAGTTTGCATTGTTAAATTGATCCTTCTTCCCTGAATAAACAGCTTGCTCTGTGCAAATAGTAGGGTGGGTTTCAACAAAGAAAGTGGAAATGTCTCCTGTGTGAGGCTCCTTCATATAGCGAGCTGAGCTTCCATCAACAAAACTTTATGAGAGTTTATTCAGAACTAGAAATACTACTTCTCCTGGTAATGGATTAACATTTCCTTTACACTTCTTGATGAATATTTTTCTACAACTGTCTCCCTCCCATGAAAAATTAATTTCAAGCTAAGATTTTCCATCCAGACTCCTAGAGCAGTCCTAAGCCACTGTCCACAATAACACACACCAGTGAGGCTCCTGACTGTCTCCTGTTCCTCTGTAAAATCAAGTTGTCCTGGTGAAGTCTCACTTTAACTCTAGACTATTGTCTAGTTAAGTATTTACTCTGTGACAGATGATCATCCTTTAGGCATATGAAGCTGTCGATCAGCAGCCATAGAATTAAACACATTTTGATGTTTGTGATTTCCTTTACAGATGAACGTTTATATCTCCACGAATTCAGAAACAGCAGCATCACTGTTGAGGCCCTGTTTTAAGTCCTCCCTCCTCAGCAGCATTTCTTAGTTGTACTAGTGAGCTTTCTTTTGATAATGTTATGTTGTACTAAGAGAGAAATTTGAGGACTAGATCAACTGGAGAACAATTTGCAAATTCATCACTTTAGAAGTAAACCCTTCCCCAAATTTCCTCTTGTTTAAGTCTCATCAGTTAAACTGCAGGATCACCCTGAGCTGCTATGCAGGAATGTCATCCTCCTTGAACCCCAGAGAAAAGCTTTCACAGGATACAGGGTAAGCAAGGAGGTAACAGCATCCACACACAGGATGCATCTTCCATACATTCTCTGGATGAAGTTGCTGGCTAGGGGGCCAAAAATGTCAGGGCAGAATGAGTCAAGCTGATATGCTCTCTATTTTCAGACAATGTTCAGTTCTGAGCCAGTATTTTGTGGAGGGGCTGCCAGCCAGCACTGCCTCCCAATATACTTCCTGCATATGTTTGGGCAGAGTCTGAACTCTCTTTTTGAAATCAGCTGGAGGGCTTTGTCACAGTGACAAGGGAGCTGCAGTGCTCAGTTCTCTCACACTATCTTCTCCTGCTCTCCAAATGCTGGCCAGCTTGGGAAAAAAACCATCACTTAACGTCAAAAGGAACAAAAATTTCAATGTGCTCCTTAAGACTTATGGTTCCTATGTTCAAAGAAGATCTATTACCTTTATGTCTGTTAAATAAATATAGATGCAGCACTCTCAATCTATTATCTCAAAATTTAAGATAAACCTGTCTAGAGGGTTCCAAGCATAACAATAATTCCTAAACTGAAAGACATTTACCACTACTACCCTCTCCCTGTTTAAAAATTTCTTACAGGCAGTGCAGCCTCAACAAATCAGTAGTTTCCCTCTGCTCCCTAAAACGGACTGCATGTCCTGCTTCTAGGTCCAAAGACACTTGCCAAAAAATACACCTATGGATGCACCCTGAGCATTTCTGCAAAGCCAGGGGGAAAGCACTAAGCACAGAAGAGATAAGACTATTTACACTTACCTTTCCAAAATCTCTGAGATTTGCCAGTGGAAACTAACTAATACTAGCTTTGCAACAGCATGTGATACCTAGGTGGAAAATAAAAGAAAAAAAAAAAAAAGTCAAACAGCACATTTTGAAGCATACCTCTGCTTAGGACTATGATTTTCATATAGAAGTTGTACAAACTCAGTACAATATGCCAGTGATAATCAATTTACATTAAATTGCTAGACACGATGGTCACAGCCAGTACTTCTGCAATCTAAAAGTTGGAATGAAGTATGGATGTACCAAAAACTAAGTCACATACTTCATTACAATAGCACCGAGAGGAAAGAATCAAGAATGCACTGGATTAGCTTAACTGCTTATGGAAGCCCCACATCCAGTCCTAACTATCATCACCATTCTGGAGGGCCAGACTAGACTGGGATCAGGGTCCTCACTAAATGTGCTAAGTAGGAACCTCAGGGCAGACAGATACCACTTACTGAGGTGGAGAAGCAGCAACAGGCTGCAAATGCAGGCCAACTATGACAGCAAAAGGTATGGGGAAAACACAAAACATTTTGCCAGCCCTTCACTGTAGAGAAGAAAGTTACACGCTGCAGTGGAAGAGAAAGACAGAAAACTGCTGTGACAAGGCCTGTTCCAATGCAGAGCTGCTTGCATTACGTGGACTCTTGGCAAACACTAGCACAATCCATGCTAGCCTGAGCACCATCAGAGTACTGCAACATGACATTTAAAGTCATGCTACAAGGGCACAAGCAAACAAGTTCTCTTTCATTTTACATATCAGTTCATTTCAGAAGAAGACAGACTTCTCTGCTTGCACAAAAAGACTCCTACCTACCAAGACCACAGACATCTGCTGAACTGATGGACCTTCACCCTGCTTCATGACCCCTTCAGGTCCTAGAGTTCAAACAAAGCAGGTGTCTTCCAAACAACAGAGCTTTTCCAGGGGAATTCAGAGGGCTGACAACGCCTGTCTCCTCACTGCTATCTGTGCTAGAAAGCACCTGGGCAAGTTTGATGTCTGCACATTCTGCATTCAAACACCGTCTGACACTAAAGGGCTCTGCCTCCTGCACTCCAAGACGAGTTATCACCAAGGAACCTCTCCACTCTGCTCAAAGAAAACAACTCCTTCTGTTCTAGCTGCAGGAAGAGGTGCTTTTTTTTTTCTCCTACAGAAGCTGTCAGTCCCAATAATCAGCAGAAATACTGTAAGCCTTCTTGATTCCTGCTACAGGTGAATCACAGGCAGACATAGCACACCAACACAATCCTGGAAGGAAAACAAGCAATAGTCACTCCTACAAAAACAGCTGGGCTCTGCATGCCTAGGAGCAGCATATTCATTACTCTTCTAAGTCAACCCTGCTGAAGAGGTGCAGTTTCACAACACAACCGACCTATTGCTGCCACATGATACTGCCCTAGTCCTGCACTGGCATTTTTCAGTGCTGGACAGTTGAGTCAGCGAATAAAAGCAGGGCAGCATCAAAACATGAAGCAGATGTGGTGTTTAATTGACTCTTACCCATCTCTACACTCTGATGTGCCCACTTTGTTGACCACTAGGAAATCCCAGTAATAAAAGAGCAATTTTTAATGTACACATAACCCTTTTTCCAGGAGAGCCAAAGCATTAGCTCATGCTGTGCAAAATCTGGCATGTCACCTTCCTCAACTTTACCAGGAATGTGATGTGACCCTCTGAAAACAAAGGCTGCCAGGCAGCATTGCCCTCCCTCCCGGCACAGAAGCCTGTGATTAGATGGAGTGTGGCACACAGCGCTGCTGCTGCTGCCAACACACACAGTCTGCATGGATGAAGTGCCACTGCCAGCCTGGGATGGATTGTTATCTTAAGCCCCCAGCCTGGCAGACCCAGACAGACACCTCTGACTTGTTTGTACAAGGAAAACATCTGCATTTGAGTCTGTAAAACAAACAAACATCAGGAATGTGGTCTCTACAAGACTGGCTTCCTACAAATGCAAACCACATGCTAATGAATCATTCTTTAACAGTACTGAAACTATTTCTCAGTAGCAGTAAGGAAGAACTACTCTCCTGACAGAAAAAAACAAACTGCTGGATTAATGGGAAGCTGATCTGCAACACAAGAAAATGAATATTTTTCAGTCAGAATTTCAGAGCCTGAGGTACAGCATTTGTTGCAGTATTATGATTTCATGGAGTTACTTCTTCCCTGAGGAGGAGTCAAGTACATTCAAGACTGAAGATGTACGGAAAGAGAAAGACAAATACCAGCAAACATTTCTGAAATCTAACGAACTATCCAAACTATCCTCAAATGCTTTTGAGCCAAATTATTTATCAGACAAAATGTGGAATTAATGCTCCAGAAAGATGCCAGACTAACAGATTTAGAAGAATAACAAAGCTTCGTGAGTATTCCTATTTAACTCCAACTGCAAGCACCGACTGGATCAGCTACAGTGCTAATTTTAGCACTTTCATCACAAAAGCACACAAGAACATAACATTTTCAATTCATAAAGCCTGATTCATGACATCAGACCACTTTCATAAAAGCCCTAAAGCAGAAAAATTTTTGATACTACCTGATCGGAGGGCATGTGATCTTGCAAAACAGAAGTCTCAGAGTCAGACAGTTGCAGCAACGTACACACAGTCTCCTTGGCACAGAAGTACCAGTTCTTACAGATTAGAGATAGGTAACATTCAAACTGTAAGAAAGAGGGATGGGAGAGGAGCAAACAACGGATGACGTTGGGGCTGTGCCTGCTGAGTGGAGTCTCACCACATGCTGTGTCCTGCTCACCAACAGCAAGGCTGGTAATTCAGAAGACAAAAGTAAATACCATCAGGGGCCAACACTATTGAGGAGATTCCAGAAAATGAACATGAGAAGAAAAACCAAATGTTTAACAAAAAACTGCTTCTATTGATTAGCAGCGCTCCACAGCCTCTCTTCAATGACTGTACACACAATGACTGAATGATTGTACCAAGTCAGCCAGTTCTTCCACAATAACACCCCAGAATAGGTGAAGCATTTCTTTGTAAGCAGGAGCAAAAACATGCTGAGCACAGAAAAATACCATTGCAATCAGGAGTTTGGTCCATGTGTAGATAATTCATTATCTTACAGTACTGAAGAAGCAATGTACAGAAGGCTGATAACTGCCGGCACACTGTCCAATAAAGCATTTCCTGGACAGTCAGAAGTTTCACACAATGAAGTATTTCAAACTTATAAAACACTTCAGAAACAGCACTGATTCAGTCCCCTATCAGTCACTGGGTGCCACAAGATCTCAGGAACAGTAATGCTTTGCTCAGATTCAAAACACATTAAAAAATTTATGCCTCTGACAAATTGTCTGCTTTGTTTAAACTTTCCTATTCTCATTTCAGAATGCTAAGAACCAAAAAAGGCAGTAACACAGACCACTTGGTGTCTTGCTGGCAACAGCTCCTTTCAGTGAAATACTTCTACAGATCCCAGTGCAGACGGGAATGCAAATTCTATATGTTGCACTATTTCAGCATTTGCCTGCAATCCATCAATTATGCCAATGCTTCTACATAGCCTGACTTCTCCACAACTCCTCTATCTGGGATTAAATTTATTAAAGTTTAGAAGATGAAAGCAATAGTCATGTTGATTTTTTTTTTCCTCATTCTCACCTCTCCATCACCAGCTTAAGACTTTGATATTAAAATTAGCTCAGTCCAAATCTGAATCTGGAAAATTTCTGATTGAAAACCAGACTTCTTTCTTCACGGTGCGGCAGCAAAGTTGAACAGACAGAAGCTCATCCAATCTGCAACTTCCAGTTTTACTTTAAAACAGGAATTTTATCACCTCCAAAGCCTCTTCCAAACCTTCGCCAGTTTAACTCTGACTTATACAGGGCTGCTGATTGCCAGGAATGGGCACCAAATGTTGATCAGTGCACTGGAAAAGGGGCGCAGCGCCTATGCATAGAGCAAGGGTGCCAAAAGGAAGCTGCTGTGCATAAGGAAAAGATTCTACAGAAATTGTAAAAACAGTCTAAAGATTTTGCATAGTGCTGAACAAAATTAGATTCTGAATGTGGAACAAAGTAGTAATGCCACCACACCAACCACAAATCTATCAATTTTCTGGAAGAGCGCACAGTATTTTTTTTTCATTATTATTTCCATCTACATTTATCTCTTAGGTTCTTTACTCTCCAAGATAAGCAAAATTCTCACACTTGTGAAGTGTGAAAGACAGTCTGGCAAGTCTTTAGAACAAGACAATATCAAAAGAACTTGCAAAGAATATCTGCAGGTACCTTGCTGTGTTCAAAGCGCTCTAAAACAGTTGTCTCAACTTGCTTCCTTAGATAAGCCAAGGTGTTTGGAGAGCTGATGTTTCATCTCTTTACAGCAGAAAATTTTTTCAACCATGCCACCTTGACAGTTGCTAATTCATTCAGAAATGTTTCCTAAAAGCTAAAAAACCACCATCTTTTGTAGGGCTTATATTCTACAGAAATTGCTCATGCATATTTATATAGCATGCATTTCTCATGAGTTCATTTCACTTTTCTCAAAGGGATGGCCTACTTTTTGGAGGTGTATTTCAATCACCATTTTTGCAGAGATATGGTATCAGGAATTTCAAACAATGATCATCACATGATTCTCAAAGAGATTCGATTCAGAACGAGTTGGAGATGATAGGATATGGTTGGAGCTGACATCCCATGGCTTGGCACCAAGCTGACAATTCCTGTTAGATCAGGGTTGCACTGAAATGTCTGCCCAAGAAGAACACAAACCTGGCATAAAGAAATGTAGCTTCCGTTTCTTTTCTTTTCCCTAATCAAAGGTTTTTATACAAATAGATTTAAGCACACATGATTAATCTTGAGAAGCATTTGTTTTAATCCACAAATAGCTTTTGTTAGTTCTACAGTGAAAGGATTAACTTCAAAAGATACTAGTTTGGGTGTTGCATCCAAACCTTTAAAAACACACTAAAATTCTTTACAACAGGAAAGGCACACAGAGCAAAAGCCTCTGAAATGGTTTCTATTGGTGAGAAACTATGGCAAAATAGAGGCTGAGATGAGCTGGTGGTAGAGTAACACCTTAGAAAGAAACCCTAATTCGTATTGAGTAATTTCACTGAAGAAAAAATCCCTTCAGACATACTTTACTTCAGGATGCTGAGGTAAGGAAAGAGACCCACAAATGGAAAAAAATTCATTTTATACTTGTTTTTTTGTGGAAAGTAGATCTGACTCCCTCCATGCCCCATTGGAAAAATTATGTGACTGCCCTGTTTTTACTGGAGGATTTCTCAGAAAACTGCAGAAATATCAGAAATTAAGGAAGGGCAACCAAAAGCTGATTGGACCACATTTTCTCCTTTGATCTACCTCTTGTAAGCAGACTTCCAATATGTAATCCTAGCAGAAAACTCAGGAGGTTGCAGGGGCTTGAGATATGATTCACATCACCTGCCATAAACACTCCAAGTGTTCAAAGTCTTGCAGCAAAATTTTTCATATTTATTACAGGTTTCTGAGTATAAGAAGGTTGTTTTCAAAACTGACCTCAAATTAATTTAATCTAACATGAAAGAGGCAATCTTACAATAAAATCATATCTACTGCATTTCTTTTTTCTTGTGTTCAGTCAAATTTTTTAAAAAGGTGAGAAAAAGCCCTCTAGCTTTAGGTTTCACACAGAGGGTTGATTACGATTTGTCTGACGTTTCAGGCCCTCTCCTGATTACAGACTGCAGGCTGCAGCAGGTAAAGAAATGCTATTTAAGAGACTGTAGCTGTATTCTCAATACCAGGTTTTGGAATGGAAAGGTTTTGTCACACAGCACTACATGAGCACTGCTTCATCACGGGGTTTTAATCTGAACCCCGTCACTCAGCTTCTGGCATGCAGAGACCTGGTGTCAGTCTGCAAGATTAGAAGCATATTTAGAAGGTACAGTGCAGTTTGGGAATGACAACCACTGCTGGTGTTACACCACGGTTGTGAAGCTGTCAGTGCATAACCTAGTTGGCCACATACTGAAGAAAGGGGATCTGGGGCTGAATTCTAGCTCTTTCTCCACATTTACACATTGCTTTAATCCATCCGCTCTCCTACACAGGACAGCAACAATTTCAGCTGCAGCTGCCAACAAACAGGATCAGTAGGACTCAGCTAGGAAATCTCAACATACGTATTTCTCAAGCTGTTAGGCTATTCTTCCTGAGGAAATCCAGAAATAAATATTAAAAGAACAAAAGCATTTAAGCAAGCTGGTATGCCAGAAGGCATTATTACAAAACAGCTATGAGATCCCGTCTTGGAAAGATTCAGAGCGAAAGAAATGCAGCAAGAAAGCTGTAAGACAGCACACAGATATGAGACTGACATGAGACTCCCCAGCTGTCCTCCCTCCTAAAGTTATTCTTTCCAAAGTAACACAGTGTGAGAGCACCAGTGTCCAGCACACGCTGCACTGTGCTCCCTGACTGCTGCCAACACCCAGCAACACACCCCACTGCACAGCCCCTGCCACGGTACTTTCCCAGCAAAACACAGGAAGAGTGGACAATTCTTTCTGGTTGACAGAGGGAATGATTCAGAAGGTGCACAGCGAAGAAGTGATGGTCAGCTAATAACCTGAATCCATGCAATCATGACCAGTGGCTCAGAACACAGGGCAGCCAACCCAAACTGGGAGCACTGGTGTGTGCACACAGCCACAGTGGAGAAGGGCTTAAGTAACTTTGCAGTGAGTAATTCCTGCTCAAGTAACACAGTCCTTCAGTCAGCAACCCCAGCTCTAAGGGCATTTTTCTTTTGTTATACCAAGATGAAGAGGAGGAACATCTGCTTTGCAAAACAGTGTTTCACAGTGCACAGCACAGCTCATTTCTGCTGCACCATCCTTAATAGGCACATCACAAATTTGATAAAGTGTTCAGCTGCTTCATGCTGCTCCTGTGACCATGAGGTCCAGCTGTAAGCTTGCAACATGAAACAGTTACTGAGAGATTGTTTTGGCATTTTTAATGACTTGTGTCTTGCCTCTACCTCCCACCAAGATCACACTCATCAACAGCTGTGAACAGATTTTTTTCTGCTCACTGCAGTCATACTGGCTGTAAGATACACTTAAGGTGTGAATCACAAAGAAATGCGTGGGCTATAATCACCCTCTACATTTGTGGCTCATTTTTCCAGTCAAGTTGAGAATTACAGCAGTCCTGGGCAGTAAGTAACAAAATTGTTTTCTCTCCTCAAATGACTCCAGGAAGGTGTCACAAGGTTGCAAGGTCTGGGCTCTCCAGCCAGCTCTCTTGCTCTGCTGACCTAAAGTCTACAAAATCTTGATACATTTTTAAAAACCAAAAAGACTAATATGAGCCAAAACAAAACACACTGAAGAGAGTTACACTGAAGTTACAGACACACTCATGTCCTCTTGATGCTACTGAAGTACAGGCACTGTGAATCTGTAGGCAAAACCACAACTTTTGCACAGCAGAACTTCCAGGATCTGTTTGGGAACAAAAAGCAGGTAAAGAACAAAGGTATGTCTCAAACATGAGTGCTCCTAAGGGTTACAGCTTCAGACTGGATGTTCCACATAATGGTGGCTTGATATTAAAACATAGAACACAGTATAGATATAAACCTGCATGCCCTGACTAATCTAGGGGTTTAAGGGTACTTCGAAATAGTGTCTTATCTTTGCCAAACAGCACCACAGGGGTTCTGTGAAAAAGTCAAATTTGCCTATCAGGTTCTACCATTTATAGTAAATTATATTTAAATATTTACTGCTTACAAATACTTACCAATGTTGATGTTTATAGACTTTAACTTTGAACATAAATTTTTGAAACACTGTTCTTATGTACATGCATTTTAATATTTCAAGGGGCTTTAATCCCTATCCTGCACCTGAGGTACTCAGGCACAGTGAGGCTTTAATGCTGCCATTTTCCATTGCATAAAGTTCCATGAACTCATTGTGGCATTGAAGGGATGACACTGCAGCACTGTAGGTTGGTTCAGATAAGCAGCACCCCACAGCACACTCTGGGCCATGGTTTGAACAGTGATACAGCAGGGCACACACACACATCAGGGTGCTGACATGTGGCTCTTTACAGACACTTTGTGATCGCAGGGAACAGGCTCCTTTGGGAAGGGCTGCCAGCCCCCCCACACATGACCCTAGGTCTGCTGGAGATGGTATTTGCAAAGGAGCACTGCCAGCATTCACCAAGCAGCTCTACAAACTAACGGCTCTGTGTCAGTGCAATTTGAGTGTGTGGAGCAGTCTCACAGGGCTGGGTTTTTATCACAAGCTGTAATTTCAAGAAGCACAGGAAGTAAGCTTTTTGCTCTCTGATAAATATTAGCAGATTACTCAAATTAGTGAACTGAAAAGTATAAGTTCTTCAGTCTTACAATTCCTTTGGTTTTAGTGGAAAGACATCAGTATCAATTGCCTGCAAAACAACATGACTATCTTCCCTTGCTAGCCTGCATGTGCAGAAATATCACAGCTTCCTCATGACCGACAATCAGCTAAGACCTAAAACCAAGGTAAAATTTTTTTCATAAATTCTAATTGCAATTGTTTTATCTGGTGGTTTAGATCACCAATTTAAAAAAAAAAAGGCAAACTAAAGAAAAATCCAAGTCATCACTGAAACAGAGAAACTATTGCCAGTTATTTGAAACATTACAGGTACTCCAGACATGTATGGAGACCCTCAGCAGAGCCAGGAAGTGTCATTCACAAACAAAAACAATACGACATCATCACACACTTAATTGCTTGCCAATGACAGGGTCAGTTTTGTTTGTACAACTGCTGAGTATCACACTGCTTGCATGTACTGATAAGCCACTCCAGGATTCACAATCACTCAATGACAACTGACAAAGTTATCTGAAAAGCAAAGTTACTGCTATACCATTTTAATTCATTATTTTTGAAAGATACTGTGTCTTATAATTATATCTATTTCTTAAAAAGAACTGTTGTGAATTCATTTGCTGGTCTGCGGGCAATACAGGTCACTGTGCTTTCGACAGCATTGTCCTTTGCAAGTCTTGACTGTGGTCAACTGACCTCTTCAGGAATTAAAAGTGACCTACTTCAATTCACAGGCTTTTGGTCAGAGAACCACAGTTTTGGGTATTAATTCAAGATTTTCTCCTGGCATGTTTCAACAGAGATAGCCTGTCATAATTTTAGTCAGGGTATTAACTGAACCTTCCTCAGATCTTCATATTACCAGCACTAACCAAGGAGTAAAGATTTCCTCTTTCTTCCCTTGAAAACCAATGAACTCACAGTTCTCGCTAAAACCAAAATTACGGAGAAACTTTCAGAGTAACACTTACTAAATCCCTCTAACTTCTGTATGGTTCTGGAATAATCACTAATGTGACATGCCTGTCACACAGCACAGCTGGTTTAGTCTACTGCTACCTTGTTTGCACTAATTTTTCTATTCAGATTTCGCCACCTGACAAAAAGCAAGTCAGAAGAATTTGAGGCAAAAGTTTCCTATGACAGTGAGAGATACAAGGACATACATCTACCTACGTGCAGGGTCTTATGCTTTTATCAGACTTCAGATTTTAAAGTATTGTCTCTACTTGGGGTAAACAAAGCACAAGCATTTTGTTGAAGAGAGTTTCTCTTTCAATGTTGCAAGCAAACTTTTAAACATGTGCAGGGTTTTCACACCTGACCTGAAGCTGACCAGCCAGTGCAAGGTTTGCTTAGTTCAGTTCCTTCAGCAAGAATGAGAACAAGGTCAGCTATACCTCATGGGGAATGCAAACAGCCAAGATGGTTTCCAAAGAGCACCCTTTACCACAACACTTTAAAAAAATAGAAATTTAACAATCAGTCTGAAATAGCTGAAGAAAACAGTTTGAAAAACAAACATTGAGGGTTAATGAGCAGAGCAAAAGAAATACCATCTATTTAAATTGTTATTAGCACTAACAGCACAGATTGCAAATACGAAGATGTAAAGCTCTGAAATTGTTTCTGGTCTTTAAAGTGTGTAGACAATATGTCACAGAGAAAAAAACCCACTCAATACAGGTGTGTGTGTCCCCAAGTTTAACCTTCAGAAAGTGAATCATCTCATGACAACAGATAGGGGCAGAACATTCCAACACAGCTTTGAGTCCATTTATTGCATTTATTTTTAATTTGCTTTAGGGAATTGTATTAATCTATTAATTTCTTGTGATAGTAAATCACTCAGATACCAAGTCATCCATTGGCTTCAACATGGTACCTCCTGAAGACAGTCTTTAATTTACATTCAGCTTTCCCTGTTGGGGCAACCACTGCCTTAAATATGAGCTAATGCTGCAAAAGCATCACATAATCAGTATCTATCATAAGGTAAAGGAGATGAAATCAAAATTAACCAGATGCTCCAAAAGAACAATCATCATCATTGTGAAAGGTAGTTTTAAAAAGAAAAAGCAGTTTTTAGATCTCAAGCAAATTAATAGAAAAGAAGTTAATACAATCCTTAAAAAGGTCTGCCCCTGTCTACTCATATCCATTAAGTCCATGAAAAAAAAAGATGATAAATAGCTCAACATGCCCCTTTCCATTTCCTTCCACTCTATGCTTGCTAATTCAATACTAATTTTTCCCATTCCATTTTGTTGCAGAAAACTAACAAAATCACACGTTTTCTTGGAGGCAAGAGAGGGGAAGGAAGACAGGGTTGTTGAAGAATTGTAAGCAAGTATGCCAGAAAAAAAAAAGCAAATGCTGCAGATACACAATAGATATCAAAGAAAAATGCAACTATTGGACTACTGTTGCAGGAGAAAAGACAGTTAATACGGCACTTTAAGGGCTAAAGCCTGAGTGTGTGGCTTACAAGATCACAGCTTTCCAAACTGCTACTCAAATTCAATTTCATCATCTCATGCACAAACCAAAGTGTGTAGCACTTAATTTTAAAAGCAAACATGCAGGCATATTCTTGATATAAAAGAAATCTAAATCTTCTCTCCTTGGGTCCTATTTGGGATGAGATTTGAGCTAGCAGGTTGGTATAGTCTGGGCAACTATAATATATGCTCAACGAGACCTTCAGAACTCCTGAAATTTTTATTACAACTCTAGAAGCCTGATTTTAAGGACTAAAAGTATTGCTTTCTGTAATTTAATTCAAGAGAACAATATGGCAGGGGTCACCTTTTTGGAGGGTGTTCCATTTGAAGGCAGACAATAAAGCACAGAAAAGCTGTTCTAAATCTTAATTGCTAAGAACCAAGAGCAACTGGCAGCTGGATCAGAAGTGCTGACCAGCTATTCTCAATTGTACTTTTCTGTTGCCTCCTGTTTCTGACAATCTGCAGGGAACTGCAGACATTCAGAGCTCACAATGCACATTTTGAAGTAATTACATACACAAGTTTAAGAGTAAGAAAAAGTAAAACTTCATTTTCTGAGGTAGTAAATGCTGGGAACAAGTACAACAGACGGCAAAATCATCAAATTATGAGTGCCCTTTAAAGTCTGTTGTTTATGGTTCACAGTCCTCAGGATTTACGCTTATACTGTTTCTACAGGACATTGATGTGCAAACAAAGATCAAGAGATCCCTCTCATTTTTAAAATTAGACTTGATTCAGACCGAATTAATTGCAATCAAAACCTACCCACCACAGCTTTTTTACATGCTGCAGTGCTCACCTGTCCTGCTTTCAGGGGCTGTTCCAGAGAAGAGCAAGCACTAGAAGACCTGGTTTGTTACAAAGTAGATGCAGCAGCAATTTCAACCCAGTGTCCACATCCAGAGCTAGAAAACTCTGCCTTCCTCTGGCCTGCCTCCTCTTTTGACTGACACTACAGTAATTGGTTACAAAAGAGAAAGAAAACTTCACAAAAGTCTTATTGACCATAATACCATGGAGCTGACTTTTGAGTATGACTTTTCTGTGATGAATTATGTCACCCATGCCCCAAGAGGTGGCAAGTTCATTGTACTTGAATAGCTGTTACTGCAACAGTAGGGTTAATACCAGGCATGACAACTGATCTGTCTTTGAAAGTCCATGACTATTCTCTCAGAACCAACCAACAAAAGTGTTTTTGTTAGAACTACAGAGTTTTAGCATGTCTTCCTATTTGTCGGTTATCTTCTCAGACACAGGTGTACTAAACTGCACCATTTAGAGTTCATTTTGTTTCTTTTCTATATATCCTCTTTGCATTGTGCTAATGCAAAGAGTTATAACTTAGGAATTTTGGTCATGAAGCTCAGCTCTGTAAGAAAAAAGAATCAACATTCAGTAAGGAAGATTTTTCAGGGCCCAGAACCAGTATGTAACAACTGTAAACCTTTGAGTCAGTTTGGAACAAGGGACCTTCAATAATGCTCCTCCAACCCCCCATAACAGCAATATTGCCATAGCTTTTATCATAAACTGTACTCACAGTGTTTGCCTGTTCAACCACAGACTTGTCTTACATCTGTGTTAATGCAGAAACCTTTCCTCACCTTTAACGTGGCAGCCAAGCTGGCCATGTGTTCATTCAGAGTGCTCTCCGACTCCTTGTAAGTCAAGCAGGTGAACTGATATTCCTCTGGATCAAAGGCATCTGCTCCCTGCTGCTCCACGTCGTTAGCTACCCCATCATAATAATCCTCAATATCCCCAGGATCCTCATCCTCTTCCTCCTCCTCGCAATTAGGGTCATAATCCTCTTCATTGCTGTCAGAGCCCTGGCTGTTCATGTCCACGGACATCTTAATGCCCTGCCAAACTGCAGACCAGGAAAGCAAGCGCAGCTTCTTTTTTTTTCCTCCAAACTTTTATCGTTCTTTTGAATTCATCTGAGCTCTGTCTCCTAAGGGAGGAAAAACAATTTTTTCTGTGCCTAAGAAATTGTAAGAGGCGCCATGTCAACATCAAACAGATGATCAAACAGGCGGGAATGGACCAACCGAACGGCCCAGTAAAGAGGATTCTGCTGTGCATGTCCCTGGTTTGGATCCATAGTGACTCTTGCACCTCCAAAGCCAAGGCTGCTTTTACAGGACAGGTCCAGATCCTTGGAGATTGGGTTATTACACTGTATCCTAGTCCCCAGTGCAGGCCCTGAGGCTTCTGACATTTGGAAACCGGCTGCATAACCTCCACTACAGATCTTCTCAGAGATAAAACAGAATTTATGACAAAGTTTTTTATCAACAGCCTGAAGTGCTGAAGAACAGCATCCTATCCATTTAATTAACAGGAAAAACACAAACCTCTTAACTATGACTATAGTAGCTAGAAAGGCAACCTGTGATATCCTGTACAACCTGTGATATTCTGTACAAATCCATATTGCTTCAGAACAACAGACATTAAGTGGGACTTAGAAAAATAAGACCAGCAAACAGATCTCTCACATGCACACAATTTAACAGTCAATACCACCTCAAAAGAAATTGTGAAACCAGTTCATCCCTTTAAATTGGTTCTACTGGATGTGATGTGGCTTGGGCCTTATATCTCAAGGGGGAAATAAAATTAATTCTCTCATTTTATTGCCTTCTCAATATATACTTACTACCTTCTGAATGTAGAAATTTGTGCTCAGGTGTTGACAGCTGCTATTGAAGAAGAATCAGAACAGCTAACTTTTCTTTTAAGATTCTCACTTGTTTTGGGAAATTTACATATCTGATACTTATCTGAACTACAAATCTTCTGCTTGTGTAATTGAACTATATGAATTTGAGCTCTAAAAGATTCAGCAGCAAAGCAAGAATCAACCTTGAATTATGGTCATCTCTTATTTAGTCATAAATTTCCATTTAACAAAATTATTTCATTTAGAGACAATACATTAAATACAGAAGAATTAGAACAATGCTGTAACCAAATTTTATCTATAAAAATATATATTAAAATAAAAACTGTTTTCCACAAGCAGTATGCATTTGGTTCCTTGAATACATTCCCATTTTGCATTACTATGTTGTCAGCCCTGTACTCAAATATATTCCCTCAGTGTTGCAATTTGTAGCTTTTGGGGAAATCATAATCAAGCTTTGAGAATCCTGACTTTAGAGTACAGGAAATGTCAGCCACAAATTTTCATTATTTTTCCTCAACTAATTTGTTTTCTGTTTCCAGTCACCTGACCAGGCAGCAAAAAATAACCAGGAAGATATGTGATGCACAATTAATTTGAGGGGCTTCAGTGATTTCCGGAGATACAAACCCCCAGAGAGGTTGAAGACTAGTACCTAATTGTATTATCCCCTGAATTCTAGTCTTCATTCCTTTCATTTGCCTCTTGATTCCTTAGCTATCCACAGCATACGTAGCAGACAAATAATTTATAGCACTGCTTTCCACAGGACTTCAGAAGAACAGACACATAGTCTCTCCGTACTGGAAGGAGACAGATGTGAAATCTGATTTGGCAGACACAAGGCAAACCCTCATCCCTCCCTCTACCCTGCTTAGAGTCTGGGCTTAATCTGCACTGACACTGAGCTCTTGCATAAAAGAAGTAATGGATCTTTACCTGCTAAAACTTATGTTAAAAAAATGACTTATTTGAGCCTCTAACCCCACTGTGGACTATTGACAGCCCAGTGTGCAACAGCTTTGTTCAGCCACCACACAAAGCCTGGGCGAGTTTCACGGGCCAGGGAACTTCTCAAACTCACTGAGATCATTCCACACCCTACAGGGAGAAAAAACCCACCAAAACCCTGGGTCCTCTGCGGTTCCAACACATGGCAAGTCACACCCAAGCAGTGAGATGTTTGTAGATATCCAGGTAGAATAATGGGCATGCCCAGTACCTCCCAGTTACACACCTGTCACTGGGGAGGGGGTCAGAGGAGGGCAGAGATGTCTCTTGGTGCCACCAGCACAGTTTTGCGAGCAAACAGAGGAACTGTTTGCATGGACAAATGGACATATGGATTTATCAAGCAGAAAACAGTCTGCAGGACTGGGTGACTTCTGTGACTCCTGTCCCAACATTCTAGGAAAGAGCTCACTTCCAGCATAACCGGACACCACACTGACACAAGTGGAGGGACAGGAAGGATAAGGCACATGCTCTGTGGACAAAGCAAAGGAGGGTACTTGGAAAACCAGGAATAAAACTCACCTCACCTATGCTCAGCCCAATGCTCAAATCAAACTCTCTGAACACAAAAACAAGACAGAGCTACTACTCAATAGCACTAATTTGTAAGACAAGAAAGATGTTAAGCTCAACAATAGGGTCAAAAAAGGCAAGGATTATTTTGGTTAAATAATTACCATAACTCCCAAGACCAAATCATAAAATTTTAAACCATTCTTAGATCACTTTCCTACCCAAGGGAGGATGAGGTCCTTCTTTACCACTTTTATCCAAGATACTCCTGTATCTTCACTAACACTGATACAATTTAGTCACCTCTCTTGAATGATCTCCTAAACACACCCACCCCTATGCTCTGCTGTCTATCACGTCCAACAGTGATGCCCTTTCCCTGACTCCTGCTTTGCAACACAATTCTTAACAAGGTCTTTTGAAATAAAATGCCTTCAAAATGCCTTCCATCACGCTACCATATTATGTGATCCCATCTCACTGACTCGCAGAATTCCTCTAATAACTCTTTTGGAGGAGACTCCTCCAATTGGAGAATGCTCCTCCTCTTTTCTGTTGCTATTTCACAACTATTTCATATGGTTTTTTCTTCTTTCACCTCTTTATTTATCTGAAACAAAGAAAGTGCAACTCAAGTCTGCCTCCTGAACTCCTTATCCATGTAACCTTTAGACAGGTTAACACTCTCCCTTTTCCCTGAAACCATCTACAGCCTCAGCTCCACGCTGGCTATAAATGCTAATTGCATCTTCATCTGTGTCACCCAAACCCATAATCTGTGGATAATTCCCAACTGCCTCCTCACATATGCAGTGCACGCCTCGCCATTCTTTCTCCACTGTTTTTAGGTAGTACTTTTTTCATCCAAGACCGAGAAACCAGAAGACGTCCTATTCTTTTCACCACAGATGACTCTGCAGGGGCCTCCCTGCAGCCATATCGCGCTCCCCCGTGAACATGCCTGCTCTCTTTGCTCTTGCCGGTCTTGGTTCACACTATCACGGCTGCTTGTCCTTCCCAACTCATCTGATCCTTTTTATTCCTTCCCTTTCTAACCTATCGTCGCTTTTAACAAGTTGTTTTGCGGATACCTACGTACTCCAAGGCACCTCTGGTCTCGGGCAGAGCGGTACCCAGCGCATTTAAATTACCTCGGGTCCATTCTTTTGGAATGCGTGCGAGACCAGCCCCTGCGCTTGTCCCGCACAGCCAGAGCGCCGCGGACTTGTGCGAGGTGTAGCGCAGGAACCCCGCGGGAGAGAAGTCGTGCGGGGAAAGCCCGAACGGCGGCGCGGCGAGGAGGGGCCCCCGCACGGCCGCCTGCAGCCCGAGAGCTCCCGGGATGCGGCTTCTGCCGGGGCGGAGCGCCGAGCTCAGCACAGGGCACGGACAAGCGGCCCCGCATCCCTCCCGCCGGGCTCGCCCCAGCCCCAGCACGGCCTCGCCGGGACCCACGCCCCGGCCCCGCACTTACCGGGCGGGCGGGCGGCGAGAGCGGCGCCCCAGGCTCCTCCTGCGCGCCGGAACCGCCGGGCCCGGTGCGTCACCTCCGCCGGGCGGGGCGGGGCCGGGCCGGGCCACGGCCGTGGGG
>VZTJ01011336.1:3090779-3125396 GCA_013397795.1 Orthonyx spaldingii
CCCGGCCCCGCTCCCGGTCCCGGCCCCGCTCCTCACCCGTCGCCGCCATGGCGAAGCAGCCGCAGCCCATCAGCCCCTTGAAGAACTTCTTCGCTGGCGGTTTCGGGGGCGTCTGCCTGGTGTTCGTGGGGCACCCGTTGGACACCATCAAGGTGAGGTGGCGCGGGGCCCCCGGGGACGAGGGGGGCGGCCGGTGCTCGGTGCGGTTCGGGGCAACGTGGGGTGGACTACAGCTCCCGGCAGGAACTGCGCGGGAGCGGCGCGGCTCCCGGTGGGCGGTATGGCAGAACTACAGCTCCCGGCAGGCGCTGCGCGGGAGGCGGGGCTTCCGGTATGCGCCGCGGGGAGCCTGGGCCGGGCGACTGTAGTGCCGCAGGGCGCCCCCCGGCGGCGCGGCGGCCGGGCGTCTCGCAGTCCCGGTTTAGAGTGAAAAATCGGGAACAGAGCGTCGGTGTCGCCGGGGATGCAAGGAGTTGGGAGCTGAGGTGTTCCCTGCTCCCGCCAACCCCGTGTTGCGGCGGGACCCCGCGCCCCTGCGCCACGGGAAGGCCAGGAGTGAGCCTGTGGGGGCACAACTCAGCATCCAGAGGGAGTTGGGGTCGTCATCCGGACGTCATCCCAGCAATTAATTAGTTAAATATGTTAACTACTCATTACATTAAAATTCAACCTCCTCTCTTCTGCAGAGGGCTAAAATGATGTCAATATTTCTATCAATATATTCAGGTCCAGTCACAAAACATACTCCATAATAGCCAGAGGTGTTCTGTCAATCAAAGTTTAGATTGTAATATTTAATAAAATAATGTCTTCCTCTCCCTCTTACTAGGTCAGACTGCAAACCCAGCCTAAGCCACAGCCTGGCCAGACCCCGCTCTATTCTGGGACCTTTGACTGCTTCAGAAAGACTCTTGTTGGAGAGGTACTGTGACACCTGCCAAAAATATCACTTGTTTCTGTACATCGCAGGAATGGAATTGTGTGCCCCCCAGAGACCGTACAAGTCCTGGGTTATCAGTTAAATTGATTCTAATTAGCATTTTAAAGCAGATTACAAATCTTGGGGAATACTTAGCATGCATGTGCTCCAGGTATGTATCTCTTTGTTTTGCTAAGAAACGTTTTTGGTTCAAAATAGCATGATATTAATGTCTGAAGTTATACACTTGTGGAGTTGTTTTTTGTTGGCAGTTGTTTTTTGGCCTTGTTATAGTTGGTGAAATCTTGCTGGTATTTGGAATCATCTCTGGAAATCCTAAAATGGGTAATGACTTTTGATGATACAAGCAGTACTTTTACTTTCTTCTATAAGGTGTTATGCCACCTACGAGAAGGCAGAGGATCATTAATTTATAGATTCTTTCCTCTTTTTCTTTTTTTGAGAGCATTTCAATTACAGTAGTTGTTCAACCTTCTCTAGAAGGTGGACAGTGTTTTTTACTCTATCATGTTATTGAGCTAGTCTGGTTTGTTTTTAGAAAGGCACACAGTCTTGATTTAAAGTCTTTAAGTGACAGAGAGTTCAGTTTTCTGCTTTTTAAGTTTTCTCAGCAGCTATTTAACATTTGCAAACAATGGCTGTAAAGCCCAGCTGTTCATCTGCTTGCCTGAAGTCTCATTTCTAACTGCTGGATCTCGTTAAGTAACTCCCTGTTAAATGAAAGATCTGCCTCAAATCTGAAATCTACTTCCATTGTGGTGTTAACAGGTTGTTATATAACCAAAGCAAATCTTGTTTCCCTGGTCTCTCCCACAAAGAACTGGAATGCTGTTCCAGCTTTGAATCCCTGGCAGTTTTTAACACCCCTGCTGCAGCACGGACGTCAGAGCTGAGCCGTAATAACAGCCTTGTGATGGGAAGTTCAAAAGCAGTGCTGCTTCTCTACTCCTACTCAATACTCATCCGTTTCTGTAAGGAAAACTATTAAACCTCTCTGCCAAGGCCTTTTGCCTCCCATTGCTCATGGGGAGGTTGAACAGCAGTGGCTGATCTCTCAGCCAGGTGCAATTTCATGGCAGAGCCAGTTGTGCCTGTAAGACTTCAGCATGTACTGGGATGCACTGGTTTATTTGGGTAGGGGGAAGAAAGGGGTGCACAGACCAGCAAATATTTAATTTATGTCTCTAGTCTTTATCTAGGAAGATAACTCTCCTTTTTATTGAAAAAAAGTTCAATTCAAAGGCAAGAGAAATTAAATAAATACAGCTGCTGGGGTGTGCATTAGAATTTTTTCCTGTGTAGTCTATGAAGGGAAACATGAGGAATTTATAAAACATTAGGAAGGTGATGTTATGTGGGGAAAAGGTTTTGACTTAGGGTAGGAAACAAAAAATAATTTGCTCTGGAACCTGTTCCAAAGTGAATTCATGTGGGGAGTGAAGGAATTCAGGTTGCTGTCCCTGGCTCTTCCTTCAGATAAAGAGTGAATTCATTTCAGCATTCTCAGGTTCAATGTCATGATTTTACACTACTGCATTTGACAATAAAACACAGGTGCATTTCTGTGTGTAGCTGAGAGTGTTCTCTCTTGACATAATCTATTAAGGTTCTTATTCACGTGGCTTTTAACTTCACTTCCTCATATTTGAGATGTACGTGCAGGTGATGAGTGTTGTCATAGAAGGGCATCAGTGGTGCCAGTGTTTCCCAGGAAGGACAACTTTCTCTGCAGCAGTCCCTGAGCCTCAGCTAAACATGTATAACTGCAAATGAACAATAGACCCCTTTATTCCTCTGATCAATTTGACTGTTAGATGGATCCTCTCCTGGATTGTCGCCTTTTTCTTCTCAACAAGTTGAAATGTGTGCAAAGTTTTATGCCAAATCAAGTAATTCCTGTGATAACGTTTCTTGCAGGGAGTCCGAGGCTTATATAGAGGAATGGCTGCTCCTATCATCGGCGTGACACCCATGTTTGCTGTGTGTTTCTTTGGATTTGGCTTGGGAAAAAGACTCCAGCAGACAAAACCTGATGATGTTTTGACGTGAGTTCCTGGTTAATCAGAGGGTTGGGAAAGGCATCCTGAGGCTGTTGCTGTATTGTCACACATTGAGTTGTGGTATAAATTTGTGTCTTCTCCTAGGTTATAAATATAGTTCTAAGAAATAAAACACTCATGTTTTAATGCTTCTGGAAGCGTGGGACTGATGGCACAGGCTAAAAACAGACTTTGTGGGGGCAGGTGCGATGCAATTCCCTTTCTACGCAAGAAGGAGCCATTAAGGAACAATTCCAGTTTAGATGAATACAGTGAGAGTTATATAATGATTGCCTGCCAACAGTCTTGCTATTAACAGAAACTCTGGGAGCAATAAATTCATGGTCAAGCAGTCTTGACAACATTTGCAGCCCTGATTTTCTTTTTCCTGTTGAGTCTTCCTGTGTCACTTCATTAGGATATGAAAACAGCCAGAAAAATGTTTTATTATTATTTCTGAAAAGAGGTGTTTATGAGCAGCCCTCCTCTCAGGCATGTCTGAGCTTCACAAACAGCAACAGGAAGCTGAGAAAACTTGATGTGGCTTTCTACAAGCCAACCTATGCATGAAGAAAGCCCCCCACCCATAAAGTGCTGCTGTAAGGGGTTTGCCGAGCTGTGATTTACAGCTCTACAGGGACTGGGCTGTAGCTTAGCAACATTTTATCCCGTTATTTGTGTGCTAGGTAGGAGCTCTGTCAGAAAGCAGGAGCCCATTGTGTGGAGCCAGTTGTGGTTGGGTGTTTTGGTTTCTGTTGTAGCCTTGCCTGCACAGGGCTGGTGTGAGCACACCTGGCCCTGCAACATGAGCCACTGCCAACACGGCTCCCATTGCTCAGAGGGAAGCAGTGCTGGGGAACTGCTCACTTACCCTCTGTTATACCATGGCAGTGTCCTCATGCAGGTAAGACTGAAGAGGAAAGCCAGGGGAACAGTTGGGACTGAACAACAAATGCACCATGAACTTATTCCCAGCAGCCTGATCACCTCAGTGCCTTGTGTTTTATACACATGGTACCAACAGGAGGTTTTAGGGAGCAAGCTGGAGAAGGACAGTGCAGTTTTTTGAGTCTTTATGTAGAATTGTTCTCAAGCAGAGCAGTGGAAAAGAACAAATAGTGTGTGTACTGTCACTGTGCCCAGCTGTGCTGTTTTGTGGGTGCAGACTTGACACAGTGGAGGTACAGTGTGCTTGGGACATGAGACCCAAAAAGGTCAGATTCCTAGTGCTGTGGTTATGGGTCTAGGGGCAGGCAGGATGGTTGTGGTTTCCCGTGCTGATTTTGAAGGGAAGTTGTGGAAGGAAGATGGAGAGAAACCTGAGGGGGCTATCCTGCCTTTTCTAGGGCTGAATAATTCCATGGTGAGCTAAAAACCTCAAAGCTTAGTTTGAGCAGGAGGTGCATGTGGAGTGGTGAGGGAGGTCTGAGTGATCTGGAAGATATCATGGGAATTTGAGTAGAGAAAGGTGTAAGAATTGGAATAGAATTCCATCTCTTGGGCAAGTGGAGAGAAGTGGGAGGTATGGAATTTGATTAAATTGAGATGTTAGGTCATATTACTAGGGCAGGTAGCAGGAGGCTGGATGTGAAGATAGTTTTGTGATGGAGAAACTCGGCTTGTGTAAGGGATTTTTGTCGTGGAGACTTTGCCAGTGAAAGCAGGTGCAGAATATGTGGGATAATGGCAGGCTGGTAGGACAGACTCGACTATGGCAGAGCCTGAAGGAGTGAGGGAATGAGAGGTTATGGAAAGGAGGCTTCTGGCTGCACAAGCAGGAATATGTGTGGAATCTGGGGTCACTGAGAAGAGTATGGGAGACTGGAGGAGGAGGAAGAGACTGTTGGGAATGAAAATGAATGGGGAATGCTATAGAAAAAAGTGCAAGTAGAAGGAATATTAGCAAAAAGAATGGATATGAAGAGCTGAGTTGTGGTTGCTGTAGAAACCAGTGCTTTGAGTCCTAGAAATCTTAAATGTTTAGCTGTAATTATGCATTGACAAGGCACTTCTGCACTGATCAAAAGCAGTGGATGCATTTCAAGTTCCACTGCCATGTTCGTGTGGAACAGCATAATCTGGTGATGCAGGGGTCTTTCTGCCCTTCATTTCTTGTGTGCTGTGTTGTGTTAGGGTCTTTTCTGTTTCCTTGAGGCAGATATCCTCAGCTCTTTGCTGCTGGCATGTTGTCAGGAGTGTTCACAACAGTAATCATGGCTCCAGGAGAGAGAATCAAGTGCCTTTTACAGGTAAGGCATTGGATGGTGGTGATGGGAATTTAATTTTAGGGGTCTTGTCTTTCCATAGCAGGAATTTCTTTGGTTAGCGCATTTACTCTGTTCTGTTTTTTGACAGGACTGAGACAACTATCATTTAGTGCAGCTGTGTCATGAAGAAGCATTAAACAAACTCACCATGACAGTATAAGTACACACAGCATTAATTGCTCTATTCATTTTACAGAGCAAAAACCTTATGCTATGGGGCATTATATGAGGCATCCATGGATGCCTCAGTCCACTTCAAAGTATGGAAAAGTCAATTTTTTCTGAATGAAACTTTTCCTAAAAAAAAGTGTGAACCTGCTAGATCATGAGACTCTTTCTGGTGTAAAGAAGTTCTGTTACCTTGACAGCTCCTCATGCAGAGCTAAGGAATGCATTTCAAAACAGTGTTCTGACATTTGGGTGGCTGTTAGCTCTGTACCTCCTGCGGGGGTTCTGAAGTATTATTGGAAAATGTAAACCTGAACAAATGAAATGACATCTTTAGCAGGTGTGGGAAGCTCTGCTTGTTCCAGACTGTTGAACTCTGTTAATGTAGTGATAGGTGGTCACATGTTAGTTCTGACAGACAGGATATTATCATGGGAGCTTTTATACACGTACAAATGGTTTGAATTTCACTGAACTATTTGAAGACTACTTTTTGTCAGAGTGGGATTACCTAACTGACTCGAGTTGTTTCAGACTTACACTGTGGAAAAATGAAGGAGAATCTCTCCTCTGCATGGAACAGTAACCATAGCCTCAGCTTCATTGTGAGAGCTGCTTGAGGAAGTGAGGCAGAGGTTCCCTGGGCAGGAGCATGTGCTCCTTCCTCTCCAGAAACACACGTGTGACTTTCTAACCCGTGGCTGAATGATTCTGCATTGACCAGAAACCTTCACTGGTCAGAAACTCTCCCTGTAATCCTGCAGATCCAGGCAGCTACAGGTGAAACCAAGTACAGTGGCTCCCTGGACTGTGCCAAGCAGCTGTACCGCGAGGCTGGGATCCGCGGTGTGTACAAGGGCACAGTGCTCACCCTCATGAGAGGTAAGGGATGTCCTGGTCCCTGCTGCAGGGGGACTGTGGGATAAGAAGCCTGACACAGTATGGGAGATCTCATTGTCCTTTTATCCCCAGTTGGAGGGGCTGTGTCACCCAAATTCTTTTCTTTGTTTTTTTGTTTTGTTTGTTTTTTGCAGTCTGCAGAGCTACTCCAGTGCCTCAAAGGGCCTGAGAAATAAACATGAGATTCTCAGTGAGTGAGGAAGAGATTAGATGAAAAGGATCAGAGGGATATAGGAAGTAATTAAGAACTGAGAAGCCAAGAGGAATGAGAGACTTCAGGAGAGGAGCAGAGAGAACAAAGAGAAGAGAAAAATACAGAAGTGGGCTTTCTAAAAAATTATTTTCTTCTTTTTTTCTTTTTTTCCTCCTTGAGAGAAGGATTGTGCCTGTCTGTGACTGTTGCTGTATAATACTGGATGTTTTAAAATATGTGGTGGCAGCAGTTATGCTTTCTACCCTTTTGAGTCTGGGTTATTTTGGACTGGGATGTCATGACCCCTCTCTCAAATACAACAACAACAAAGTAATTGTGCCAGACCCAGAATCCTTTATGTATTTCAGTAATTCCCCTTTGAAAAGCTGAAATTTCTGTATTTTGTTACTTCAGTTTAGGAATTTGTTCTATGCTCTGCTTCTCACACAAGTGTAGCAGCCTGCAGTGTAACTCTGGCAGTGTCCCTACATAGGGGCTGGTTCTCCAGGTATGGGTTGAGAATCAGCTGTGGGAGTAGCTTGAAGAAACCAAAACAAGACCCACCAACTGCAGAAAAAAAACCTCAAATAGAATCATTAGAACTAATAGTGTGCAAAATTCATGAAGTTCCTGCACTGCTATGATGTGCTGTGCAGAAATTAGGACAGTTTAGAGCTGTCTCATCATTAGTGTAATGTAACCAGGTTACAGTCTGGTTTGAAAGGCTGCTGACAGAAAGGTTATTTTCCCAGTTCTTGCCTTTAGCACCTGCCCTCCGTGGGAAAGTTCAGACTCGTCTGTCTAGGGCAGCAGAAGATTTTTATTTTGTTTGTAGAAGAGGTTCATAAAAGGAATCTGGATGTACTTAGTGGTTGCTGGGCTGGCATGGGGCTGGTGTGCCTCTGGGCTTCCTTTGGTTTCCCACTCCTCACAGCTTTGTTGTTTACCCACCAGACGTCCCAGCCAGTGGAATGTACTTCATGACGTATGAGTGGCTGAAGAACATTCTGACCCCTGAGGAAAAGAGGTCAGTGAAATCTCACAGTCATCACTTTCTGAACTTCCCAGACACTGCTGATTAATCTCCCCAGTTACGAAGAGATTTAGAGCAGTATCATAAAAACAAATTAAAAAAAAAAAAAAAAGGTGGCTTGTCTTGTGAGTTGAGCTCTTTTGGTCTGGGGTTAATTGACAATTAAAATAATATTCTGAGTTTCTCTCAGATTCCAGTTTGGATCTTATTTGCCAAGTAAGGAATACTTAAAGTAGGTCTCTTAACTGTCAACCCTGTATGTGCACAAAATGCTGGGAGGCATTGTTGGACTTTTTGTGGGGGTTTGGTTGGTTGGTTGGGTTGGGGTTTTTTGCCCCAGAGCATGTGTGTGTATGCTACTGAATAAAAAGATTTGAATCTTTAGGGTGGAGCTGGTCCATCTTGGAAAGGTTGCTCAAATACTGCACTTAGTCTGCAGCGTTGTGCTGCCTTCTGGCTGCCAGCCAGGCTGTCTTTTTGATTGTTACCTTAGTCAAAACAGTGAATTTGACACTTTTTTCCTTTTTTTTAAATTTTTTTTTTACTTTTTTCTCCCACCCCACTCTGATCCTGCCACAGTGTGAGTGACCTCAGTGTGCCTAGGATCCTCTTTGCTGGAGGCCTGGCTGGGATCTTCAACTGGGCAGTTGCCATTCCACCAGACGTGCTGAAATCCCGTTTCCAGACCGGTGAGTTGCATTCCAGTGTGTCATGACCACACTTAGTGTGGTGCTCCTGGGAATGGGCTGGGCAGTGATGGAAGATGCCTCCTGGGAGGCAGCATCTCTTGAGCACTGCTTGAGACAAGTGCATGAAAAACTCAAGGGTGTTCCTAGCATTCTGGTTGGCTTCCTCACAAATTTTTGGAACATCAGGCTGCACTGCTGTGTTTCTGTCTCCCTGATAATCTAATGATCCTGATTGGAGGTACCTGATTTGAAACCTAAGCATAAAACTCATAATAATAGACTTGTCGTAGCTGTTTTATTACAAATACAATTCTTTGAGAGGTTTTGTTATTTAACATCAGGCATAGTTGTATAAATTGTAGCCTGTGCTCTCTGCAGTTTATAGTAGCAGGGCGTGACTTCCTGAGACCATTGCTTTTGGACTGGCAGCTCTGCTCTTTATTGTCTATGACCTAATTACAGTGAAGATGGCCCCAGGCCTTGTGCTTCAGCAGAGTTTTTCATTGGTTTCTCTGCCCATCCTGTCAATGAATATTTTTGTTAAGGCTCCCCATTGTCTCTATAGACTCAACTCTCCTTTGGACAGTGACCATTTTTCCTGAGTCACAAATCATGATAATCAGTGCAGGAAACCTCATTTCTTTTTCTCTAGGCAATGGCTGCTGTGGTTGGTTGTACCATACCAAGGGCCTAGAGGGAAACACATCACAGCTTTGATCTTGTTCCACTGAGCCAGTCCCCAGTGCTGCTGTGTGGATGATGTGGGTTCATGGTGGTTCTGTTTAACTGGGCCAGTCTGTGGATTACCTCTTCAGAGGGCTGGCAGGGCAGTATTTCCTAGGGCAGTGTCAGGAGAAGAAAGAAATTGGTTTTTGAGTAGCATAGCTTTTAAAAAACACCTCAGCAAATCCATGTAACATCAGCATTACAGCATCCTGTGCTTTTCATTTGAAGTCTGTTGCTGTTCTTGGCTGGGGCATGTTATAGGATCATTTTCTTATTAATCAACTTCATCAGTTTTTGCATCTGACATTCCTATCACCCAAGTGCAGCTCTTGGGATAGCTGTGATCAGCAGTGCAACTAACAGCTCAGACTTGCAACCCCGACAAAAGTTTTTCTCCTTTCTTCTCTGCCTGCAATGATTTGATGATGTAAATTCTTTGGTGATGGTGAGCACCTAACTTCTGTTCACTGAGCCCTTACTGAGCTGTCTTGTTTGTTTGCTATAGCAGTGTGAACTGTTGAAAATCCTGGGCTGTTACATGTGGCACATCCTTCGGACCTCGGCACTGCCACACATCTGGGCTAATGTGTTGTGCATCCCTTTCAGCTCCTGCAGGAAAATACCCAAATGGCTTTAGAGATGTGCTGAGGGAACTTATCAGAGAGGAAGGAGTTGCATCTCTGTACAAGGGGTTCGTAGCTGTGATGATCAGGGCCTTTCCTGCTAACGCGGTGAGTATGTTGTGATTCCAGATGGGTTTTGGGGACATGGTCGCTCACAGTGAGCGTTTGCAGTCTGGAGAGGACATGACTGCCTATTTACTCTTGCACCATTTCAGTGAGGTTCTTGTCACTACAGGTACTTTTGACTGTTGGTGTTCAGGTTCTAAAACTGTACTTTAAGAGCAACAAGTAAATCTTTCTTCAAAGCTTTACATGAAAGTTCTTTGTTGACTTTATCTGACAGTTTTTCTCGACTGGTTGTACATCCAACTGTAGAAGATGGAATAAGTTTAGACTTGCTTCCCCTTCAATAAATAATGAGCCTAACAGAGCCAAAGTTCTGCCTTTGTGTGGAGGGATACAGTAGAATTCTTGCCTCTGGTTCAAGACCCTTTTTGTCCTCTTTCTCCTTCCATATAAGCCACATTAGGTGTTCATAGTGCAGCATTTCAAAAGCTTCATTTGAAATAGATTTTTAGAATCCTTATTTGTTCTGTGTTCTCTTTTCCAGGCATGTTTTCTTGGTTTTGAAGTTGCTATGAAGTTTCTTAACTGGGTTGCACCAGGTCTATAAAGACTAGGAAGTCTGGAAATGAGAGAGGAGAAGGAAGAGAGTGCAAGTCTGCGTCAAAGGAATAAATGAATGATCACTTAATGTTTCAGGAATTATTATTTGCCTAATACCTTTTTGCCTTCCTCACATTCTTTAGGTGGTGCTATGTGCCAGTCAGAAATGCAAGCTGTAGCTCTGACACAGAGTTGGTGAGGAGTTAGGGGTGACAAATCTGAGCCAACCACAGCAGTAACGCTGGTAACAGCCAGCTGTCCCTGTCATACATGCTGCCTTAAGTACTTCCTCATGGAAGAAGGGGACACGTCTTAAAATGTAATTCTTTATTTACTGAAGAAACATGTAGCTATTAATGCCGAAAAGCTTCCTTAAAATAATTGTTTGGCAGCATGCACTTAACTCTCAGGGCATAAGTCAGCAGCTGCACGTGGTCGTATCTGCAAGCAATGTCAGACAATGTTCTCTTCTCTTGCAGTTTTTCGGTTGTGGCTGTTTCTGTGTTAACACTGGTTTTAATCTTCTGTGCATGTACAGCAGCAAACACAACTCAGCAGGAAACGCCAGAGCTATGCTTCAGTGGGTTGAGGGGTGTTGCCCGTACCATACCAGGTCTTGCACGATGATCTTTTCTGTGGAACTAGGACACAAAATGCATTATGTTTAACATTTGTTCTAAGCTTTACTGAGGGAGCCAGTGGGGAAATGTGTTTGATTAACCTCAACCGTTCTCTGAAATCCGCTTCTGTCCCACTGAAGAGAGCCCAAATGTGATTTCAAAAGTACAGCAGGGCTCCTAGCAATCTGTGATATATTTGATGCATCAAATACTGTGTCCTGGGATACAATCCCTAAAATTGATGTGAGAAAATTTAATACCACTTCCAAGAACTGAATTTCTCTGACAGGAGGGGCACTGGCTCTGCAGTCTTGTCTAACTTTATTTTTTCTGCTGTTCCTTGGTTTTCTCTTGCTATTATTAAACATAATCACATTTTCATTTGAGAAATGACTGAGAAACAAAAAGCAACTTTTAATTTCTTTTGGTTGTTATGCAGTGTTATTGGAACTCAATAAAACTAGTTGCTGCTTGGCTAGAATGTGTACCTTGGTTCGTTTACTTTTTGCATGGTCATGCATGCAAAGTTTTCCAGTTCTTAATTCTGAGATTGATTGGGAAAGAAGTTGTGCTGTGCTGCCTGTGATTACTAACCCCTTGCCTTTTAGTTTTTCAGTTTCTGACATGAGCTGTGGAAAGGAATATTCTGCACTTGACATATTTGTCATACAGATCCTGTTAGGTGCTGTGTTGCAGCTGCAAATTTTTAACCATAAAGCAACACACTAGATAACACATCTTGGAACAAATAACACATACTTTGTGGAAAGTACTGGGTGTGGTCTGTTGACCTGTACCATGAGAACACGGACTTCACCTTGGCTTTCCACAGGCAGGGGCAGCCCTAAAAACTTCTCACTCTGTGCTGCTGGGAAGCCTTGAATCCCACTTTCCTTCCCAGGTCTTTGGGAAGACCAGAAGGGAACCTGCCTTTCCCAGAGTCCACCTCTTGTGTTTCATAGGGCAGGAGGTGTGGTCCCGGCTGTGGGGAAAATCTGTCACATGGAGCTGCCTCTGCATTCTTGCTGCTTCCATACCCACCATGGGCCTTCCCCATTCCTCAGTGCTCAGGAGTGGCTGCTGTTTCTCCTCCAATGAATGCAATACTTGTAGTATGAACACTGAGCTAGTACTGGTTAGGAGAAGTGATTACAGGGTATGAACCTCTCAAATGGTTTTAAGCACTGTTCTGAGTTTACTGAGGCTCAATTCCAGCTAGTTTCAAGTGGATCAGGTCTGCTCTGGTGACTCTGGGCTGCCTCACCACCAAATACCTCACCACAAATGCCTTGTGCTTCCCTATGCTCTGGCCTCTTTCTGATTTCCATGCTGGGCTGTGGTACATAGAAGCAACTTCCAGCTTTAAAAAGTGTTATAAAGCTGAATTTTATTTTCAATTCTATTTATGTGCTCCAGAAATACTGGCACTTCTTGGGAGGGATGGAAGTGCATATTCTTTCATAAAATTCGACAGTGATGCTTAAAGCTGCCTGTTGCAGCTGCCCTGTCAACTGCATTCTGTTGAGCTCCTAAACTCCCAGAAAGCAAGAGCTGAAGCAGAGGAAGGCTGAGATCCCCAAGGCTTGGTCATGAGCTATGCACTATGGTTAGTGCTCCCTCCCATCCCAGTCCTATCAATCCTAAGTGCTGCAGACTGTGGAAAACATAAAATTGTTGAAGACCAAATCAGGGACTAGTAATGCTCCGGATGAGCTGGGTTTAAAAGCACAGCCCCTGTATTGGAGCAGCAAGGAGCCCAGTCTCAGTCTGTGTGCTGGCCTCTGACTTGGTGCTCAGCACTTTACCTTGGCTCTGCTGTGACCAGCTGAGCCTCGCCAGTCTGTGGCCTTAAGCAGTACTTGCTGGGAAAGACTGAAATATTCCCTTCACTCTCTACTACTTCAGTTGTTACTAGTAACTGTAGACCCTCTTCCTTCTGCCAAACTCCTTTTTAATACTTTTTTTCTTAAACTTTTCAGATCCTGTCTTACCCTGTTATATTCTATATTTTCCCCACTCCGAGGTTTTTGCAGAGCTTTGTATTTTGCATGATAACACTTTGTTGTTTACCATGGTTGATTTCATTTGGTGCTTTTAGCTAAGTAAAATATGGCAGAAAACAATCATGGATGAGGGGCTGCTTTCCAACAGCAGTGGCAGAAGAAGAGCTTTGCAAAGGCTCATCAGGCACATCTGCTTGCTTATTCAAAAACTGAAACCCAGGCACCCTGGAAATACTTAAAAAGCTGCTCATGTCTCTGAAGATTCTGCCATACAAAATTTGCCAATTCCTTGCCTCTAATGTGTGCATCCTCAGAAAGAGAGAAGGATTTTAACACAGGCATAATTTCCTATACCCTGAGGACTCCTGCTTTCAGAGGCCCAGATTTGCATTCAAATGTTATTTTCTAATTGCCCAGGTTCTTGTGGGAATTCAGGCCGTGTATGTGCAGTCTAAGGGCACACAGTAGGAGCTGGTACACTGGTGCCAGCTAGTAATACCAATGATATTTGTCTTTATGCTCCTTGTGCTGATAACATCTGGGTTTTGCTATATCAAAATCAGCATAGAATGCCCCAAGACTCTGTGCTGTACATCCTCCTGGCCCTTTCTGCTTTGAGGCAAGTGATTTTTCCAGTGGTGATTCAAAGTGTCTGGAAGTATTCCAGAAGTAATCCATGATAGATACATCTTCTGTGCTTGTATTTCTCTGTCCATTGTGTGTAAGTGGCTTTTGTGCACACTCAGCATTGCTATAGTGACTGAAAGGTCCTTGGAACACCCCTGACGAGTTAGTCTTGATCAAATTTGTCTAATTAAAGTAAGCTGCCTCTGGGAGGCACACACAGTACAGACTCTCCAGTTTGGAAAAGGACATTGCAAGGCAGATCTTACAAATGGTGAGCAATGTCAAGAGGGTGCATTTACTCATACTTCTCATGGGACAAGACATACAGTAAGGAGATCAATCAATATTTAAACAGAATGCAAAAAAAAAAAAAAAAAAAAATTNAAAAGAAAAAAAAAAAAAAAAAAAAAAATCACAGAAGAACGGTTCATCAAGATCTACTGAAAACTGATAGGGTTGTAAAGCCCTGGCACAGGATGTTCCTGAATTGCCAGTTGATCTGAACATCGGGTCCAGAGAAGGCTGATAAGAACATCAAGGAGCAAGGACCTAATTAACATCAGAGGCGAAGAAACCAGGCTCCAATAGGAAACCAAATATTAAGAAGTATGCACCACAGAACCAGTGAACGTTAAACCAATGTATCTCTATGAGGTTTTGAGTGTATAAAGTTTAAGGGAAAATCCTGTAAAACCTGTGTGATGGAATGATTTTCTCTGCACACCCGGGCTGTGTATGGAGGAAATTATTTCTGTTGCACATCCTGGCCAGTAATAAAGTAATGCCTTGATTCTCTAACACTAAAAATGTTGTTGAAGGGTTTTTGTTTTTCCCGCAGTTTTCGGTGACACAATCAGCTCTCTGTTCACATGGTGTCCACACGTCTCCCCAGCCAATCACTGCCTCACTCTCAACCAACTACCTGGCCCTCCGCCCACTGCTGAGCCCTTCCCAGAGTGCTTTTTGGTGAACAGAATTTATCAAATTTTACAAATTTAACAAGGGTATTCTTATTTCCACACTTATTATCTGATGCCTTTTGGGTGAGAGGACTCCTATGTCAATATCCTGTTTCTGCAGGTGAGAGACCAGCCTTGTGCACAGCCTGAGCAAAGTGGTTTTCACCACCACACAGTTCACAGGTGATAGAGCAGTTGAGGCTGGAAGACATGTCGGGATACAGTCCAGTCCAGCCCTCCTGCTCAAAGCAGGGCCCACTAGAGCATATTGCCCAGGACTGTGTCCAGTTGGGTTCTTAATATCTCCAAGGATAGAAACTTCACAGCCTCTTGGGGCAACTGGTTCCAGCTTCACAGAAAACCAAGTTCTCTCACGTCTAAGAGGAACTTCATGTATTTCAATGGCATTAGATCCCCCTGGGAAGAGTCTGGCTCCATCTTCGAAACCTTCTCCGATCAGGGATACATACACATCAGTAAGATCCTCATGAAGCCTCCTCCAGGCTGAACAATTCCACTTCTCCTGGTCTCCTCATATTGCAAATGCTCCAGTCCCTTCATCGTCTCTGCAGTGCTCACTGGACTGTTGCAATACATCAATGCCTTTCCCATACAGGGGAGCCCAGAACTGGACCCTGCACTCCAGCTGTGGCCTCACCAGTGCTGAGAGCAGGGAAAGTTCATCTCCCCGGGCCTGGTGGCAGTGCTCTTCCTAAAGCAGCCCAGCAGGCTGGCGGCCTTCTTTGCCACAAGGGCATATTGGTGGCCCATGTTCTTCTCCTCATTACATCCTGTTTCCAACTGTAATGTGTGACCACACTGCTGACTTGTCCAGGCCACATCTAAAATGCCTGCTGAGTCAGTGGCATGAAGCCATGCATGCTGTGGCACTGTGACAGTGGCACTGGGTGTGCTCTGCACCAAAGGGCTTCAACAGCCCTGCCCAACTATCCCAGCTGAAAATAGATCTGGCTGCCCCGGCAGCTGCATCCTGGGGACTTTTGCCCCTGACTCAGATGATGGCAGGGAGATGCCCGCCTTGCATCTGGGGGCTTCCCAGGAGGGTGGGTGTAGGGATTGCTGGGATTCCTGATTCCTGATTCTCTGCTCTCCAGGATGCCTTTTGGGTGATCGGATCATGGGCGGCTGTGCTCATTCACAACATCAGGCTCTGGACCTGGCTCTGTCTGACCCCGTTTTACACCACCCTTTGTCTTTCCACCCAGCAGACCCTGCCCTGAGAAAGCTGTCCTGTGTAGGGGAGAAACAGGCTGCCCGATGTTGGACGCTTGAAATGGAAAACTATTTCTAATTTAGAGAGATTTGTGTATAAAACTCAGAACATTTTCCATTACCTGAATGTGTTAGAATAGTTCTGCAAGTGTATCTCAAATCTGGTAAAAATGTAAACATTAAGAAGACATTGGATAGGATTTTTACTAACATCTGTTTCAGAATTCAGACACTTTAAGTTCAGGCAGTTCAGTTTAAGCTCAGACAGATCCGTTTCAGCAGTTTATGATTCACAGGTTGTCCCTAGACTTGCTAGAAGCATGGCCATAAAGATCAGTATCAAAGTTTTAGCAACAGGCCATAGATAAGCTCCACTTCTCTTTGCAGGTGACAGTTTGAGTGCCAGTTTGCTGAAGGACACAGTGCTGTTGCTAACCCTTGGCATGGAGGGTGGAAGCCTGAGATGTTTGTCTGTGCAATGAGCTGACTTCCCTTCTTCATGGGAGACCTGAGCTCAGGCTTCTCCCTCGGCACTGCTGCTGTTCTGGGCCTGAGAGAAGTTGCTCTGGATACTAAAGTAAATGTTGAGCTGCCTGGATGTGGATTCCCCAAGGCTGAAAGCATATCCCAGCAGCAACATTTCTCTTTGGTACTGTTTCCTAATACTGTTTCCTAATAGTTATTTATTACTGTCAGCTGCTGGCTCCTTCCTCTCTCCACTCATGCCATCGAAAAATTCTAAACTGTGATTTAGCTTTGAATGTTTGTCCTGAAGACCAAATGCAAGGAAATCAATTCTCGGTCCCTTCCCATCTTTAATCCCTACGCAGATTTAAGCAGAACCAGCTGAAATGCTGAAAAGGTGTAAAATTACAGCGAGTCCTCCTTCTCCTGGGGCTAAGCCCATGTGATTCAGAAAAGCCCCTGAATGCCTGCATAGACAAATCCTAAAAAAATACTTCCCTCTGAAACATAATCCTCCCGCTCATCCCCCGCCCCTCCCTGCCCGCCCACCCTTGACTCCCTATCACTCACTGCCAGGCAATTATCTGCTTCGTTTACTGCCTCCTGGCCGGAGCCAAAGTTCAGGATCTGGCAGTCGATGGCAGGAGATCACTCGGCGGAGGGAACTCGCTGTTCTCCCAGCCCCACCACCCATTTCCCATCGGAGCAGGCGTGCTCAGCTGCGAGGCACGGCCAGCTTCTGCGGGGGGATGAGCGCTGGCTCCGACCGCAGAGCTGCTCCTGGGAAGGAGCCCGAAGCTGCGGTGGGCAGGAGGCCGGAGCAGGGTCTCCTCTTGTATCGCAGGAAACGAGCGGCATTGGCAGCTGCCGAGATGGGGAATGTATGTGGGCAGAGCTCTGGGTACTCCTCCCGATCTCTGTCCTTGCCCACTGTCCATCCGCTCCAGGTGGAAGAAGCTGGGCTGTCCCAGATCCCCCCCGCCCCTGCCTCCATGCAGCAAAACTCCATCGGACAACAAAGTTCAGCTTCCCTGGGCTGGGGAGGCGCATGGGGGTGCTTCTGTGCCTGCCAGGGATAATGGATGAGGCACGGTGACATGGCACTGGTGTGAAATGTCTGCCTCTCCCAACATGAGCAATTCCTTGTGATGTGGATGAATTCTCTTAGGTGCTGATGACAAATTGTTGGGGGTTTCCCCATTTTCTACCCTATGGGTCCAGCACAGAGGATGAAGCATCCATACGCCGTTTGCCCCAAAAGCACGGACTGTTCCTGGCATTTCTCTCATTAATGCTCACCTAATGCAGCATGCAGCTGTCCCGCCCTCCAGTGTGGGCATGTCCAGAGATGCCAGAGCTTCCTGCTGCTTTGGGAGAGCAGCCCTTCCCAGGAAAGCAGCCCTTCCCAAGGATGGGTCTGTGCTGACCTCTCCTCTCTCCCCCTGCTTCATTCCATGCTCCTACTCTGGGCACAGGGGTAGGTGAGAATGTGTGTAGAGAACTGTCCCAAAGGGAACTGGGTTGTGAAGCATGGCTCCTCCGCCTTACTTCCTCAGCAAACACAGTTTAATACAGCTAAGGATACTCTTTCTGGAAAAGATAAAAGCAGGCTGTGTCACTAAGAATGGGGTTTGGGCCTCAGACCAAGGGTCTCTCAGCCCGAAGTTCTGCCTGCAGTGAGAAAAGCAGGGGGCACAAAGCACACAGCTGTACCTCCCCAGGGTGCTGCCATCAGCTCTGCCATCCACAGCACGGGCTGGGATTTACTGGGCTGGAGATTGTATCCACGCCCAGAGCTCTAGGCTTGGTTTTCAGTACAGTCGCCTTCCAGACACCTTTCTGGGTTTGGCCTCTCCCGTATCTGATGGCACTGAGCAGCACTGTTTAAGTGTGTGCTGCTTTGTTTCAGATTGGCTGAATGGTTTCACTGATTTTGCTTAAATCTTGTCTTGTGAGAAATAACAAATTGTTCCCCTTCGTCTTTCCTGAAATAGTTTTTAACTTTCTAGGCCCTTCTCCTTCGGGTTCTTTTTTAAACTGATGTCTCATTTAACCCTTATATAATACCTTTCCCCCTATTTTGTATTTCTTCTACATACTGTTTTTTAATGAAAAGATAATAGTTTCTATCAGCCATATTGATATTTTCTATTCCATTTTCTGTTGTTTTCCTCTGGGCACTGGCACATCTGGTTAATAAAATGGATATTGATTTCCAAATATGCTTAAAAGTTTCTTTATTGAGTAGCTGGCCGATAATCTGTCTTCTATAGGTTCTTCTATACTTAAATTTGAGTGAACTGGAATAACACCCCAACTTTTATTATATTCACAGAGCATTCTTTGCTGAAGGTGGTGAGCACATTGGGAAAGGATGAAGGGTTTAATTTAATCCATATTGCTTAGCAACATTTACAGCATCAATAAACAAGCACTGTTTTTCTGAACAAAAGACTGTCCCGGCCTTTCTACATCCTGACTCTGTTGCTGGTGATAGCAAAACTGACAGTGTCCAGCCTGCTGCATTTAGGGTGTTTCCTTCCTGCTTTGTGTCCCTTTTATTCACACTTCACCTCACCTGCTAAAGCTTTGCTCAGAATAATGGTAAGATCCTGAAGTGATGTGTCCATGGAAGAGGCTCATCTTGATTTTCATGTCTAGTTTTACTTGCTGACAGAGCTGCTAATCACATTAGTCTTATGGCTGTTCTACACTCCCTGAAACATGATTGCTAGGAGCCTTGAAAACTGTTAAATGTTTGCCCACAAGTATTTTCCCAAGTAAGATCTTTGGCAATTGTATGTCACTTCTGAAATTTCCTATGATTTAGCTTCTAAGGGAAAGATTTTTCCAAAGTCAATGGTGTCCTGGGATGTATGTGTTCAGGAATGTAAGGGTGAGCTGCAGTGCCAACCCCACCTTGGTGACCTGCTGATGAAAACAGGAAATTCAGCTTTGTTATGTACACAGATGATTTCAACGGGACTTGAAGAATAACTCTGAGATTCACAAACTCTTAGATCCACAGAACTTTTCGCTGAAGTGTTGTCGACCAGTGACCCACTTTGGCTGCATCCTCTTAGGTTACAATGTAAGATGTAACCAAATGTATGTATTCTATTACCATCTCCACAAGCTGTTACAGCAGGTGGGGCAGTGTTCCTTATCTCCTGCCAAGATTCATCCCTGATAACTCCCTCTGGGGGCTGTCTCTGTTAATGGGCCATCAAGAACCCACCGCATGACTCATGGAATTACCTCATCCCATTGTGAGATGCTCCGCCCAGGGGGAGGAGCCAAGCATTCCCACCTGAACATAATCTGGGCTTTGGAACAGCACAAGTCAGCCCTGCCTACTGGATTCCGAGGACAAGAGCTACCACTGGACCTTCAGGTAGAGACCAGACCCTTCTACAGGATCACCGGTTCAACAAAACCATTTCACTTGGACTGCTACCACTACCCTGACTAACAGGGTGTCAGGTTGTATCCTGACTCTGTCAGTGTTTCTTGTACTATTGCATTTATTTTAATTTTCCTATTAAATTATAATTCTGACTTGCAATCTCCCACTGGTTTGTTTTCAAACTATTACAACCATTTAATAATGGAGAGGATGAGGAGGAAATTCTCAGGAGGGGACTCTGCCCACAAACTCTGCCCCAGCCCTTCAGAGCCTTTTCTGTGTCAAATGTCAAAAACATCTCTTGGCAATGCGGCTGCAGGTCCTCCTTCCATGTGTATGACCTGGACTGTGCCCCACCTCTGCACAGCCAGCCTGAGCTCAGTGTGTTCAAACCCAGATCACAGAATCCAGCTCCTGTGGGAGAGATGTGACCCCCTCAGGATTCAGCAGAGATATTTGGCTCTGGCAGGACACGGCACTTTAAAAGATTCCATAAAGGGCTACAAGTGAACAAGGTGGTGACATCTTTCACAAGTAAGATTGTTGTAGACAGGGTGCCAACACAAGTGCCCCTCAAAATTTAAAATGCTTGGTAGAATCCAGCTGGGATGGCATAATCCATAACCTTCTGTGCCTTTACAACATTCTAAATTTGCTTTTTTTCTTATTTTCCTCTGAAATTCGTTATTCTTTGTACATTTAACTAATGTAACAGTTGATAAGCTGTTACATCTTTTTTGTTTATGTCAAAATATCTCAAATATAAAAGTTTTTTCAAATAAGTAAACAACACTAGTACACATTTTGCTACAATATGTAACTATATTACTGAAAACACTGGTGTTCTTGAATGTTGAAAATCATGATCCTTACCACTTGATTTCCATTTTCATAAGAGATCAGACTTTCTTGTCATATGCCATGAAGATCAAATTAAATTAATTCTAAATATGTTTTTTAAAAATTCTGATTTTAAGAATTTATTTACTATTTAATTTTTTACTTATTCTTGATTACTCTTATTTTTTTTCTCTAGGACCTTCTTTGTCCTAAATATTGCTTAAGCAACTTGTCTTCATAAAAATAAATAGATAAATAAATAGATTTCCATTTACTGAAAGCATGGAGCAGTCATCCTTAATTTCTCTAACTTCTTCCAGTGAGTGCAGTATTCATTTCCAGAAGAATGTTCCCTGAGACTTCATCTGGCAAACAAATACTGCTTCTGAGGTTTGGTCATGATTTTCCTCCTGTTCCAGTAGCTCTTGCCTAATCGGTTTGAATATGAATTTAGATATGAATGAGAAATCTGTTATTCTATATATGTCAGAGGTAAAGTATAATCCCATTTCCCTGAGGGCAGTTCGTCTCAGCAGTTTGGGAGCCTGAATTGCTGATACAATGAGTGCCTGCTGCCTCCTCTATTTTTCCTTCTTTATTGGGTCTTTTCTTGTAAAAATATATACTGCTCAGAATTCCAACAAGAATTTGACCTTTCCCAAAGTACTGGCCTAGTTTAAAGTGTATTTTAAACTATTTACTTTTGGCTGTGAGCAGAATCTGAATCCTGTGATAGGTGGACAAGCAACTGTGTCCTTTAACATGAGATACCATCACTTCCTATTCTTACACACAGCTTCAGTCTGAAGGCCACTAGCTCAGTGCAAGTCTTTCCTTTGCTTGAGCTGCAGAAAACAGCAGCTGGAGCAGATCTTCCATGTCTGGCACTTGATCAAATACTTTCCTGAAGCAGGATAACAGGTTTCCAGTTTTGTCATTTTTGTCTTCATTGTTTATTTCTTTGATCTTGAAATATCTCAGTTTAAAGGTAACTGATAATTATTTGGGTTTTTTTAAAAGCTTCAGATGTGCTGCTTTGGATGGAGACAACCCCTTTGAGGGAAGGGACTGCCCCATCCCTGGGGTGGGATTCAAGGAGGTCTGCAGCAGACAAGGAGGATCACAACAATGGCAGGATGCTGAGCAGCAGAGCCCAGACCAGCTCCCTGAGCATCCCTGCTGTGCTGGGCTGTGGTCCTGCTGCCCCCAGCCAGACCCCAGCCATGGCCATGCTCTCAGCTTGTCCTTGGCTGCAGCAGGACACAGTCCCACTGTGGGCACCCAGCACTGGCTCCTATTTCCATTCCATTTTATCCTTTCCATTTTATTTTACCTCATCTTCCCTGCACTCATCATGTCTGCATTTCTCCACCATGGGAATAGCCTCTTCTGAGTTAAACAAACCCTCCTGCAGCTTTCCTTCTAATCACCAGCACTGCCGGTGTGCAACCTTCAGACTCACTAACTCCCAAGAAAGCCTCCCATATAACCCTTTGTTTATTCCCCACATAGTCAAATCTCATGTTTTAGCAGCACTTTTGCTACTGCAAGAACATTTTCTATTATTTTATCCTTTTTTCCCCCTTCACTTTACACACCCATTGAGTCCCTCATTTGGCAGGGCTTTTTTCAGCAGCTTCTCCCTCTGGATTAGACTTTGTGTGTCTCAGACTTGGATTTTGATCCCAAGCAAATGAAATATATTTTCCCCTTGTTTAAAGCCTCTCTGTAGGTAAAAACAGTTTTGCAAATTGAAAAAAGATTTAAATCAGCATTTTTTCTGTAGCAGGTTTCTCCCTTTTGAGCACTGCTTTGATTTCCACAGTCTTTCTTCTGAAGTTCAGCAGGAAAATCTTGAGAGAATAGCAGCTTATTGCTTCTGTGATAAGCTCTTATCTTTTTTATAATTTCATAACCCTGCTAGTAAGTGGAAAACTGTTCTCTGTCAGTCTCTATGCCTGTTATATAGCCTGGGAAGCAGCAATAACACTTACCCTGTCAGCTCTTAGGATAGCTCAGAATAAACAACTTTGCAATTAAAGTGTTTACACATTAGAGTCTCCTCCTTCCTTCCTCATTTCAGGCAATTTCATCAATCAACTGTCTTCTCATTGACTATTTTTCTGTAGCTCTCTGGCAGGGCTCACTCAGGCTTGGGATATTTCTCCTTGGTCTGATTGAACACCATCCCTCCCTATCAGGATCCTGGACCACCTCCCCATGCTGCCTGCCCAGGGCCTCAGCCCGGAGTCGGGTGGGCTGACTCATCCTTCTCTGCCTTTTCCAGTCATTTCTTGTCTTTGCTGATATGGTTTAATTTCAGTCCCAGGCCAACCAAAACTGCAAGCTTGAAACACCCTTTCCAATGAGACATTTCCAATTTTCAGGATTCTTTGGCAGCAAATGTTTTGTAACCCTGTGCTGGGCTTTAAAGGGGTTGGTAAGTTTAGAGCATAAATGAAGTGAGTTTACCTTGAGATACAAAGCTAAACAGACAATAAACAGCTAGAATAGCGAAATAGGAAAAAAAGTGTATTTCTGAGCCAAGACCCCTTTTAATGCTGCATCCTCAAATCTCGTAACTGCCTAAGGGTGTTTTCACATAAAGAGAAATCAGCCAGCTATTGAGTGGGACAGTGAAGCAAGCTGGGCTGTCAAACGTGCAAAGAAAACCAAGAGCAAACGCTGTGCTTCCAGCTCTGATCAGATTTTGGTACTTGCAATGCTGTATGTATTGGCTGTGTTCCTTCACACGGGAAACTGCTCAGAGGGAAAACATTGTCAAATGGAAACTGCGGAGTGATGGGGGCAGAATCATTCCTGATATGCTCTGGGCTGCACCTCACTGTCAGAAAAAGCTGCATTTCCTTTATCTCAAAGGGCTGAAATACTCTGAGGCAGGGAGGAGATTGAGGGAGACAGGCCTTAATTATATTCTTCTTTCTCATATGATTAAATATGAACAAAAGAACTACTGCACTGCATATGCCCTGCACTGAGATCCTACTGCAAATGCAGAGACAGAGCCAAACTTTGCCAGCAATCTTCTCATTTCATCAACAAGCCTGTGTTCTGCATGTCAAAGTCTGCTCAGGATGACAAGAGAAATAAACTCTACAAAATCTGAAGAAGGGCCTGACAGAGTTCGGTCAGACAGGGGGCTTGATTAATAATTCAAATTAATACTTTGAACGCTAAATGGTCTTTCATATTCCTCTGAGCCATAGTATAAATCCAGGCTGAATCTTTTCCAACAGGTTTGCGTTAGCTGTGACTCAGAAAAGCCAGTCCCCTTTACAGAGGTGTGAAGAGAGAGAAGAAAAAACAGGTTTTTTTTCTCTGTGTGTTGCCTACAGCTTCTTGCTGACTGCAGGTTAACCTCAAGGAACTGACATTGTTTGCGTGTGTTTGAAAGGGAAACCACGCACAACTGCAGATAACATGGAACATCAGTGTGGGGACCGAGTGGCTTTGAGGTGACATCAGAACCTGAAATGTGTGCTTTTGGGGTGCTGTCATGACTCCTGGCTGTCATTTTTCACTTTCTCAGTGTGCTGAAGCAAAAAAAAGGTGTTTCTCAAGGCAGTCTGATTTTAAGTGAAACATGGCAGATGAATCCCCTCAACAGAAGGGAGCATGTGGTACTAATGCTGGTCTTTATGCCCCAACCCCCCTTTGCAGATGTTTCTGGGGAGCTCTGCCCAGCTGTGGCAGGCAGACGTGGAAAAAACACTGACACATCTGTTTGGTGTGGTGTCAAAATGCTGTCAGAATTTTGGGGACAATGCTGTCAGAACGAATGCTGACGGACCTGACTGAAGATTGGTTGTAAAGGATGTTGATGGAGAAGATAAGAAATATGTTTGATGCAGGAGAGGAGAAAGATTGAGAATTTAATGGAAAAGTAGAGTGGTGGAAATGATGACCCGGGAAAGTGGCAGAGTTTATTGTGGACAAGGGTGAAACAAGAAGCCAGAAAAAGAGCTGATGTGGTTGAGCCACAGAAAACAGGAGGGACTGGATATGTGATTCAGCTGGGAAAGGGTAAGGAAAGGTTGGATCTTTCCTAGATGTGAAAGGAAAATGTGATTTCCAAGGCTACGGATGCAATTACGAGTCACTGAGAAAAAACCATCAAGAGGTCAGGGGAAGCAGCATCTTTTCTTTCAAGGCTAAATGATGCAAAACTGCACATTCTGAGAAATATTTCCCACAGTTCAGGAATCCTTTGTAAACACAATTAACCATAGCTCTGATTGTGAGAAGAAAGATCAATTCTGTGTGGAAAATGCACACAGAATGGCTCAGAAAGAGTAAGGCTAATGTCAGAAATACAAGGATAGAGCAAATAGTGTAGCTGCAAGCACAGGCAATATCTACTTAAAGCCAGGTATGTTAACACCATTGAGACAGTTCTGCAGCATATGGTAATATTTCCAGAGGCAAAAAGTAGCACCAGACTCCCTGGAGCAGGCTCTGCTCTTCTGCAACAATTAGTGTAAGGCTTAAAAAAAAAAGCAAAGCACTGCTGACTCACAAAATCAGGACAACAGAGGCTTGTGTTCCAGAGATGGTGTTTATTCAAGGGCTAATTACAGCAGGCAAGAGGCTTCTTAATGCAACAGTGTGAAGGGAAAAGAGATTCCTATAGGAACAGACAAATTACAAGGAATTTACCTGTCTTGTGCAAATTCATCTGTCGTTTATCAACTTCCTGCTTCTCAGATTGCTCTCCAAGCACTGTGGATAACTGATGTCCATAACTGGTGTCCATGCATTGAGCTTTGAACCCCCACATTTTACTGGCAGTTACACTGAAGGCTCCAGTGAAGTCCACAGAAGGTGTTTGGTGCAGATATCCAAAACCACTCTTGTGACAAAGGGTCTGAGGTCTCTTGTGATGACGTCAGTGCTTTCCTGGGTTGGGGCTGGTCCCTGGACTGCCTGCAGGCACACAAGAAGGAGGCTCTGTGCTCACATTAACAAAGGCATTTGCCTATGTAAATTGATCTTTAATCTGCTGCCTACGTGGTGCTGGGTACTGGATGTGACATGGCAGCACTGGACTACCCTAGAATCAAGGTACAAGCTCACCTCCATTCACAGATGGATTGTGTAACAAGAGACAATGACTTCTGATGCCGTGGTATGTTTGCAGGTCCTGATCATACAAACTAAGGACAGTGGCCCCAGCATTTGCTCCCTTCAGCAAAATCCCTCCCACTGACATTGGCTTTCCTGCCATCCATCTTATTTTAGTACACTAGATGGCAATGGGAAGCGCCTTTTGGCTGTAGCCTCGTCTCATTACCTGAAGGGCCACCCACATGGGTCACCCTCTCCTGGCCCAGACCCTGCTCTGAGTGCAGGGTCCTACATGCACCAGGCCCTGAACCTCTGGGCTCATGCAGGAGGCCAGAGCCGTCCTGCTTTTCAGGGGACAGCTGCTCTGAGACGATTTGATCCACCGGCATTGCCCGCCCGATGTCGCCGAGGCAACAAGGTCCCCAGGGAAGTGGGATGGGTTGCCATAGCAACACGATGCTCTTGGCTCCTGCCTCCTTCCATTGACGCCATGGAGGGAGAATCTGGGGCCGTTGGAAGCAGAGGTCCTACCGGGGATGAAAAGTTGGGGTGGCCAAAGGATCATGGCAAAGACAGACACAAACACCTATTTGTAAACCTAATTATAAGCAGTTGCAATTAAAGATGCCAGCTGCTGCTGCAGCAGCTTTGCCAGTGCCTGCATTAATGCACTGCTCTGAATGAAATAATTTATGTCACATTCCTTTATTACTCATGATCACATGTTTTGCTTTATAGTTAAGTTATGAATAATGTAAGCAGGATACATCTTAATGATGCTGTCATTCTTATTCTGGATGTATTGATTCAGCAGGTTCTTTCAACACAGACCCTCTGACAGTTAATGTAATGAGCTATTTTAAATAACAGAACACTGAAAGGAGAAAGAGGGAAAATATGTGACTGTCCATAGAAACTGATGACTGCTCATTTTCCAGAAATGGTGGAAAATACTGATTCACTCTCTGACCTTCACAGGAGAAGTTACAGGCTATTCTAGCTCTTTTTCAGCAGGTTTCCTGCTGTTCCAAGGCAAAGATCTATTATTTCCACAACAGTAACTTCCACCAGCCAGCAAGGACAGGACCCTGCTATGTCAGGTATCACCAATCCAAGAGAGAGCTCATGAGATATTGAGAGCTTATGAGATATTGAGGAAAGGCTGGAAGGGGATGAATCATAAAACACTGCCAAGAAATGATGGAGTCCATGAGCCCCCTGGATACACAGAGTCCATCATGGACAGAGCTGTGCCTGGTGTGCATCCTTGAACCAGTTGTCTTTTCCTGAAGCTGCAACACAAATATTAGGACAACATATCTTGTTAAGTTTTCACAACATAATTTATTTGGAATAACTGCATTTGTGAGCAGATAACAATGGAAATGATCCAAGTAAGAAAGTACAGGGAGTTTTCAGAGTAGAGAAGGGCTTCACATCAGTCTAGGACCAAGCATGGTGTGGCTGTGACTCTGGCACAGCCCCTGTGTGCACACCCCAACAGAAGCACTTCGGGCTGACTGAAGGAGCAGGAGGAAGTACTGTAAAGGAAGAGTTGCTCACAGAGCAAAGTGTACAGTAATGACATGATTAATTGCTCACTGCCATTGTTCAAGATTTTGCAAAAGCATAACAACAAATCCTTTTGTAAAAACTTGGTATTTCCACAGTATAAATAAATATGAAAATAATTCTCACCATTTTAAGAATAAAGACACTTCTTTATTAAATATCTTTCAGTGATAAAATGGAGTGTAAAAAAGAGATTTCTATCATTTAACTGACTCTTCTTTAATTAAATATAATTGGAATAATGCCTGACTACAAAGTACAGTACTTCATAAGATCTTTATTGAATATCCATTGGTTCACAATTGCTTGTATGCTCTGAGGAATGAGATAGATTGAAAATATTTTACAGGTATTTACAGGAAAACTTAAAAAGGAATAATATTTTTGCACTGCAAAGCACTGAAAAGGGTTCCTGGAGCCATTCAGAACACAGACATATATGGATATCTCTGATTTCACTGTTAGGAGTAGGGAGATTGTTGTCTTTGCACCATCAGTCTCACCTACTGGCTGACCTGGCATGATCAATAAGAGCTTTTAATAACTACACAAGGAAAAAAATCTTTAAAAATTTATAGATAAATATTGCCGACACAGCTGTGAGGAATCCAAAGATCTTCCTGTATGGACACTAGATGTCAATGGAGAGACATTTCAAAGCAACTGCAACAAAAGGCAGTGCTGCTGCAGTCCCTAAAACCAGATTCTTCTTTTCCTGTTTTTCTAATGCAACTCTTCTGGGCTGATAGCCTTGGGAATTAAAGTCAAAAACTCCTCAGGAGTAGCACTGTACACAGAACACCCATTCAATTAGTTTCCTATGCAGACATGATTTAAGTCATAGTTGAAGGCAGCAAGCATTTTTCAGCTCTACAAACCAATAACTTTTTTGCTGAGACTGACAAACAGGGATCTGGACATGGTGAGGTGGCCTTATAATCTTCTGCCTTGGATGAAGACATACAAGCTGCAGTCAAACACCAAATACTTTTATAACACTTAAGAGCCTAAGCTGAATTGGAAAACCAGCCCAGAAGTGAGAAGTTTCATGTCCCTATTATCCTCCCCCGAGATACAGAATCCTCTATCAACATTTTCATAACGTACACCAAAGCACAGGCTGTGAAGAATGACAGTAAAATACAATAGGAACTGCTTACTGATTTTCTCTGAAAACTGGTTAACTGATCTTCATGCTGCACTATGAGTTTAATTAAAACAAGTGCTGACAGCTGTAATAAAGCCCATGAAAGGGTTTTCAGACAGAAATATAAAAATTGGGGGATTTGGTAGATAAAGCTCATTTTTACTGTTGTAATTTACATTTAATACTGCAATTTTAGCACTTGGAATTAGTTAACACACCATGCTGACCTGTACAATGAGACCTTCATTGCAGCATTGCCCCATGTTTGTGTACGACGCTTCTGTGCCTGGGATGGATCTATGAGCACCAAAGGGCAGGACACAAACACTGGGAACAGTGAAATGTGGCAATGGCTTCTTGTGGACACCAAAAAACATGGCCAAAGAGCAAAGGCGCCGTGGCTCCTGTCTCAGTGACAGATCAGGCACTGCAGGAGGAGGGAGAGATTGAGGCTCAGCCTGGAAGGAGACTCAAGGTGCCCCCCCCAGGGGAGATAAGCAATATGGGGTGAGGGATAGATTGTGGATGTAGGGTAAACCTCAGAGTTGAAGGGAAGGGCAGTTGTTATTTGACAAGCATCTAGTGAAGATACATGACAAATGGGCAAATGCCAAGTGTGAGAAATGGTTAATAACATTCAATGGACAAAGGTGGCAACAGAAGATGTGAAAACAGGATCTGTAGCAACAGTGACAGAGCAATGCATGTCTGGGTAGTGGCAGGTTGGGACCCTGTACAGAAATGCAGATAACCAGAATGGTGTCAGGTGGAAATGTGAGAAGATGGGGAGGGGACAAGTTTGTACATACAGCAAAAGACAATTCTAGATTTGCAAGCAAAGGCTCAAGGAAGAAATAAATTTCAGAGCTCTTTGCATGACAAACCCCTCAGTATCAACAAACTTGTGTTTGAACAGGTTCTGCTGGAAAACACAGACAGCAATTGATAGTTTGGATTCAGATTAGTCTTTAAACTACTCACAGGGAGGTTAATTTTCTTTCTTCTCTTAAAACAAGACAATCTGAAAACCTTCTACCTTTATTTAGTGGCAATGTCTGTGTACTCTAAGGCCAACACAGCCATCCAGTAGGATCGTGACTGCCCAGTGAGTGCCTGGCTACCATGGGACACGCACAAAAGTCTGTTTCCACCAGCTCCCTCTGCCCCGAGTTCATACCAACCTCTGTGGAGAAGTTCTTCATGTAATGTTTTCAGTGCTGGGGCCAGAAACTAAAGTACAACCAAAATGGGTACAACTTCGGCTTTGTATGCAAGAGAACCAAGAGCTTACCTAAGTCCTTATTTGAATATCCCCTGTTTACACAGCAGTGCTGTTGCTTAGGGCTTTTCTGACGTGGGAACCATAAACTCTACATCTGCTATGGAGTGTTGCTCAGGGTAGTTAAAACAACATGGTCATCCCACACATCTTATGTCACAGATACTACTTTTATAGAGGTTCAAACAAGTGCCATTTAACGCCACAAGTGTGACATGACAGCCAGAGGTATTTCTTTTTACATCTAGGTAACACCTCGGTCAAATGATTTACAAAATCAGGTATTTTAAACTTGGTGTTTTCTACTGTCTGAAAAATTGTAATTGTTGCCTACAGAATCAGTGCTTTCTGTGTTCATAAACTAATTTATGCCAGTGAAAATCTGGACATTTACACAGATATTTCTCCCAACTCGATATTTTAACATTTATCAACAAATGCAGCAAAGTATCTTTCCAAGAACTATCCAAAATATTTTTAATGGACTGAAGGTAGTGTCGAGGTAACAAATTTCAGCTGACACAAGTATTTATATGTATTTATTAAAAAAAAAGGTTGATTTTTTATCCTGTCTTTGTCCTATTGATAGACAGTCCCATATGATTTGTTGAAATATGCAGTACTCAAGCTATTCACTCTAAAGGCTAACAAAAATACATACTAAATCTTGCTTACTGTCACAAGCAAACCAATTGGTTAGAGCACCAAAGTTTGGTTTCTGAGGGTTGGCACTTTCCTGAGAAGGAAACCAAAGAGAGGCAGGAGGAGCAGTTTCATCTTGCACACAGCATTCAAGCATCTCTGCATCCTGGTAGTTAAGCCCAGGATCACTTGTTTGTTACTATTACTGCTGGTAAAATGCAAACTCGGAAGGTTTGTGTACATTATGCACAGTTATATGATGTTTATGCACATTTACAGCAACAGGAGCAAGCAGTGGATACAAAAACGTTTGAATGTTAAACATAGAAAACTTAAAATGCAAAACTCAGCATGTTTTTTACAATGAGGGTGGTCAGCCAGAGGAGAAACAGAACAAGGGAAGTGGGCATTTTTTCGTCTCTTTATATTTGAAGATGAAGACTAGATACATTCAGTTCGTAATGATGTGGTAGCCAAAAAAAGCTAAAGGAAAGTGTTAGAGAACAAAACAGACAGAATCACTTTTCTGCTGTGTAAAACCAGGGTGAGCCCACATTTTGGGATGTGGAGACCAGAACTGCACACAGTGCTCATGAAAGGCACAGAGAAATTGAGCAGCTACAGAAAGGAGCATTTAATGTGATCCTGGGGAAGCTGCTGCTTTTGGAGGAGAGGCTGGTAGGACTGTGAGACCTTAATTTTGAGAGGGCTGAAGCAAGATAAGATAGACGTTTACAAAATCACAAAGTAGCAAATAAAACACAGATAGAAACATAATTTGCCAAATCCTGCAATACCAGGACTAGGGAGCATTTGGTAAATCTGGGGAGAGTGCTCCAGATCTTAGAAAAGAAGTGCTGCTTTATCTAACAGGTATTTAACTTCTGGAACTTGCTGCTGTGACTGACCTTGGTCACTGGCTTCAGCACCAGTGGGATGTGAAAAACATGAAGCTATGTTCACTAATACCTGTCATCAGAATATTTAGTGTTTTTTTGCATGATCCTTGTACGGAATTTGAAGGCAAGTGTAATTAATCCAAGATGTACATATGTTTATATAGCGTCTGAGCTCTGGCTGATGCTGACAGGTTTATGAGAAGTGAATTATTACTTGTTATAAAAGGATTTATTTTACTTTTTAAGGAGCCAGTCGGGAGGTTTAATCTGATTATTTTTCCCCAGTGCAGGACTACACAGACTATTTTGCTTTTTCTGCTGGCAACTTTGCTGCTCCTGCCTGAGCAGAACAAGCACTGAAGCTCCACAACAGTTTCACTAATGACACATCAAATTCACATAGATCTGGGTAGAACAGGCAGAGCAAAGGGAAGAGACCTTAACATTTGGGAGCACAGACACTTGGTATGTATGGGAATAGCCTTCAGCCACTAAGAAATGATTAGAACTATATACTGAAATATATATATATTGATAAGAATACTGTGGGGACCAGCTTCATCAGCTACACAAGCCTTATCTAACTCCATACTGGGTGCTGAACATGCCATGAAGCCAGAGTTCATGCCATGAAGCCTGAATTTAAAATGTTATTATAAAGGGGATCAAACTAAGGCTGCAAGTGCATTTTCTAATTTATTTTATACCATTCTTTTAATGTGATGCTTATTATAGTAATAATTTAAGAAGTTATGCAAATTCAGGGAAAAAGAAAGTGTATGATGAGCTCTGTGTGTGCACAGCAGACACTATAACAATTAACTTGATCTCCGACAAGCTTCTCGCACACTTGTGCCATCAATTCTGATGCTCACTGAAAAAAAAAGGTATATAAAAAACCAGGATAAACTGTGGCATAAATCAACTTGAAAATGCACTTTGTGTGACCTTGGATGCTTTTGATTTTGTCCATTGACCTTCAGGAAGAGGATAAACAAAGCTCTGCTCTTTACTCTCCTCTGAAGCTGATTAATTGTGTGTGGACATATAAATATCAGAAGGCTAATACAATGTAGCCCTTCAGAGACTTAACAATATTTACTGGTAACACATTTTTTTCAAATAAATAACCAGATTTATATTCACACACACAAATGACATAAAATTATCAACAAATATTAAAAGCTAATACAAGAGTTGACTAATGCCAAAAGCAGGCAGTTGTTGGGTGGCTGGCTGTTGTGCAAAAAAGTGGGAAAGAAAAATAAGTGTATTCCCTTGGAATTAGACTTCCCCTTTCTTCCTTTGGACCTGCTTGCCAGTGCTTTTTACTGGTATTTTGTTTTACCATTTTTAAAATTTCATTTTTACCTCTTCACCACCAGCAATATCTTCAGCACCCAACCAGCAAAGGAAAGATCTTATCAGAAATCTTAATTTTGTGGGGGGACTACCATAGTTTCCTCATTGATCAGAACCTTTCTCTGTACCAGTTCTGTCCATAGCTAAAGTACATACATTGAGCAATGAAACGTGCTCTTGTAATGTTTGAGACCATCAGACACATAATACTGGTATATGAAAAATCTGTACCAATTATCTTTTGAAAAAGGTGATAGAGCAACTGTTGTTCCTGCTGTAGAAAAGAATAGAAATTAAGAGAAACAGCTTCATACAAGATCTTTGGATAAACTGACGAGATGTGGCAAATCTACCATCTGTGCTTTTTAAAAAATGTGTTCATTTTGTGTGGATACACAATGTAGTTTTACTCCGCATGAAAATACAGGAGCTGTATTACAAAGAAAACCTTTACGTGCCATGAGATTTGCAACTGGCCTCCCTCACTGTGAACAGTCAGTAAAAGCACTGGCTGTGGTATTCTGGGATCCGCTGCTCTGCCCTCTGTGCAGCAGCGATGAACAGGCTGCCTTTATCTGGGAGTGCACTGAGAACCATCTGGATGAGCGAGGGGACTCTTTGGCACACGAGCAAACAAAACCAAAACACACAGCGCACTGCCTTAGCCAATCCTGGGCTTCTAAGTGAAATTTTATATTTTGAGTATGAGTCGATTTCTGTTCTTTTATTGTTGAAACAAAAGAAGAATTAAATAAAAATATGTACACTGACAACACGCAGCAGTGTCACTAAGCCAACATCCGTATTCCCCTCGAGTCATGTTTGCACAGGCCTATTTTCTCCCAAGACGAGCTTCCCAGCAACGTCAAACCTTGAGGGCTGATGGCTCCACTCCACGCAGCCCCTGGGCATCTGCCAAACCTCCCTTGTACACACAGATAACAGGTTTTGTACAACAAACACAAGCAAAAATCTGAATAAAGTGCATTTAACAGCATATGAATGGGTATCTCCAAAGCCCACACATATTAGCAGTTATGAGGGTGATGAGGCACTGGCACAGGTTGTGCAGCGACGTGGATGCCCCATGCCTGGAAACGTTCAAGGCTAGGTTGGATGGCGCTTGGAGCAACCTGGACTAGTGGAAGGTGTTCCTGACCATGGCAGAGGGTTTGGAACTAGGTATTCTTTAGGGGTCCTTCCAACCCAAACCATTCTATGATTCTGTGTTTTGTTTTTCTGAAATTCTTTAATGCTTTATTATTATCAGATTAGTACTACTGCCACACTTTCAGACTATGCCATGGCTCTATTCAGCGTTTACCAAAAGCTGTGAAGCTCTGCACACTGCTTCTCTTGCACTGACTTAAGAATTGCTCTTTAATGACATAATTCTGCCAAGAAATTGGGGGTCCTAAATCTAACTCCAGCCAAGAATTGAATGGAAGTTCGACTGAATCCTACCAAGGCCAAAAAACCCTCGTTCTCGTGCTCCTGGGGGAGATTTGAAACACCCTCACAAGCTCTGTGAGGAAAGAGAACCTCTGTCCTCGGCATTGGTGAGGCCACACCTTGAGTCCTGTGTCTGGTTCTGGGCCCCTCAATTCAGGAAGAACATTGAGGTGCTGGAGTGAGTCCAGATAAGGGAACAGAGTTGAGGAAGGGTCTGGAACACCAGTCTGATGAGGAGAAGCTGAGAGAGCTAGGGGTGTTTAGCCTGGAGAAAAGGGGGCTCAGGGGGGATCTCAGGGCTCTCTTCCAGTATCTGAAAGGAGGGTGTAGCCAGGTGGGGATTGCTCTCTTCTCCCATGCAACTGACAATAGCACAAGAGGACATGGACTCAAGCTGGGCCAGGAGAGGTTTAGGTTGGACATTAGGTGGAATTCTTTCACAGAAAGTGTGATTAGCTATTGCAACAGGTTGCCCAGGGAGGTGGTGGAGTCACTGTCCCTGGGCATGTTTAAGGAAAGACTGGACGTGGCACTCAGTGTCATGGTCTGGACATGATGGTGTTCGGTCAAAGACTGGACTCAACGATCTTAAAGGTCTTTTCCAACCTAATTGTTCTGTGATTCTGACAAGAGGAGTGCACAGGGGCACTGATGTGAAACCAGTAAAATAAAAACGCAGCAGCGACGGCCAGGGCCTGCCTGACCTCCACCCCTCCCCACATCCCGCCGCCAGATTTGCTCCAGCGCTTTCCCAGCACGGCACAAACCCGGCCCAACCCGCC
>VZTJ01011336.1:3125849-3175090 GCA_013397795.1 Orthonyx spaldingii
GTCCGGCACCATGAGCATCGAGATCCCGCCGGGCCTCACCGAGCTGCTGCAGGGCTACACGGTGGAGGTGCTGCGGCACCGGCCGTCCGACCTGCTGGGCTTCGCCGCCGAGTACTTCGCCCGCTTGCGGGATGCCCGCGACCAGGAGGTGGGCGGCGGCCGCAGAGTGGTCAGCTTCGACGGGGAGCCCATGCAGACCGAGTCCAACGGCGACGAGGAGCCCGACCGCGGCAACGACGACTCGGATTCCGACTTCGAGCGTAAGTGCCGGCGCTGCCGCTGAGGAGGCGCCGGGAGCGAGGGGTGCTGCTGGGGGGATGCAGCCCGGGGCCGCCGGCCGCCTCCCCGCCGTGCCCGGTGCCGCCGCCCCGGCCGCCGCCGCGGGGCAGAGCGGGCAGCGAGGAGGGATTGAATGGGGGAGAGGCTCTGCCGGCTCCCGCAGCCCCGCGGGGCCGCCGCTCCCGCCCCCCGGGCTCCCCACGGGCTGCCGGCCGTGCTCCGGGAGCCCCGGGTCGCACCGACAGTCCGGCCGGAGCCCCGTCCCGGGGTGTCCAGCGCTGCCTTGGGCGGCCGAAGTGCCCCGGGGTCTGACCGGGTATCGCCGGGCAGCGAGCGCGCTGCCAAGCATGTGATAGCGAAGATCATGTGTTATTGTGCAACCTTTTCTGTACTTATGTTTACATTTCTGTCTTTAAATCATTGTGGACGAGTGTGGTTGGTTTTTCTGTTCACAGAAACTGGGGTGGTTTATTGCTGCTGTTCTGTATTTTAAAGTGGCTATTATAAAGCACCGAAATAACTTTCGCTATTTAGCAAAATATTAAAAATTCAAAGCCACTAGTATATTGCTGCCAGTCTCGAAGATAGAAAAGATACTTAGCCTGAGCTGGACAATGAAATACCACTTGGGCTACTGAAATTTTTATTCTGTCGGAATTGTACTGTGTGTGTTGGGCTATGCAGAGTGTCTGTAATTTGGGTTGTAATTAAGCCTCAGTGTGAGAAGTTGTTTAAAATGCCTGTGAGTGGTGGTGCTTGGCACACCAGAATTTTGGACCTGAAATCACTGAATACTCTCTCATTATTAGAAAGTAGCTTAAAGGGAAGGGAAAGGTGAGAAAAGGCGTGCTTTCCCTGAACTTTCAGTGCCCTCGTTTGAAGGTCTTGTGCCCTTGACCTATAACGTAAAGGTTTCTGACTTTTATTGATAGAGGATCCTCTTAGACCAATTTTTTTATATCATCTTATGGATGAAGTGTACTTTTAATATCTACTCCCTGCTTACCAGTTTCAGAGAAACAGGAAGAAATTAAGCTATGGAACAAGTAATTGTTTTTATTAAGGAAGCATTGAGACACCAGCTATTTTTCCAGTGCTTTTAGGCTGGGAACTTCACAAAGTAAAACACATCTTAAGCTCTTGAAAATAGAGACCCGAAATAGGACGTGAAATATGCGAGAGGACAAGAGTGAAATGTACAGTCAGAGTGAAATAAAAACCAGTTTGCGGTCAGTGTCTGGATTTGGATGTTTATTTTTTGTCATGAGAGAGAAGTTCTGTTTAGGGCATGAAGAGGAAAAGATAAAAGGAGAAGGGTAAATATGTGGACACTGGTGGTGACTGAATTGAAATTAAGGGGATGTTCAGGTATGAGCACAAATTTATGGAAATTACAAGTGATTTTTTTGTCCTGCAACCAAGTCAGTGGTATTTTCAAACATCTCTAAATATGAAAGAAGTTAGAGTTTCTTGCAGAATGTATTTTAAAATTAAACTCCAGGTTGGAAAAATTGCAGTAGATAGTTGAATGTAATTTTTTAAAATGTGCTATGTCTTTGTATTTAATATTTTCCTTAAAAAAAAGGAACCCAAACCACAAAAAAACCCCAACTAACAAAACCAAACAAAAAACCCGCTCCACCAGAACTTCTAATGTCTTTGAGTGCAATTTTACTATTTTGTGATCAGTTCACCTAGATATGGGGTTTGAAATACTGTCTTCAGGGAAGTAAGTGTAAAATTTTCTTTTTGAATGTTGCAGCTGCAGTTGGAAGGATCCTATCAAGTTAAATGTTTTCAGATAAAAATGTAAAAATTCGATGGTGGCATACAGCTTTTCAAATGCAGCTTTACATGGTGAGGCAGAAGGGTGGTTCCTTTGCTTCATGTTTCTGCTTATCATTTTTCTATATTAGAAAATTAAATTAACAAGGCTGGCCACTGTCACTTGTTGTAGTAGAGCCCTTTGGGCAAGTGCCACTATCCGTAATGCTGTCTTGCTTCTTATCTGAAAACCTGTGCTGTTCCCTCCTTGTGGTTTCCCAGGAACAGTGCCATGTTCTCTGTAACAGCAGGTGAGCGTCCCTCTGTAGGGTCAGGACAACGATTCTTTCTTGCATTGTTTAACAGTGCAGGTAACAGTCAACCATGGCTATGTGTTAATTAGGTTTCTGTTGTAACTGTTGTCTCTATCAATGAGGAAATGTTAAATCAGAGGTTCTGATATCTCTGATGATCGTCGTAGGTATGACAATGCTTGTGCCTTGTGGAAAACAAGATCCTGGGTGTTTATACCTGCTTAGTATTTAAAGAACATGTGAAGATAGGGAAGACACACACAATGAGAGACTCAGATAATCTCACTGGACAGACCAAAGTACTCTTTGTTAAGACAGCAGTTTTGCATCTTAGGAAAGACTTCAGCGAATTTCACTGTGCTCTCCTAGGTTATACTTTGTTACTTTTGAGTTGCTGTGACAGGTCAAATGGATGTTTTAATATGTTTCCATGACTGTTTCTAAATAAAAAGATGAACTTGAGCAGTTGTTTTTGCAAATTATTATGTTAAGGAAACTTAAAGCTGGTTTAAATAATTACCCTTATTGTATATGTTGGGAGTAGGAAAGATCTTCACAAATAATGTGCTTGTCTTCATGTGTCTGCTTCTGGCCTAGTATCAAATCTGTGTATGTCATAGGCTACATCTGCACACTCAGACTGAGAGTGACATTTTAGATAAGTTATGTGGGGTTTTTTGTATGCTGTGAGTGCATATGGGTACATATAGTAATAGAAGCAAGAATAAGTCAGAAGGAGGTCTTTGGTGTAAACCACGTGGCAAATGTCTTTGAGTAGTCATAGTGATGCCATAGTGGCACTCCATCCATGTGGTAAAAGTCGTTGAAACTAGCTAGGCTACAAAAAAGACTTATTCTCTGGGATCTGCTTAAGAAATAACTTCCAGGTTTATGTTTCCTGTCTGACCCCCCTGGAGTTTCATCCTTGATTTTAACTGTTTTTCTACCTGTGGTCAAAGGACATCAGGATGTGGCTGTTCAGCAGAGTGTGTGGAAATAAAATGATGATAGTTGTGGGGGAGCCTCCAGAAACGTTTATCCACTGGGCTGTGGCAGAGAATTTAAGAGATACAAAGCTTTCATCAGAGCCTTTATTTGATTGGTATAACTGCAAAATTGAGAAGTTGGTAGGGTTGGGAAAGGTGCAAAGCAAGACCTTCAAAAATCAGGCTGAGAATGTAACCAAGGACAGATATGTATTTTTAAAGTGTGTCCTTGACCTGACATTTGTACTTTTAACAAGCAGGCTGTGAATGGATGTGTTAAGACTGTGAAATTAAAGCCACAGAAATGGTCTGTTCACTGTTTGAGTCATGGCTTTGGGAAATCTCTTGTTGAGGAGTGCACCTGAAGGAAAGGCAGAGGCTCTGCTTCCCTGTCCCGTGAGGCAGATGCACATAGGTGTAAAGTGCTGCACCATTAACTTCTGTTTTGTCTTGTTTTTTGTAACAATAAAACCACCTGTATCTGTTCTTGGAGGTATTAAATATAACTAACAATGGAACTAAAATATTTTTGGGATTATACTAACTTGAGCAACTCAGATGTTTCAACTAATTGCAAGTATTTTATTGCAAATAAAATGTTTCCTTCTTAGGATTTTGCCTTGATATTGAAGGAAAGATGATGTGCTTTTCAACTGCTCCCTGAGTAAAAGAGAACCCTTCTTAGTGCTTTGCTTTTGAAATAAACCTCTTCAGTATGCTCTCTTGTTGTGATGGGAAATGGTGCATATGAGTATGGATGGACAGGTGAAAAGATTCTTCAGCTCTGCATTGAGCTTCTCAATTAAAATTCAAAGATTTGCTAAATGTCATCTTCAAAATATCAGTAGAATATCTGAGCAGAAGGGGGTAGAGAAATGCTCTTTTACATCGTTAGATCTTGAATGTGATACAGAATAAGAGTTCAGTGCATCTTTGAAATATTTAACTTTTTAATTGTTAACAGAAACACTTGGTATTAAAGTAAACCTCTTTTAGATTGCTCATCTTATTTTTAAGCATAATTTGCTTATGCTTTCTTATTCTGAACTGATGTCCTGTGGAATTCCTCAGAAATCAGTCTTATATCAATCACAAAGCCTTTATGCTCTGCCTATATCAGTTCACAGGTCAGGCATAACTCCTTGCCGTTTTCCTGAAATAATTCAATGAAACTTACTGAATTATAGGAGTTGGATGATGTTAAGACTTTTGCAGTATAGCATAAGAAGATTAGTGGTCCTTTTGAGAAATTGTGTTCAAGTTTTCAGATGTAATTCAGATTCATGGGCTATTGCACGTGTTCCTGTGAGATACCATCAGATCTAAAATTAAAGTACTTTGAACTTTTTACTAGTGCTTTCACTTACCTACGTCATCCTTAACTGTTAATTAACTGGGGATAAAGCACAGTAGCTCTCTCTTCAAATGTGTAATACAAATTCAGTCCGAAGAGTAGCTACTGTATTTAAAATCTAGGTAGCAGAGTGAGCACTCTCATAATATGATAATTACTAGTTCTGCATACCTTTTTTTTTTTTAATAGTAGTTATAACAAAGGTGTTTTGTGCTCTACTTAAGTAGTCTCTAGATTTTTCAGGAGGTGGAGGATAAAGCTGTAAATCGGTGCTGGGTTAATGGTTGGACTCTATGATCGTAAAGGTCTTTTCCACCTTAAACAATTCTATGATCTAACTGTATTAAACTTTTGAATCTGGTATACAAAGAAAAGAAATTCACATTCTTGCTTTATGTTTTAAAAGGTATGTTCAAGCAAGCCTAGTGACCTGGAAGTATAGGAGAAACTTTAGAATTTTATTTATTCTTTGATCTCCATCAATGACATGAAATCAGTTATAAAACAAAGCATTAGTGATGCATCTGTGTTTTAAGAGGAATATATTTTTGCATTTAATTTTCTAATTTTATTAGTTTTTGGCAGCATAGTATCTTGAGTGTGTTTAACGTAAAAAATACGAAGTGAAGGACTGCTGTTGTGCAGCTGCTATACTTGCACATGTCTTTGCTTTTGCAGAGGCAGCTCTCCATGACTTAAATCTGAAGGATTAAGTAGAGTAGCTGCTGTTAGTACTAATGGAACTTCACTCCCTATATTTATCTTGTTCTCACAGGGGAATTTTGAAGATAAACTAAGTTTTAAGGAAGACTGATTTTACTTCTCTTTAGTTGCTTGGACAGAACATGTAAATTTTTTTTTTCCTGGAGGCCTTTTTGCTGCTGTATTTGTTTATCACAATAAAATTGCTTTTCAGCATTTGTTCTTAAGGTTGCAATTACTGTATTACAAGGTTAGACTAGGAATTTTTTTAACTAAGTAGTGTAGTTCTAAGGAAGCTACCAATTGTGGCTCAGTGGAGCTTGAGGGAATGTTTCATCAGTAATCCTCTGTACAAAGGAAAGTTAATCATAATGTGTGTGTAATACGTCCTTACCTGAGATAGTAAAAGAACTAAAAGTATGAAGTAAAGGGATAAAAGGTGCTGACTGGCTGAGAAACAGAGAATTATAGATGGGCTGACTGAAATTCAGATATCCCTGGATATTGCTAAATATACATTGGTTTACATCAGGAAGGATGAACTTCTGTGTTAATTATAAAAGCTGAGTTTCTTGCAATTTTGACATAGTACACTTAGAGTTATTTGTAATGTTTTGCCCTCAGCACTGTTAATATTCCTATAGCATCTTTTAGATATTCCTTACAATCTCTTGAGAAAGATACCCTCTTATTTCAGTTTGCACTTAGTGGCTTGACATAATTGTTTTGCTTGAAGTGATCACTATATCCTAAAATGTGAGGAAGCACGCAGTATTTTTTTTGTTTTGTTCTTTTAAAATTTCATTTAAGTTAATGTTTGTAGTTTGTTGCATACCAGTAACTTTTCATGTAACTCTTAAGCTTGTTATTTTCTGAAAGAGCTTTAGATAGTTGCTATAACTGTAGAGATAAATTCTTGACTGTTTCTGCTCTGTTGGTATCCTGCTGTTAACCTGTGTACTAACCTCTAAAAGAGCATAACTAACTATGAAGGAAGAGGGTAACTAGCCATTATAAATAATTGCTGAATTCTTAAATGCCTGTGTTTCTGTGTTGAAGAAGTTTATTTTGAGAAAAGTTGTATGAAACTTTTGAAATTGTATTCTTCTAGCTGGTTCTAAAATTAACCTAAAGGAAAATATCATATATCAGTACTAGATATTGTACTGAATGTTAGCTTCTATTTAACTTTGTTATTTTTTTTTCATTTAATAAACTAATATTAGAATGCTGAGACAATTCTGTCAGTGTTCCCCTTGTGCTAATACTGAAGTTTTCTCGTACCCTCTTACTTAAAATAGAACAATGGAGATCTCGGGGAAGAGGAGGAGACAGCAGAGAACAAGCTCACTTCAAGCTATTCACCAGTCAGTCATTAAAAAGCGTTAATGTCTGACAGAGCAGTTGCTCATTATTCAAATGAAGACTGGAAATGTAGCCAAGATGAGCTATGAATGTTTCCCACTGGTTTCAGTAACATTTTCAGTTTCATGAATGATCATTCATATTTTCTTGTGAAAGAAGAGGGAGACAGTAATAAATATAACTCACAAATATACTGGTTCTTTTAGAGGGATGTTATTCCTTCCTCTAATGGTCCTTTAGATTCCTTTAGTTATGCTTCTTTTTGTTCCTAGCCTGTCTTTGCATCATTACTTCTTTGGTGGTTTTTGATATATCAAGATTCTTTGATTTATGTAGATTTAATTTTTTTTTCCTGAGGTACTGTCAGTTCCACAGAAAATGGTGTATACTCTTCTCCAATCTGCAGTTTTAATTTCTTTATACATCACTGTAATATGAAACAGACAAGGGAAATAATAAATCATAAAAACATTGGTTAGAAGAGCAGCTGGGGGGGGGAATTTGGGAAATCTGAGTGTGGACAAAATGCTGATATATAAAAGACTTGCACCAAGATAGTAATACTGATAAAGGCTGTGTGCTTATGAGATCCTTTAATGCAAAAGCATATTTTTCTTTTATAAGTATGGATTTGAAAGAGGGGCCATTGGATGGAAACTCCAGAAATCCATTGTGCAGAACAAGCAGCTGTTTTGTGGTCATTGTGTTTTGCCTGTGAGAATTGTGGAGATGATTGCAGTGTTCTCTGCTGTAGTGGGGAGGATCCTTAGAAGAGAGAGGAGATTTAGAAGAAAGCAGCCTGTCTTACAGTTATCATACTGCTAGGATTTGGCCTTTGTTTCATAAATACACAAGAAGTCATGTATAATAAAGGCTGGGATTGTATGAGTAGCAGTTTTGCTGCTAGTCCTTTCCATACTGGGGCATTTCTTTCCTGTGTAGAAATGGCAGATGACTGAGAGTGGCAGTTCTCTGTGCATAGACATGGAAATTCTCTTTAGGGGAAAAAACAGCTTTAGGAACAGCCTCTCTTCAGGACATGAAGTAGGGACTTGCAGGTATTCCTTCTGTAGCATTGCTTTTATTGTCATTTAAAACCAACAACAGCCTTGGGGTTTATTTAGTAAGAAATGTTAAGGCACTCTCTGTTCTCTCCTTTTATTTCCTGGTGGCTTGCAGAACAGCTTTGCTTCTGTTCAGAAATGGTATCCTCATGTCAGGGGCTGGCATGATGTCAGCTTTTGGTGTGAGGTCATCTTACAGAAGTCTGGAACCCTGCATTCCTTTTTGGGTATTAGTGAAGTCCAGACCAAGATGGTCTGATCAGGGGCCTGACCAGCAGAACTGAGCAAATTGTCACAAAATCTCACTCTAAACTGTTGTGTGAAGAAGGGTTGGGATTGCAGATTGGAGGGGAAGTGCATTTTCTCCCACCAGTCACTCTTCTGTCCTTCTGGATCTGAGCAGCTTTATTGCAGAACATTGAAAAAACACGTGTGGAGTTTGTGTGGGGAATGAAATGTGGTTTCTGGATGAGGGTTGAGAGACTGCTCTGTAGTTTTCCTCTGTACTTGTGAATCAACTGTAGTGCCAATTTCCTCATTCTTGGTGATTGCATATTGACAAACTGCTATAAAGCAGGATGTCACAATGGCTCTTCATTTCCATTTTGGTTCTTCCTCCCTTGGGACAGCATATTGTTTTCTGCTTCCTATTGAGAAAACTGTATTCCATAGAAGAAATAAAAAAAAAAAACAAAACCAAAAACCACTAATATTTTTGTGTCATTTTTCCTGGTGAGGCTCCAGTAAACACTTATTTCTGTGGCTACACTTGTGCTAATTATGATTGTTCAGGAAGAACAGCTTCCTCAAGGACATCTGCAGTGCAAGGAGCTGGTCAGTCTCTGGTTGTCATGTGTATGGGGGGGTACCCCTCTCTGAAAGATGTCTCCTGTACAGCCCTGGGATGAAAATTGAAAGATTGAGTTACGTCTTTTCAAAAACAAAACAAAAAAAAAGAAAAAATTGACAGTAATTGTTCAGAAACAGTTTTTACCCATTTGATGTTATCTATGTTTCTGATTAAAAATTTTCAAGTATTTGTAAGACTAAAAGGTTCCTCAAGTTATTACATTTTGAAGGATGGCTTATTAGAATAGATTAACATTTAGTCTTCTACCTTTCACACCTTTTGAGAAGGGTGGAGGAAAGATTACATGTGTATTTTTGTTATAAAATGCTAAAAATCAATACTATTCAGAATGGTGATGTTCGGAGACCAATTTCTATAGTGTATAGAAGTTAAACATCACTGGATATGTTTTTAATTCTAACCTTGAGATGGTATAGCTTCATGATGAAAAGACATAAACTCAAATTTTATTTTTTATGAGCATCTCTTATATCCCTGTGAAGTAATTTTAATTTTGTGCTGCTGGAAACATTTAATTATTAACTGCTCTACCAGTTTTTTCATAGCACTGTGAAATAATTTAACTTTGCATGATGTGTACTGGTTTTGCTAGTGGTTTTAGTTTTTCTTAGCTTTTACATGCTGACACTTAGCTTTTCATAGCTGGAAGGATCTGTTTTGTGAAGCATTTGTTGTGAAGCATTGTGTCACTCGGGGGAGTTGTATCAGAAATTCTGCTACTAAAAATCAGTTCATCTGGCAGCTGAACCATGTGGCACTTGCCACCTGCTGCAGCTCAGTTTGGTCAAGGAATTTTTTTATTGTTGCATCCAAATATTGTCAAAATGAATGTTATTTGTCCAAGCCTCTTGCTGAGACTTTGGACATCCATGAGTGGGTTTGGCACGGTGGTTAGGGACCTGGCTCAGTGGTGGATGTAGCAGTGTTGGGTTTGTGGTTGGACTCAGTCAATGATCCTAAAGGTCTTTTCCAACCTAAATGACTCTATAAAAGAGGATTTTCCCCTGTCTGGGTAGAACACACTGATATTGTTTACAATTATGTCTTCTTAGGATACAAAACATATGTCAGTCTTCACCTTTACTCTTTCCCAAAAATCCTCTTCCATGTGAAAGTGCACAGGATGCAATTACTGGAAGTGTGTGTGGGGGGCTGTCTTGTCAAAATACGTTTTCACATGGAGATAATTCTTTTTACAGCTATATATTTTAAGTAACTGTTGAATGTTGATATAATGTTGTTAGAAGTGTAAATCTGAAGGAAGAAAAGCTATAAAACTCTTTGAGATGTGGTACAGAAGTTGTTTTTGTTCATTCATTTGGTTTTGTACTACAACCTAAAGATTGACTGGATTAGAAGTTTAAACAGTTTTAAGTTTTAAAATATACATATTTATAATCCACTCAAATTTATTTATACTTTATTTACTAAAAGGAGCCGTAACCAAGCTATAGGTCAATGAAACAAGGTTCACTTGTGAATTATTGATGAATATATTGTACTGGCAATGAAGTAGTAGTTCATGTTGTATGCTCATAATATCACCAGATTGGCAGAGATGTTAATGATGTTTCTGTAGAATCCCTCATACTCTCGTGTATGTTCTTCCTGATTAGTTCGTGTCACCCCTCAGTCCTCTGGCTGTGACCTTCCTGCAGAGCTCGGGCTGTGCTGGCTGCTGGAGAGGCGTGGAAGGACTGGGTGCAATTCACGTTTTGCTGTCACTAGAAAAGCACCAGACAAGAAAATGATAATGAATTGTAGAGTCAGTTGTGCTCACATGGGGGATCCTGCACCTTAGAGATGAGGGAAAGCAAGGCAGAAAACCTGGTGTCCAGTGCTGTGACTCTGAAGCTCCCACTACAGCATACAATGCTGTAAATCCAGTGTACCTCTTCTATCACTACTGTAGATAAGTCAGTATATAGCAAGGACACAAATCATGGGTTGGTGTGGGGGTTTTGGTGTGTTGATTTTTGTTTTGCCTTTTTTTTTAAAGTGGAAAGAAATCACTTCAGTTCCAAGTATATGTAGAACTTTCTGTAAGCAACTGACCAACGTTTTCTGGTTTGGGTTATTAAAAAATGTGGTGTGATACATTACATAATTTTTTTCTGCAATTTTTTTAACATATCACACATGGGAACACTACTTATTTGAATAAATTTTTTTAAATTTCACAGACCAACAACACGTCATCAGTCTTTTTTAAGCACTTAGTAAAAAAACCCCAAAACTGTGAAAATCAGGCTTTGATAAGAACTGAGCCAACTTCTTAAATTGTTGATCTTTTGAGAAAGGTCATTTACAAACTGTTCAGGCAAGAATGAGTCTTCAGTGGTGATTACGTGTGCAGGATAGAGGGCTAAATCCTAGAAAGCAGTGACGTTGTTAGCTGATCAGCTGATGATAGATGCCCTTTGTGACACTGGCTGAGCTGGCTGATACTCCTGCTGAGGTTTGTCCAGGATGTGGCTGCTCCTCGACTTTTATTTGGCATTATTAGAATAAGAGCTAGTTTGGTATACTGCGGTAGTGTCAACACTAAACATTTTTTAAAAATGCCCAAGAAAGTGTTCAGTTTGCAGTTAGGAAGCATGGGCCCTACTAAGAACTTGTAGAAGGCCAGGCTATTTCTCAGCCTTGCTCTTCCTGCCTTTCTCCCCTTAAAAAAAACCCAAACCCCAACAGCCCAAAATCTATGCAGTGGCTGTGTCAGAATTTATAGTTACTTACCTGGAAAAATGATGTCTGAAACTAGATGCATCTACCTGCAGAAGAATTTTACTTTTATTTGCCTTTTGGCCATCAGAACTTAAACTGGAAGCAAAGCATGAATTTTAATGAGGTGTTGAGTATCTTTGTAGAATTACAGAATGGTTGAGCTTGCAAGGGGCCTCTGGAGGTCATCTTGCCTGACCCCTTTTGTGAAGCTTGACTGCCTAGAGTGGTTGCCTAGGACCATGTTTAGATGGCTTTTAAGTATCTCAAAGGTTGGAGACTCTGGAACCTCTCTGAGCAATTTATGCCAGTGCATGGTCACCCTCACAGTAAAAAAGTGTTTCGTCATGTTCGGGTGGACCCTTTCTGTATTTCACTTCGTGGCCATTGGCTCTTTCCTGTCACTGGTGCCAGTGAGGAGAAACTGCCTCCATTGTCCTTCAAGCCCTTCCCTTCAGGTATTGATAACTCCTCTGAGACTTATCTTCTCTAGGCTGATAGTCTCAGCTCTTTCAGCCTGGCCTCACACAAGAGATGCTCCAGTCCCCTCATCATCTTTATGGCCCTTTGCTGGACTCTGTCCAGTATGTCCATGAGTGTTTTGTAGTGGGGAGCCTGGAACTGGACACGGAAGTCCTCCAGGTGTGGCCTTACCAGGACTGAGTAGAAGGAAAGGACTGCCCTGACATGGCGATGTTGCATTAAAAGTTGTCCAGGATACCCTGGAATTTAGTGTGCCTTGCCTAGCACATATAAGTGTGCTTATGCCTTGAGTTAAATGTGGATGTGTGAGATTAAGCTCTGAATCAGCTTGAAGTGACACTTGATTGAAGTTCCTTGTGCTCTTTTATTCAGATGACAAATCAGATGACAGCACAACCTGTTGCAGTTTTGTCTTATGTAAAAACACACTATGTTTCATCATTCAAATCGGTAACGTCAGCAGGAATTGGTAATGAAATGTGAAGTGACCCAGGCTTTTTTGTGCCTCTTTTATCTGTGGGATGCTATTCTTAAATTCTGCCTGGATACCTATAATTAAACAATCCTGAACTCAGGTTGACCTGGCAGGTATAGCTGTGTAACGTGCCTGCTGGGTGTGTGAAAGACCAGGTCCTCTCTATGTTGTTGGTTGTTTCTGCTGAGCTTCAACTCTCCTGTTCCATATTTTTCTTCTAAATTGCTCTTTTATAGAAGTAGTTCAGTTATAGTTGTTGCATACTGTCAAATGAGATACGCCTGACTGTGACAGTGACTCCAGTCTGTTTTGTCTCAGACTAAACAGCTAAGAGGCGAAAGGAAAAGCTTCTTACACTGCATCTCATCTGTAACTGCGCATGTTAATTCTTTCTTTCTGTTCCAGTCCAAACTTAAGCAGACCAGCTAAGTTTGAAAAATGAAAAAAGCTAAGACTAGCCCTTTTTTTTTCATGGCATTGACACAGATCAGAAGTCCTGCTACAATCAGTGGTCAGCGATATTGTGTGTTGTGTGCTCAGGTTCGGGACTGAAACCTAGCTCTGTCTTCTCAGTTTTTTTACTTTTTTACTCTTCCATCATAATGTGTTCTGCAGTGGTGGCAGATGTGCGAGTACAGGCGTGAGCCTGAGCATGTATGTATGCCCTGAACACAAACAATTGTGTCTTCTGCTTCTGTGTAATTCCCTTATCTGTGTTAGGAGCTGCACTGAGGCTAAGAGGATTCAGTAATCCAATTACTCTGTCAGAGGAGGGCCCTGGATCATGATGACTCTCTGTTCTGATGTTGCCTTTACTTGCATAATTATTTTTATGGCAGCATAACTATGTACTTTAGTGAGCTGTGGTCTTGAATTTTGGCTGGATTTGTGATTTTTACGATAGTGGCAAAGGTGGCGGAATATAAATTCCCCAAGAAAATGTGTATTTCATGAAAAGCAAGTGTTGCTGTTCTTAGAGTTCCTTTGTCATTCTTACATACTGATTAGACTGAATTTTTTTGCAACGTATCTAAGATCAGTTTGTCAGTGTAACAACTAGTTGCTTGTATTGGACAGAACTTTGGTTTGTGTGTATATACATGCACACACACACATACAGTTTTCTCTCTCTAGATTACTGCTCACTGCCCCATTTGTCAGAAGAGTACAAGCAGAAAATATGCAGATGACTGGGAAAATGTAATTTTGTGTTACCATGGTTTGGCAAGAATTTGAAGCAAATGATAATGCTGTTGACTCAGAGTTGGTTTCTTTTTTTAATTCCAAGAAAAGGTAACTGTATTGTTCATTCTAGATTAATTAGTCTGACATTGTAGGAAAGTATCTTAATTCACTGAGCATACCTGTTAATTGAATTTTTATTCAGGTGCTCTTATGTCCTTAGCAATGCTTGAATTTTATATTTTTATAAATGCTTTGAGCTTCATCACAGCATTTTGGTAGCACTGAAATTCAGTTGTCTTTGTCCTCTTTTGTGTACGAGTTAAATTTGCTTAAGTATCTATCACAGTGAAAGATATGAGTGTTCAGTTGTATCAATTTGTTGTCTTTGAAAATTATGGCTGAATATGAACCGTATTTTGCTTATAAGTAGCTTAGGGTGCTAGTAAATTATATTAGTTGTGGATGTGATAGTCAATATTTGATTTCTCAAGATAGCTTTTATATCCTGATACCGCATTATTTAAAGACACTATCAGTCTCAGTAGGACTTTATACTGAGCCTGCCAAGCAGCTGCCAAGTGCAGATAGCCAACATTTACATTCAGTGTTGTGTGATGGTAGCTGTGACATGATTCCAATTAAAAGCTTGGTCTGCACACTGCAGATGTCTTCTGAATATTAATGTGCACTACAGACAGAGCAGATGGAATCTCTTTAAAATACAATGCAGTGAATGTAAAATTAAGGTTGTGTTTCTGGTGAAAACTAATAGGCAGTCAAAATTTTCCTTTTTCCTTTGTTTTTCATTGCTAACCCACAAGAATGTCTATGCATCATCATCATCTTTCTTTACATATAGGAGGAAGTCAACTCTTCATTATGCATTCAAGTAAAAATACAGCATTATGCCGTATTGAAGTTTCCTCAAATGACAGATGTACCTAGAAAAATATTAGGAACACATGCAACATTTGCTGTGCCTTAAAATATGCCTTTGCCTGGAGAATAGATAATAGTTGAAATGTAGGATGTCTATGAATTATTTGAGGAATTGCTAATTGGAAAAGGCTCTGTAAAATTGTGTATAAGCATGTGTGTGTATTTAGCTGGAGTTTGGAGGTGTTCTGTGCAGTGTGTTAGGAAAAGTCCATCCTGCACAGGACGGATAGAACAAAACTGGGGAATGAAGAGAATGACAAGAACATCAGTGATGCACTGCAGCCCCAAAGTTAACTGTCAGAAGAGAGCAGCAATCCAGCTGGGAAAGTGTGTGTATTAGTTACTGAAGTATTTGCCAAGTGTGCTGTGATAGAATGCAAATTTAATAATAGTGAAATATATAAAAAAATTGTCCGAGGTTTATTGTGTTTTGGTTGTTTGATTTTTTTTATTTTGTTTTGTTTGTGGTTTCTTTGGCTTGTTCACGTCTTTTAGCTTACTCAGATTGCATTCACCTGTATACAATTCATTACTTTGTAGAGAGAGATTTATGCAAGAGGCACAGTTGGAAATAATAAAAATAGATTGATGTGCTAGATACAGTTAAATGACATTTTTGATGACTCATTTAGGAATTATCTCCAGGATTTCCAAGTATGCTTGTTGGAATTCAGCTTTCCAAATAACTGGAAAGAGGTTTAAGTATTGTTAGTTTGTAACACAGAACAATGACTTTGCACCTTACAGCTAGGTACAGGATAAAAATCTGATCAAAAGTCTTTGGGGTTTGATGTTTTAAAAGGTATGAGGATGTGGAGTTAAGTCTTAGAAATCAAAACCATAGTAAAAAACCAGTTGAAATACAGAAAGAATTGCTTTAAAAGAACTGTTTGTCAGAATTGAGCGTTGCTTTAAACAGCACTTCCAAATTTTCTAATGAAAAGATTTCAGACAAAATTTGTCTTCATTATGTTTCAAAAATCATTAGTACCCCGAGGTATTAATCCTCCTGCCTTATCCATCTCTGATCTCTGGTGGAACAGGAGACTGGTAAATAAAGAGGTGAGGTTTGAAAGCAGGACTGGTAAGATAAAAAGGAAGAGTTAGTCAAGAGCCTTGGAAAAGGAGGAGGCTTTCTCTTCCCTGACACTGCATCTGGACATGGGGAAGAGTTGCCCATGTTTCTTACTGGTTGGGAAATGCCTTGTGGTTCCCTAGATGAGATGCCACTATCTTTTCCTGTATGAAGCATTTATTTTAAGGAAACTTGGAGTTACTACTTCTTGATGTGATGTTTCTGTTTCTCTATAGTCTCATTCTCATCTTTGACCCTTCCTGGCTTTTCCATTGTCAGACAATCCCTGTGAAAGTCACATTCAAATATGTTTAGGGTCTTTTCTTTTTATCATCTACTTAATGTTGGGTTTGTAAGCTTAACTTTTCTGATATTACTAATGTGGCTCCTTAGCTTCCCTCTCTCTGAAATGCCTTCCTCTCTAAGCCTGCTCCTAAAGCCCAAGCAAATTTCCCTTTTTCACTGGCTTTGCTGTACCCTCCAGTGTCTTGCCTCTTCTGACAATGCTTTGAAGATTTTGTCAGCGTCTTCTTAACTCTCCTGGTTCCTTGCAGCATCCTTATTTCTCTGTGCAGTGCATGGATTTGTCTTTCTAATACTTGAAAACATTCCCAAGTCTTTCATTTCAGTCCCTGACAATCTCTGTTGTAATATCAGCATATAGTTACATCTTTAATCACTGTGAAATGTGTCTTTTTGGTTGAGATTGTACCTCAGCACAGGGAGTTTTTCTAATTTCATGTCTGTAAAGCAAGTGCATGTCATGTTGCTATCTCTTTGATCTTCATAATATAGATTACACTCATAAAAATCAACACCAAAAAAAAAGTGCTGTGTTTGGCTTGATCTGAGAAACGTCAGCAAGAAATAGGAGAGGGCTGTGTGGGTCATGCCATTGCAATGTCAGATAATGTGAAGTGCTGCTTGATAGGTATTTGTTCTCCTGTACTTAGGCTTCAGTCAGGCTGTATTAACTCCTGAATTCTGAGAGCAGGCTTATGGTCCTTTTTTGTGAGAATTAGTATCTGTTGAGAAAGGAAAATAGTACCATGCATGACTGTTCAGATTCAGTTGTGGAAAGAGAATATTGAATACGTTGGAGACTAGTGATACCTTGGAGAAAAGACCTTTGATTTAAAAGCAAACAAAACTCCTAAGGCCTTAGTCAAGAAGTGCCATCATAACCAGAGATTCACCCACATTCTTTTCAGTTAGTCAAGCAATAATTTCTTTCTTGAATTTATCAGCTGTTTAAAGTCTGTCCGTTCCAGAGTGCATATTCATTTTTCTACTGTATTTAAAAACCGAAAAAGAGCCAACCCAAAACAGCACAACAGCTTTAACTTCACAAACATCTTTCTTTCACGGACATAAATGCTTTGCTTGTTGACTCAACTTTTCCCTTCAGAAGTTACTACATTCTTTCTGTCAGAGGGTTCTAAAAAACTTGGAAAGCAAGAGTCAGAGACTCTTCTAAAATGAGGCTTTTAGACAGCATTTCTCCATTTTGTGTCAGTAATTTTTAAATCCAAATTAAAAAAAATCAGTTAATTTGGAGACCAGGATGTGTTGCAACTTCGTTCTTATGTTTTATTCTCTTGCTATTGATGACAGCTGTTTTTCAATACTAAGAAATAACAAGGTGTCTATGCCTCTATTATTTTTTACTGCAGCAGAGAGGAAAATAATGTTTAATAGCAATATAATTTCTTTTATTGTTTTCCAGCTTTATAGATGTAAAAGTCTCTTACAGAAAAGCAAAGCCTGTGTGTACCCAATTGTGGATTATGGTTTCCATTTTTCTGCCTTTTTATTTTTTTAATGTTCTATTCTCCCTCTGTTTTTCAAAAACTCACTTCTTCCCTAGTGTTCCCTGACATTTGTCTTCCTCCAAATGTCTGTTATGCTTCAGCTGACACCATCAGGGTCTCTCCTGCCTGTCTCTAACCAGGTTCTGACTTTCCGTCCTCCTCTGGAGGGGGTGGGGGTGGGTGGGGATGGGTGGGGAGAGGAATAGAAGGAAAAATAAACGGGTGTCTGTAAAACTCTGAACTGTTTCTGTCTGTTTTGCTTTTCTGAGAGAAACCTTGAGGAGAACTCTTGAGTTCCAGAACTGCCTCTGAAAAAATTGTAGTAGTTTGTAGCCCCCACATTATAAAGCAGAGATGTGGAAGGGGTAAGTGAGAATTTGCCACTATCCAGTAAGGACATCCTGAAGGAAATCATGGAAACACAACTATTATATTAGTAACAGTCACAGGGAACTCTTGAAGTTGTTTTACTTACTTGCTGAACAAAGGTTCAGTTTGGTATATATTGAAGTACAGCTGCATATCTGATGATGAAAGTTCTTCTTTCTGCTCTATCATTACTTTTTAATTGCCAGGAATCCTAAAAAGCCAATACTTGAATCTATGAGTTTTCTCAGAGTTGTGATGGTTCCTATTTATGTAAGTCCATTAACATCTTGGTGTGTAGAAAAACAGTTTGACAGCTGTAGTCTGGCACTTCCTTATCGTAACTTGATATAACATTCCACAGAGACAGTCATGCCTCAGATTTATACTCCACTCTGCTTCTGGTATTTCAGCTTTAATGGTTTGTAGTGTCAACTCGTGTTGTTTGGATAAACTTAATTGACTTGTTAAATTAGAACAGTTTACATTCTGTTTCTCTTTTTGTCTCTCTTCACATAGGATGATTTTGTGCCATGATTCGATGGGAAAGTACTCTGTAAATCATGGGTTTGTGCTACTTTGTACTAATAAAGCTGGTATTTTTTGCCTATGCTCTTTGAATTCTGTGTACTATACTGAATGTATGCCACTTACTATGAGCTTTGCTCCATCTTTCATCAGGAAACCTTCAAAAAACTGTTGATTGGAGTTACATAAAAGATCTGTATTAAGTATTTGTGTACACAATAGCTTAACTTAGTATGGTGCTATAAATTGTATTCAGAATCACAAACAGTCATGGGGGGACTTTTTTACCCTGGTTATAATTAGGAAATGTTCACAGGTTCTAGTAAAAAGCAAAGTGCTTGTGAAGAAAGCGAAGTAAGTTTTCAAGGTATCCAGTACAGAGCAGTAACACCTAATACTCTACTGTCATGCCTGAATGCCAGTCCTTCATTTGTCCCTGAATTTTTTTGTCCTGTGACCCTGAATTGATCTTTGGAGTGTTATTTATCTTTTTCTGGAAGAATTTAATGTTCTTAGGATGTGTGAGAAGTGGGTAGCTGGGAGAATGATGGTTGTACTTCTGTTCATTTTAGGCTTGTGAGTAGTGTAGAGAAACAGCTTTCCCTGTTATGTTAGTAGTGTACATCTGAAAAAGTGTGATGGTGTTTCTTTACCAGTCACTTTTCAAAGTCACTGACAGAGAAGGGAGCCCACGCACTGTAGGAAAAGCATGCTTTTAGGTCTGGTTGTAAAGAGTGGTTTTACTGTCACTTGTGTGCCTTAAATACTGTAATTGTTGGTTTGATTTGAAAACAGTAAAAAAAGTAATATCTGTGTCCGTTTTTCACCCATAGGGCTGTATTTTATACCTGCTTATAACCACAGTCAGAACTCTTGTAAGTTAAGCATAGTGAGCCACAATCGAGCATCAGATATTTCAAAGTAAATCTCAATGCCAAAGCAAACTGAAGGATATTGGAGAAATTCCTGTTTTGTCACTCATGGAAAGTATTAAAGGAAAACATTTAAAAATTCCAGTCTCTGATTTACATCCCTAATTTTCCTAGTGAGAAAACCCAATGAAATGAAGCCACTAACAAGTGGTGGTATAGTTAGTAGTAGCCACTAACTGCATGGCACTACTGCTGTTTGATGTAAGGTACATTTATGAATTTAAGTAATGGAATGTACAGTATTGATCTATTTATGCAATTTATTAAAACATTTTTTATTAAGCAAATGTAACAACATACCTTTACTTCGAGGAAGAAAGGTTTTTCAGTCTGAAGCAACCCGTTAAGTGTTTCTTTCTAGTGCTTACTTCAGTCTGTGCCTCATCACATTATGAAGAACATGTACATGTTGAGCAGACATTCCTGATTTTTCTTAAGAGCGGAGTAGGATCATTGTCCTGAGTCAGTTCTGGCAAAACGGTGGAATGCACAGCTTGAGCTGCCTTTCCACTGCCAGAATCACTTGCCTTTGGCTGCCAGGGAGGAAATTGGGCCGTTTTGCTCTCTTCTGGTACAATGGTTTAATTTACCTCAGTTTTTGTTGTGTTTACCCAATTACTGTGACTTGGTTCCCATGAGCCAAGTAAAAGCAAGAGCTGTGCCAAAGGTATGAGACGTTTTGAGCTGGAATAGTGCTGCACCTGAGGTTTTGCCATAATGGAGAGTTTACAATGCAATCATCTCACAGCAAAATCTTTTAATCTCATTATAGTTTCTGCAATTAACGTATAATAACATTCATGTCATTACCAGAGACATGGCCCATTGTTCAAACTGAGCCATGGCCCATTGGTGTGGGGGGGTGGAGGGGAGTTCTAACTGAAGATAAAACAAAAGAATTGTTTCTTGTTTCAAGGCAGCAGTTTATTCTTGTTTTTGTAGATCCCAGATCGCTGAGTGGTACTAGGTTGGTGTGCTGGATTCTTTGTCACAGTGTAGGCAGAGCTGTGCTCTGAGGGCTGTGCTGGTGTAAGAGGTTGTTATTGGTGTGTCCATCACTACTGCTTTAAATTAGGTGCCCTTTAGTGCTCAGTCTAGGAAGTAGGCTGTGTTAACAGTAAATGTATTATTCCTTTCTGCCCCATCTAATTTTTTAGAATCTGTCCGCAGACCAACGTAGGTGTATGTGGGACCTGAAGGAGTTGTTTCTCTTAGCAGTGCTCAATGCCAGGCTTTTCCTTCATGTACTTTTAATGGGAAAACAGAAGGATGCCATAGGAGGGGTTGTACCGACTCTGCGATACTGAAAATAGTCATGAGCAAAGGGAGCTTTTCATTGGTAAGCCAGAAGGAAAAAAAAAAACCCACTAATCTTTTCCACTAGGAAATGTCAGGTTTTATTTCTTTAGCATGAAAATAGTCATCTGACAACACATAAAAGTGAATCTGAAATTTTATACATGTTAGAACTGTCACTGGTGTAAGAGATGCAAACTATCATTTTAATCTTAAAAGCTTTGTGGAGGCAGAATAATAGTACTCTCTTAACTGCCCTTAAAAGGTTATGTGTTTTTCTCATTTTTAATACTGGAAAACTTGATGCAGTTTTGATGACACTGAACCCTGCTATGGGATAAAATAATCAAGCTTCTAAAAGAAGCTATAGTTGGTTTTTTTTCTATGTTACCCAAAGTATGCCAGAGTGTTTCTGTAGTATATTAATTCTATTCAAAGACATGAAAATGTTATTCTTAAACATGAGCAAGAAATGGGTGTAGAGGTCATAAGGTGGAGAAGAAATTCTATATGTGAAAGATAGAGCCTGAAATAACATATTTACTCACTAATGGTGTTGATTAAAAGTATCTGAATCCATACACAAGACTAGTTAAACATTTACTTAAAACTATGATGACCTTGATGAGGTGCTTGTACAGCAAACTCATCAACTTATGTTTTGAATTTAGTATTTTCTTTTGTAATAAATCACTTTGTAGTGGAAACTGAACTGATTGGTTTTGGTCCTCTCACTCTTCAAAACCTTAGAGAACTGGCAGGCATTTGACTGTGTCTCTGGGCAAAAGCAGTGAGTTTTCCTGTTTATTCAGGTCCAAATTGGCCAATTTTGAGTAGTTACTCAGACTAGAGATGAGAGTGAATATACTGTTGCAGGGCAAATTACTGTCCAGAGCAGTTTTGTGCCACCACTGGTGACCGCAGGCAGAGCCACAGGGAAAAATGTATGAACACTTTCAGATCAGGAAGTTGCATGAGTTTGTTTAATAAACCTGAATGGATTTCTGTTCCCAATGCCTGTTTCCCCTTAAGGTGAGGTAAATGTCTCGCATCCATGGTGTCCTTTGGCAAGTGAGATACATGTTGCCCTTATTTCCTGGAAAGGTTGCTGCTGTCATAAATTGCTTAAAGGTTTGAAGAGAAAGTTGCTTGAGTTCTCAGGTTTATTATTCAGTGTTTTTGAGCCTCTTCAAGCTTGAGGTATGAAACACTGCGTCAGTGTTATTTTTATAAGGATTATGTCATATTATAGAATTTTAGATCTAAATTGTAAAATTCAGAATAATCTTGCTTTTAATCCTGAGCTTCTTTTGACGCTGAGCATTGTCTCCCTGTTGATAGATTTGGCTGAAAACTCTATGGAATTAGCCTGATTACTCCTTTCCCCCTCAACCTCTTCTGATTTCCTTTATTCTTGTAAAAAAATACACAGTAATAATTTTGATCTTATTTTTTCTGGTATTATTCTCAGTTTTGTGTTTTAATATAGATGCAGGGTGGTTGTAAGTGCTCCAAAGAAGCTGAGTAGTTCTGTCTTTGCTAAAAAATCATTGTTGTCTGTATTCTGGTGATGCTGAGATACTCAGAAGTTTCTAACTGCTAAGAAATTATAGAGTCATTAAGATTTTCATGGCAAGCGTTTAATAAATCTGGCTCTGTGATGCATGTGCTTTGATGGGGTGTAAAGGCTCCTCTAATTCTTAAATATTTAAAGAATGGAACAGAAAGGTTACAGGTTGTATTAGGAAAAACAGAATTACCCATTGAAGCGAAGAGAAGCCGGAAAGCATAACACACTTGGAATAAAGTGACAGTTGTTAGAGGTGAAGGAGAGCAGACTGCTTTCGTTTTGTTCTGGGTGAAACTTTACAGGTTGATTGATGATTTTTGTGTTGAGACTGAAGCAACTCTCAAAGACGGTACCTTGGTTACCGTGAAAGGGAGAAAGGTGCTGTTTGCTGAAGGTTGGCTTAATGTTGAAATGTATGAGTAGTGGAAGTCAGGCATTTCATCCCAATCTAAAGTTCAAGTACCTTGTATAGCTACAGCATGAACAAAGAAGCAATGGATCCTCCATCTTAGCATTTTCCAAATTCAACGTGTGCCCTTGTGTGAGACAGCCTTGGTCAGGGATGGATGACTGGAGTTATTGTGGGAGCACTGCCTTGGCAGTTCCACAGCCTGTGCTATGTAGGAGCATAGAATGGGTTGGCAATAAATTCTTTGGCTTTTGATACATGTTAAGTAGGTACAGCTGACCTAAAGTGCTGCAATGCTTTGCAGTAATACTAAGCAAATGAGACTGGCAACTGATGATAAGTTAGGATTGGATAATCTGTGTAGAGGTATATTTTTTCAGAAATAGGTAAAAACAACCCAAACCAACCCAAAACTACTTGCCATCCATCTTAGCATGTAATGGCCTTCAAGAGTATGAAGTTTAATTTTGAATAAACATTTACTGGCTGGCAAGTAAATGGATGAAAGCTTTATACTGAAGCATTTTTAAAAGAGATTTGTATAGAGTTTGTGTACTAAAAGCATACAAGGATTATTCAATTCATTCATTGTACTTCGTAATAATAAATACAAATGTGTAATTTGGATTTATTTTTCCTTTTTTCCAGCTCCAGTTGTGAACCGATACAACAGAAGAGTATCAGGTATGGTTTCTTTTTAAGAGTTTAAAGTATCTGAAATATTTTTGAAATGTGTTTCTGACTAAAGGAATTACATTTAAAATGACCTTACTGTTATTGCCTTATTTCTCATAATTCTTGCATTATTTTTATTTGAAATAATGATAATTGTTTCTTAATTCACTGTAGACGCCAATGGGCAACTCATTTAGAGTAGTGAGAAAACAGAAATATGGGAGGGTGCTCCCTTTTTGTGTTGTTTTAGTCCGCAACTGATACTTATAGTTGTAGAATTAGTGTCTGTTTGCTTGTTCTAGAGACACAGATTATACTTATTTGTTTTCTATCTCAACCAATATGAAATGCTTTAATGAGAAACTGTTATTCCCAAAAAATTCTTTTAGAAGTTGATTTTGAAGAGTATCCCATGAACAATAATGTTATGTGTAGATGAGAAGGTATTGCATTGTTTTTTCATTTGAGGTGCAGTGTGAATTGCTTTGCATGTGGTACCTTTTTTGTCTTCAAATATTTTATTAACATTTAGCTGCTCTAGAAAGTTGTGGTTCTCATCTGACAAATACTTTTATGAAATTGCCAAAGTATTCAGTGTTTTCTCTCTAGTTTTGAGTTCAAGTCTATTCAGTTTGTAATTCGTGTAGATGATCTGACACGTTCTTGGGTATGTTGGTTATGGTGGGAAATTGTCGATTATATATATATATATATGGGATATAAATGAATGTAAGATAAATACATGTTTATGGGCAAAATGCTCTTATACTCATGTAGCCCATTTGCTTTACTACTGGTTGCTTGGATATCATTAAGAATATGATAGTGTATTTATGCCACTACAAACAAATAACTGAGTGTAATGAGAATTTCATAACTCTTAAAAATTGCCAGTGCTGAGAGTCTTGAGATATGATTGCATGAGAAATCTAGGCAGGACAAAATTTAATCTGGAATGATGGAGTTTGATACTCTGGTAGTAAATATTGGAAGTCATATATTGTAGAGTATCTTAATCTGGAGAGGACCAAGACCCTTCAATTTCTCTGCTAATTAAACTAATCCATCCTGGAACCTGCTGATGGAGAAGAATCTTAGAAATGAGGAGTGAATACAGCTCAGATGTAAATTTAAATAATGGCTGAATTATTCCGAGAGTTAAAAAAATTGAGCCTTAATCAGAAAGAATTTTGTAATCTTTTTGACTTTGCAATACTGAAATGAAATGTTGGTGTTCACACAGTACTGAGCTGCTCTTAGTTAAAAAACAGGCTCTGTCATTTATGGGATCTAAAGGTTAATGTGAACAACTAAAAGGTAAATGCAAAATTGAATTGCTAACTTGTGCAATTAGGTTAAGGAGGACTGTTTAGTTGCTTAATAATGCTCCTGCTTCAGAAAGAGCTAGAATAATTCAGAGTTTACAGTTCATATTAGAATTGTCATGGAGACAAACAATAATAGAATATGTGTATATTACTACTCTGTGTTAAATGCTTTCCACAATAAAAAAAAAATCCAGTTTCTCTCTATATACACTGTATAGGTCATGATCAGCGTGGGATTTGTTAAAATGCAAAGGCGATGCAAACAGCATCCATGTGTACTCAAAGAGATGCAGTTTTCCTTCTTTTGGCAGGAAAAGTAGAGAAACTGCTGGTTTGGGGTGTTTTTTTTTCACTCCATACCTGCTGTGTCTGTCAAGACCTACATAGGAATGAGAGTGGCTGGGCTCTGCTGGGTTATCGAGCTCAGCCCCCTGCCATCATAGGCAACCACATTTTACAATCCCTTGCATAAGATGAGTGACTGATTGGCACACTTGTGTGTTAGATGCATTAGGTTTTTTAAGCAAGTTTTCATTCTGGAAGTTTTGTAAAATAGCTTTTTTCTTTGTAAACCAACAAGTAACAGCAAACACCAAACCAGTGTTGCCTTACGGATTACTCAGCATAGTAGCTGATTTTTTCTGGATTTAACTAATAAAGCAGAATGAACCATGGGAAAGAAAAGCTGGCACATAACTCTTTTTTTGTAATTGCATTTACTGTATTTTTTTCTGGTCTTCACTTCAGAAGAGCTTTCTACTAGTCCGTGTTGAACGTTGTCAGTCCAACCAGTATTTCTGTGTTTCCTGTGCAGTGTGTGTTTGTAAGGGGAGTGAAGAGCAGAGCTCATTTGCTTGCTGCTATCAACATTTACATGCACAAAATAGTAGATTTACAGAGAAGAATTTAAAAGCTAACATGGGATGTATTGAAGAAAAATACAAGCAGGAATTGTTCTTTTTAAGTATTTGGCTGCCTAGGGAATTACAGCGTTGTCTCCATTGTTCACTAGGTCAAAAATAAAAGAAACAAATATACTTTTAATTAAAGGAAAAGTTGATAAGGTAAATGTCTACGTTTTACATACAGTTTAGGGCAGGCTAATAATTGTTGTGGTAAACCATTCAACTAGAGATATATTCTTGGAGGCTAACAAGTGTTTATTTTGTTCTCTTACACATAGCATTTAGGGAGTCTCTTTTAAGTTGCTTTATTAATTTATTAGTATTACACTTGGAGTGTTTTCTACTGGTCAGTTGTGATTAGTTGCCTACAGATAACAGGATGATCATAATTCCTTCGGTGCACTATTGCAAATTCTAGAGATAGATGAACCCATAGAATAAATCTGTTCTAATGATTACTAAATTTTCATTTAGGTGTTTATTTCTAGTTATGAAACATCTAAACTGTTTTGGCAAATACCACCAATGTTGTAAATATTTAGCTGTCATACTTTAAGACTTACTCAAAATGAACTTTGCAGGAGGGTCATCCTGGAAGAGGGGGGTCTTATCTAGTCATGTTGACGTAATTATTTATAGAAGTGCAGAGTGCTAAAGTAGTGTTCTCATGAAGAGAAGCCTATTCCAGGGAATGCTTGGAGGGAGGAGGAGAAATGAGAGCTTTATGTTCCCCTAGAAATTAATCTAGTGAATAGCTGGCTTGTGTGTGGCATGTTTGGCCATGTAACATCTTGAGATCCATGGTGTGCACACAAACAGTTGGTCAGCTCTAATTTGTATCTGAGCTGGTGGCTGAGTTCATTAAAACAAACCTGTTTGTAAAATCATAAGCTATACCTGTTGTAGAAACTAAAAAGGAGAAAAACACCTCACTAATTTGAAAACCTCCTACCTCTAGGGTGCCACAGGCTGTGATGCAATTTCAGTGCTGATTAGCCAGTAGAGCAGTTGTCTTGCTGCTGCTCTAAGTGAATTAGCCAAGTCTGAGCCTTCTGCCAGTGTAACCTGTGTTACATGGATTGCTGACTGACTCCCTTTGCCCAGGCTTGGATTGAATGGCCTGAAACCCTTATAGATTCCTTCCTCCCAAGAACTGGACTGGGTTGAAATTCACACTTGCTTCATTACATTCCTTGATCTTCCTCCAAGCATAGGGGTACCTGACAAACTTAATTATGTTAGTCACTTCATTTTCTGTAATGGAAGGCTGCAGAGCATGTCAGTATCTGTGCCTTTGGTTGGGGGCTGACTACACAATGCAGGGAGGTGGCAGAAATCAGTGATACCTCCTTTCTCAATTATATCAAAGCTGTTTCAAAACTAGAGGAAGAGAGCATTGATATTTGTCCCACTATAACAACTGGTACGTAACACTGAGGGGAATTTTGCTCCTGGCAGGATATGAATGAAAAGTTGATTGTGTTTTTGGAATGGAAAGTGTGACGCCCACTACAGTCTCACTTGCGCATAGTTCCTCCTCTTTTAGTTTTAGCATATTTCAGAAAAGTTAAGTTTTTTGATAGATTTCTGTATTGCCATTTCTAGACACCTTTGATTCATTCTACAAAACACCCACTCTCCAGCAGTCTTGCTGATTTCTTCTTGGGATAAGAAAATATGATAAAATGACACCTGTACTATTCATATGTCACAAAAGGTTTTCATCTTTTTTTTCTCCAGTTATTTCTGTTTATCTGAATGACCTGGTATAATGTATCTCTTTTGCACATGCCTGTACTCCCTCATGAGCCTTCCTTTGGCCTCAGTGGGATGAGATTATAGTTTTCACATTCAACAACTATAAGCAGAATAATTGACTTGTATAATCTAGGGAAGCAGTATATGATAGTTATTTCCTTAATAGTAACATGACTGTCAGGATCTGTGCTTGTTTCCATGTTAATATAAAAGATAACCAAACGAACAAAACTTGCTTCAGTTGGTCCCTTTGGTGGGACAGCTTTCAGCAGAGACTCAGTGGAGTGAGAAGGATAAATCTGTTCCTGGAGCTGGGTGCTAAACCCTCCCCAAAGGTTTCATATGTAGAGGTTATTTTTGTTTAAATGTTACTGAAGCCTGTTTTCCTGTGTATAACAAACATTAGCGTTGTGTGGGACCCTGACAGTTGCCAATTGTCAGTGTCCCCAGCAGGTGCTGGGTTCAGAATCACTACTTTTGTTGTTTCTCTTGTCTCTGGCAATCTGATGTGACCCTCTAGTTTGGTGTTGTGGAGTTTTTTTTGTATTTGAGTAATTTTGTGTTTTGAATAATGTGTAAATCAATATTCCGTGACAGTTTCTGGCTTTTTCTTTCCTCATCACATAAGCTTCCGTAAGAGGCCTTGACTGTTGCTTCTTCCAAGTCACTGATTCTTCTCTATTTTGACAATGGTGGGGACTCCTTACCTCGAACTCTTCATTAGTCTGGCTCCTGCCAAAGATGAGCAGTCATCTCATAATTTACATATGTTGCTAAAGTCTGATATTCCTCTGTGCTTTCTAGTGCGATAGAGCGTTTTCTTCACACCCTGGCAAGCTGAGATGTCAGGATATGATAATATTTCACATATTAAATTCCTTTTAGTAGCTTTTAGCCTTTTAAAATGACAGCTTTAACAAAAATCACTTTCTAATAAAGCTTTTCTATTGATTATTGCCACAGAGCATGTTAATATTCGGTAAAAAATACTGGTTTGGGACCCTGTTAAATTAGGACATCTAAATAGTAGCAGTGAAGCAAGAGGCAACACTTCTCTTGGGAGGTTGTTTTGAGTATTTTCTCTTGCAGAATACTATCTACTACTTCAGTGATAAAAAATCTCATCACTTGAAGTGATCAAGGGAGGAAGACTGAGTGATGACTGACTTTCTCTGTGCTATTCTCTTTGCTGTATATTTATCTGATTATCAGAGGTTGACTTGAAAATCATGATCTGGTTTCTTCACGTGAAGCTATTTAATGAATTTCTATATCAATTATTCACCATCTTACAAAACTGATGGCATAATAACTTCTGCTGAAAGATTTTCAAGCAGGTGATAAATGATAAGAGACTTTCAAGTTGAAAAATTCACATTTTTACAAATGGCACAGTTTTCCTGTATCAACAACCTGAAGCTTTGCTGATTTTTTGCTAGCCCTAATGATTGCAAAACTGATATCATAACTGGAATGAAAATAATTCATTTCAATAAATGTTGATATGAGCAAAAGCCAAGCATGTGGGATGACAGATGAAAGTGGTGATAAATTGTGTGGGTGCCCTCCTGTAAGAAAGTGTCTGAATCATTATTCATTAAACAAAAAAAGCTTGTTTTCTCTGTATGCAATATTGGGACTTATTTAAAAATTCCTGGCATGTGATTGACATTCAGTGAATAATAAAAAGCTTATTTTTGGAAATTAATAGTCATGACTTCACAATTACTTGGATTTCACAGTGTTGTGAACAATTCTGCAGGATTTTTTTATGATATAAAGAGAAATGCAATGCTGTGAGCATCCTTACTTAAAATTTAAGTCAATGCATTACCTGGTCAGAAGAAATCTGGTCCAGTCTGCTCGATGCATGTAAGTGCAACAGTGGAGTAGAATTAATTACTCTTTCGTCTTTTTTATTTATTCTTTCTTAATAATAGTTCATGGCTAGAGTGTTACATAAAAATTAGAAATTGTTTGTCCAAAGTCAAATGTTTTAACTGAAATTAGCCGTTATTAATTGGGAGCATAAGTATAGCTATGTACATTTTAAAGTAAGTAATGCAGTATGGACCAGTTTTTCGAAAGTATTCAGGTAGCAAAAGGTGCAAGTGTTTAACTTCCATTAATTATTTTACAAAGATCTTTAAAAAGCCTACATAAATGCTGGTCCATATCTTTAGATACATAAATAATTTGAAAACATCAGCCTTCAGCTGATTGTTTAAATAAAATTTAATTCTCCCTTTGATAGGTTGGAATTTAATTTTTCTCTTTTGTATGATAGAGAATTGCGTTTTTTTTCCTTTTGGTTTGAACTCCAGCTGGTTTTTAACATGGGAATTAAAGCCCAAATGAAAATATTCCATCATGGTTTGTTGCACAAGAGACAGAAAGCAAACACACCTGAGAAAATCTCAAAATGCCTGCCACAATAGAGGCTAAAAAAGGCAGTTTTATACTTGGTGCAAAACCTGGTGCTGTTATGTATCTTTAGAGTGACCTCAGAGTCAGATGTGATTTGCATTTTTCCTGTGAATATACAAGGCTGCACTTCATCCCTATTTTAATACAAAGTTTTAGGCAAAGTCACAGACGTTGTTATGCTCCTATATTGATGAATACACTCATGCAAGTTTACATTGCTGTAACTTCAGTTTAAATGTGAACGGGGTTGAATAGTGAGTAGTCCATGGAGAACATAAAAGTTTAAACAGACCTGATTTAAATATGAAAGGATGTACTTTCAGAAACTTTACCCAGTCGTTTTTAACACCAGAACACCTTGCTGAGTCTGTACCCTTGCCAGTCTGTACTTTGGAGTGTGTACCCCAGAATAACAGAAAACTTTATAAGAATACTGAAAAACTCACTATAGGGAATATAGTGGCAATAGGAAAACTCACTACAGGAAATACTAATGCAATCTCAGGAACTGCTGTGAACCCTTTTGTAGGGTTCTCATTTGAAGAGAGACTTGAATCAGGGCTTGACTTTGGGAGGTAGCTTGTGTGTGGGTGCTTGGCTGCCTGAAGCACTTACCTGATTAGGTGTGTTTTTCTCATGTCTCCAGAACTTGAGAGAGGAAAGAGTGTAATTTTCTTAAGCTCACTAATCTTCTCTAATGGAAAAACACAAAAGTGGTCATAAGTAAAGCACACAAGTTCCAGCTGATGAAGTTCTACCCAGTATTAGTCTTTTGCCAGACCACTTCAACTGTGTATTTCCTCCAAAGACAATCCATTTCTTCAGTGAGACACTGAAGTCCAGAGTTGGCTCATCCTGGAAATGAATGAGTTGCATCAGGTGAAAGAGTTACACCTTTGCCATGGCTGGTGCTCATCAGGACATTGGAATTGCTCAACAGCCACACAGGAACTGGGGGAGCTGCCAGGTTTTTCTTCAAGGGGTCGGACGTAACTTCCCACATTTCCTGCTTTTCTGGTGTGCCAGGGAAGGAAGCAGTGGTTTCCAAGCACAGGTACCTGGGGTCTTCCACATAATTTGTCTGCACATAGTCCTTCTGTGTCAAGCCATGCTAATTTTTTATTTTTTGCTGTTGCTACAGGTAAATAGGTGTTAATTGTTCTATTCAGGGTAATGTGGTTTTTAATATATTTGGACATTCTCTAGAAATCTTTAAAAATCATACACAGGTTGCTGACTCATTGATTTCAGAAGTGCCTTCTAAGACTTTGACATCCTTTGGTTCTCTGTCACGACATGTCAGAAAGATGTGGGTAATCTTCATTGCTAAATGAAATTTTAAGGCAAAAAGTGCTTCACTGCACTTTTCTCAAGGTAATGGAGGTTCTTGTAAAATATTATTTGCCTTATTGCAGGTTTAGCAATTCATATGGCAGAATTGGAAGTATAAAACCAAAAAACACCTTGATCTGTAAACGGAAAGAAATTTTCTTATTTCTATACTAGAAAAACACGTTTCCTGTTTTATTCCTCAGCTAAATTCTCTCTCCTATCTGCAGTTTGCAACTAAAAGCCTGTAAGCTACATGCCTTTTTGGGGGTAAGGTATATATTTGAGCCATTTCTTGGAAGTTGTGCTGATGTAAACTGAATACAAAGTGAGACATTCTCTGTGCTGTTTTTAACTAAGAGAAAGTATCACTGTTTGAGGCACATAAACATTATTGGTGCTGAATTTCTGCTTTGCCTTATGTAACACATTTGGAAATGTGTTAAGATTTATGTGATGGGCTAAACCAGAAGATCATTAAAGCAGAAGGCTCACTTCCACAATTTTGAACCTGGGTGCTCTGAAATGGTAGTAGCATCGTGTTTTCCAGGAGACCTTTTTTATTGATGACTGTCTCATCGGTAAACCTCTCTTAGTAGGCTTGAACAAAGCCAGCAGCATGTTTATCCATTTCAGTCTTCTGATTTCTTAACTTGCAAGAATAAATTCTGCTCCATTTGAATTTCCCAGGCTTCACCAGGTGAAACATGTAACCCCAAAATACCCTGCCACCATTTTATATTTCTATTTAAATGTAGTAAACAGAATTGGAAACAGAAGTAACAAATGGTAAATTACTGTTTTAAGATTGAAAGGGCAGTATTTTGCATTTGGTCATTACTGTGTCAGAGCTGTTTACTCCAGTGATCAGCCACGTGGAAAACTGTCTTATTTTTGTTGGTCCTCTACCATAATGGAAATCCTTTTGTTGTTTTAATTTTCATGCAGACTTACCTCTTACTGCAAGTCCCAGAGCACAGCAGTGTCTGATGGGATGTGGGGCTCTCTTGTTGTGAATTGAGACATGGAAGCCCAGTGCGAGAGCCCCAGTTGTGGCTTAGTTAGCAGATGATTCTGTGAAATCAGGCAATATTGTCCCTTGGCTCCTCCAGGTGTGCAGGAGAGACTTGCAGAGTGTTCTGTTTTATCACCAGAGTGCTTTCATCCTAGGTCCTCTGGAAATTGTAAATTTTCAAATTTTCAAAACCTAGGCTATGAATTACAGCCTCATGAGTTTATCAATTTATCATTATTCTCCTGCAGCATGTAGCTTCAGTGAGATGAGAGAGTATAACTCTTCAATGTGTGAGCATGCAGAGTGGAAGGATAAGCTAAAACATCTGGCATAACTCATACATAAGGGCATTAAGTTAAAGTTGTGCTTTGATGTAATTAAATAGGCAACTACATGAAGCAAATGCAATGACAAACAGCTATTGGTTTAATTGGAAAAAAAAAAGGCAAATGTCACTTTCATTTGATTATGCCAAAGAGGTAGGAGAAGTGCTTAGGAGAATTCTCTCTCTAATCCCACATTGGCACAAGTTTTTTGTTTTAAATGCTCCTGAGTAGGAGGAGGATTTAAATAAAGATATACAGGCTGAGGATTGTGTACTGGAGTTTTGTTGCAGTTCAGTAAGACCCCCAACAAGTTGCCTCTTAGTTTGATAGGGAATATCTTTTCCTAGCAGATCCCTGGAGCAGATTCTTGGGGTGCTATGAAGCCTTTGGTCTGTGGTTTGTCTGGTGCTGTGTCCCTGAGTCAGTTAGCCTGGGCGTGGTTTCCAGGCAACATTCTGCAGGTTACAGAAGGAGTTAAGCAAAGCAAAAAAACCCAACCCTGAACAAAGCCTACCTAGGAATAATAATTAAGTAGGAATGCACTGTATCTTGTTAAAAGTGCTTTATGCTTGTCTTTAAAATCTAGTTGAAGCAGTATTGTCTGCTTGTAATGCTTTCATTATATGTGTGTAAAGATATGAATCTAAAAGAGACTGTGATTATTTACCTTCCGTTTATTATTCTAGTTCTTTCATCATGAAAATTCTTGTTTTCCCCCTAGGGAAATGTAATTTTAAATACTTTACCAAATCTTCCTGTAGTAGGGGAAAAAAATATTGAATGGCTATTCTGCTGTAAGGTATTGTCTCAATTGTTTTACTGTACATCTGATGATAAAGCCTTTTAAAGAAACACTTAAAACCAGATTTTTATTAATCTGTATGAATGTAACATGAATATTTTAAAACTGCATTATTCAGAATATATAAAACAAATGCACATATGGAAATAGTTGTCAACCAGTTGTCATAATTTTAAAGGGCTTATTATGTTGCCTGTACTTAGGCATCTTGGGAGAAAAGGTGTCTGTGCGTGTAAAGTTGGATTTCCTGCAAAGGAAAAAACCCATTATCATAAACGGTGGCTTTTATAATTGATTGTGCAGTCTGTTCTGAACTTGTTACTGGAAAGTAGTATGAAGTAGGAGTGTGTGACAATGGTTTTAGTTTCGTCACAAGCCATTGTCACCGGAACTGTTGCATTTCTTTTTTGATGAAAAGAGAACAAGCTGGAGAAGTCTGATTTAGATAATACTATTGGAAAGTACATAATCATGGTGAGGAAATGGTTATCAAAGTTTTCTAAAGGCAAAGTTAGCAAGCACTGTAACACATCATTCACCTCCCTTGCCAGAAGTGTTTATCCAACTGAGAACTAGATTGGAGTCTCTCCAAGCTCTACCTGGGACCTCAGTTTTGCTACTCTGTTAAAGTAATGGGCCTTGAGGAACGTAGGTGATACCCACATCAGAGATGGGCATTTTCAGGTTGGCTCTGGTCTGTAACCAAGGCTTTGGGTAGAGTCAGGTGAACACTTCAACCTGTTGTGCAAGAGAGGCAGCAGTGGCTTTTTGCGGAGCTAGGTGAAACAATCCGGGAGTTCAGGGCCTTACAGGCTCCATCAGTGTCTCAATGGCTTCTTTTCCTGACAGAGTGGTCTGTGCAGCTTTTCAACCTGAGCAGGCTTTGGGATCAAGTGTGGAGTGTGCCTGAACCTGTAATCCTGACTGGACAGAGCTGGTTTGGCACAGCTGTACAGAGTGCCTTTGTAGTTAATCTGTAACACAGAAGAACTCTGCCTGTGAGGAACCAACTTGACTTAATTTCCTTTTAACTTTAAATGACATTTGAAGCTGTTTTGAGAACCAAAAATCCATTCTTTTCCTTTCCCCCTGAAATTAATTATTTAGAAATATTTCTCCACTGAAAAAAATCTTATTTGACATATATGGCTATGCAAGGGGTTGCATGTTTGAATATTCTGCTTTGGTATTTGACAAAGGTTTGAGGGGGTGTTGTTTGCTCAAGTCCTGGTCATTGTAAATCATTTCTCAGTTATGCCTCTAGGAGAATTAAGAATGAAGTCAGGAGGTGGTACTGCTGTGGGCTACCCTGCAGCTGGAGATTGCCATGTGTCCCATAAAGTGAAAGACCAAGATCTTCTAAGATCCAAGATCTGAGTTTTGGGCTGATGCAACAACGTTGGATGTAACAAAAAAATCTACCCTGGATTTCACTCAGTTCTCATTAGTGAATTGAAGACTGAAGCAGCTGATTTTCTTGCACATGTCAGCTGTTCTATGGGTTTCAGTGTTGCTTTTCTTTCCAACTGTCATAAATGTGAAAATGGTTCAGGTGGTGCAAATGGATGCAGGTTCTGTTTCCCATTTGCTGGATCGAGGTATGAATCTGTCATCTGCTTTGACATGGTGAGATCTTTCACTTGAGAAACAAAGTGCAATTTCTAAACCAAAAAGTTCTGAGCTAACCAGCAACAGAAGTGAGAGGAAACTTGAAGTTGTTTCCCAAGTGTGGAAAATCACATTTAGCTGTGCCAGCAAAGACCTATGTATAAGTGCTGTTTAAGCTTCCTAATTCATCTGACTGCATCGTTTTGAAGTGCAGCTCAGCTGTCAGAGGGAATAACACGCCACTGGAAGTGGTCACCTTTCCAGCTGGCATAGTGCTCCCAGAAGAGGCTATGCATCTGTCCTTTGAGAGCCAGACTTACAAAATATTTGAAGCTTTGACAAACTCAAATGCCAAGAACACTGCCTTAAACATAGTTTATTTTTCTGAATAAATAACTGGAAAAGTTGTTCTACAGGTACTGCTCTGGGTGAATTTTTATTAATGGGTCTGATAGGATCAATTGGAGGTGATACATCCTCAACAGTAAGGGTGAATAGGATTTCACTCTGCAGTACAGAAGGTAACATCCAAAATTCAAAAGAGAGTATGACAGGGCATCTATTTGCTACTTGTTTCAATAGGAACAGAAATATTAATAATGCATTCACCTTACATAAAACATAGACCTTTAATTTCCTTCTTTTGTATGTATATGAAGGTCTTCAGGCCTCAGCCTTTTGGCTGCTATTTTGAAAAAAAACCAGTGATCTTTCAGGGATAGGGATGGTGCATTTCTCTTGGAGGCTGTATTTGCTTGCCAGAGCTAAATGCTCAACTGTTATTTGCATCCAGACTTGCATACAGAGTGCAAGGACTTTGATCTTGACAAAACACACATTTTGCAGAACAATATTATCTTGAGAGCGATTAAAACTTGCATGAACAAAGGTGGTGTTTGTACTGGCAAACTTGTCTTGCTACTTCTCATTCTCTCTCCACCCCTTCCCACCCTCCTCCCCCTCACCCATCCACTGCTGATGTCACTGCTGCAGCTACAAAGATCTTGGTTGCTTTCAGATGCTGTCACCTGCATAACAAAGCAGCGATGGAGCTGTATCATTTCTGAGCCTTCAGAAGTGTTAACAGATGTTCTTGAAAGCCAAAGAAGGTGCAGCATGAGAGAAAGCTAAACTCGCTGTAGAAGCTGCAGAAGCTAACAGAGACTAAATGTAGATGGTAGGATAAAAGCCTGAATTTCTTTTTATCTCAAAGCTTCATAAAACTGAAAACTTATTTTTTATGTTCCAAAGCTGTTTGAACTATGTATGGGTGGATTTGGAAGGAAGCTTGGTCTGCATGGTGTGAGCTGATAGAGCTGTAGATGTCGTACTGGTGTGTAACTTCCACTGATGGATTCTTGCTCAGCACTTGCTCAAGGGCAGAGTTGTGCTGAAAACCTCACCTAGGCAAGGTGTGATTTCAGAAGTCACTTCAAATTATACTGGTGAGCTTTAGGTTGCACACTGAGAAACCTTTTTCCCCAGGAGGGTGGTGGAGCAGGTAAGCAGAGAGTTGTGCGATCTTCACCCCGGGAGATTTCCAGATGAGCCCCAAACTAGCGTTCCAAATAGCTCCCCTTGGAGGGGTAGGTTGGACTGGATGACCCTCAGAGAGAGATCCCTTCCAACTGCCATTTCAATGAGTCTGAAAAACAACACTTTCCAGGAGAATCTTGTGAGAACAGGCTTGTGTCTGTTTTGCTGGGACACTAAATAGTTAATATGTGAATTCAGTCACATACCAAATAATGGGTCAAGGATGTTTTTGCTCTGTGAAGATGAAAGATCAAATGTTTTTTCATTAGGACTGGCAGTACTATAACAGATAAATGTATAACCTTCAGGAGTCCTGACATTCCCATGATTTCTGACAGGGATTGGCAGAGTTTAGGGGGTCCTTTACAGCCAGAAGAATAGCAAAGCAGCACAGATAACATGAAACATTTTGAAAGTAAGACTGACACACAGGTCATATGTTCAACAGGACAGACTTCCACAAGTGATTGACACACAGGTCATATGTTCAACAGGACAGACTTCCACAAGTGATTTACCAATTAAAAATAGTGGAAAGAAAAATTGGACATACTGCAACATAAAACATGGGATGGATTTGATGTAGTGTTTGCTTTTTCTTTGTATTAGTCGTGTTTTAAAGTATTTGGAAAATACTGTTGTTATGAGTAGGCTGAAAAGCTTTCTGTTGACTTTCCAGCATAGCACAATATTAATTAAGCTTGAGATCAGAAATAATAATTTTGTGTCTCTCCCCTTTTTTAACCACACCACAACAGATATGTTACAGTAAGTGTTACAGCTCTGTCTGCAAGTAAATAGAGTGCTGTCAATCAGAGCTGTCCAAAGTTGAAGTCAAAATGTCTGGCTTACTCTTCTCCATTGAAAAAGAAATCCCAGCAGGAGGTTGAAGAATGAAAAGGATAATGGGAAGGCATTCTATGTGACAGTATGGGAAGAAGTGGTATTTTGCCACATTTTTGTTGTATTTCTGTGGTGCCCATTTGTGGGCATTACAGAAGTGATTTCCATATGTAAGGGAAGGGCACTAATTCCTAGTCTGTATCCTTGGTGGGCTTCGGGAGCTGTTTTCACCCTTACTGGGTAAGATGAAATAGGGGAAGCCTACATGTACAAAGCTTAATCAAAGCCATTTCATACTGAAGTTATAGACAATTGTGTTGCTTTGATTGATGTGTGTTTTAAGATGAGGTTTTACTCTGATGCTTTAGTTTTAGTTGTGGTAATAAAATTTGTTTTCCCAAGGAAATCTTGAAGAGAATTTCCTGAATTACAAAGCATTTTTAGCAATGGCTTCCCTGCAGCTGAGGTGGGAACAAAATCAAATTTGCAGCTTAATATTAAAATTTGAATGATAGAATGATTAGTGAAGTACAGTGATCTTTGAATTCATAGATACGTGTCTTGAACTTGCTTATACACTAGGTACATTTAGAAATGTACAGAAGTGCATTCATAGCATGTAATATTGTGCTTAATAGAAAATTTGACACCAATTACTCATAAGATACACTGGTTGTAAAAAATGAAGAGATTTTATTATCTCCAGTTTCACCATATTGTTTAAACCAAGGAGCCTTTCTTAGTAACTGTTCCTTATTAGAAAATCCAAAGCTTTCACAATAGACTTTGATCTTTACTGTTCAATGGAAGGAGGAGGAAAGCTTTCACACCAAAATGCTAATAATGTTCTCTTTGTTATTGCCTTTGTATTGCATATTAAGTGGATCAGCCTATCAGTCCAAGTTCTGCAGCTTTGTAGGGATTCACCTTCCCATAATCCAGTCATCTTTGGACTCTGGCATGGACTATACTTTTTTTCAGCTAGGGAAGAATGCTGTTTATCCTTTGTAGAGTATCTGCCCGAAGTGTGGAGGGCTGTGTTAAACTAAAAGCTTGTGTGTGGCAGGTGCACTGTCAATACACTGTTTCTGTATTGTTAAATGGGTTTATTGTATGAGCAATACTTACTCTCTAAGTGCCTGATGCCTAATGATTATATGATTGCATTTTTACATTGTCGTTTGAGAAGTGGAATGCTTGTTGTTGTATTTGAGTCTCCTCATTTTCTCCACGGAAAAAAGGAATTAAAATCCAATTTCCTAGGAAAGACTTGGATCTTTTAGGTAGAGAGGGAAAAAAAAAAACCCAACAAACAAATAAAAACCCCAAGACACACAAAACCAAGCAAATCTTTCCTAATAAATTATTCTAGAGTTTTGCATTTTTATAGTCCTGTTGAGTGCACGGTGACAGGGTCAATAGGCATGTGTGCATTTTTGAATTATTTACAAGTTGCTGAATTCTAGACTTTCTGGAGGTTTTTTTTTTAATCTGCTTATTTTTATTTATACTTTCTCAGTCCATTCAGCAGTTAGATGTCATTGCAGTGAGCTTCTGGGCATTCTGCCAAGTCTTCAGTATTGTCAGGATGCTGGATAAAGTACAAAGGAAAATGCTTGTCTATGTTTCCTTGTAAAATTTTATAAGTAATGTATAACTTCAGAAGTGAGACCATCCTTATTAAAGTAAGAGCACAGCTAGATGAAAACAGGACTGACTCTCACTTTTCTTGACTGTCTGTACAGGTGGTTAGAATGTGCAGATCCCTTTGACATGCGAGAACTGTAAATAACCATGATTTAATAAAATCTGAGCTAGAACTGTGGGCTTTTGGCAGCCAAAGTGTCTGTGTTTAGTATTGTAAAACTGTGTAATAGTGTAACTGTTAAGATAACTGAAGATAAGCCTTTTCTGAAGAATTAAAACTGAACAAAAACAGTTTGAAATTTCAGCAGCTCTGCGTTATTGCCTCTCTTCCAGTTGATCCTGTAGGTATAGTGACATGTTTGGCAGAGCATTGTTGCAATGCACTATAGTGTGTGGTTTTCCACAACTGTTCTCATCCTTTTAAAAAAATCCCTTTGTGTAAATTTTAGAGTTGGTTTTATATCACCAATTGATGTTAATTTGGTTAAAATGTAGTAAGATAGAGGAAAATGTGGGGAATGGGACTAAATACTGTTTTTTCATAGACTGTACTATGGTGAAGCTGATTGTTAATTTCCCAGGTTAATTTCTGTGAAAACATGATTTCTCTGTATCAAAAAACCTCCCAAAATACAGGTACTCACTTGCAAATCAGAGTTGAGGTGGAGCAAGTGCCTCATCCTTCTTGTGCTCCTGGTTTTCAGTGTTTTGCTCTGTACATTGCACTGCAAAGAGCAAAGCAGTGCAGCAGCAGTATTTTTCCCTTCCATTTTAGAGAAAATGCTTGTAAATGAATCTGAATGGAGATTGTTATGCTTTGATACCAGTTGAAAGGAAATCTGTGTCCATGTTTCAGACTACTTGCTAGGCAAGATTATTTAGTAAGTTACAAACTTTCTACATGAGAGTCAGAGGACAGGATTTAAGCCTCTGACACTATAATGACAAAATCAAAGGTGATTTTGTTTTTCCTGTAGGAAAATAGAAGAAACATATTTAAACTGATTTGTTTGCTGTTCTCATGTAATTACTTCTTTTTACTAATTCCTGTCTCTCTTTTTCTTCCAAGTTTGTGCTGAAGCTTTCAATCCAGATGAAGAGGAAGAAGATACAGAACAAAGGGTAAGAGTGAGGGAATCACTCCATGCATGGTTCTCTCTGCAGACTGACAAGCAGATGTACATTGCCTTTTCTGTTGTGGGTTTTTAAAAACAGTAACTCACGGGAAATATTGTTTAGAGTACTCATGAGTGAGAATAAGGGTTGTGGGAGAAATAATTTATATGGCAGAAACAAGGTTTGGTTTAAAACGATAATGTAACTTTATTAATAGGATTTAAAGGGGATAATAACAGTAAAATAAACATTTAAAAAACTCACTTCCCTCCTCCCACCTTCCCATCTTTCTCACTGAACTCTCAGGGGTACAAAGCATAGAGGATACTCTCTTTTTGTTTCATTCTGGGGGTTCCCTTCTACAGGAAACAGTTTTACAAGCTTTTTTCAGCATGGTTTCAATCCCCACGAGGTAGCAACCCGCCCCATCTGCTACCATGTGGCTCCTTTCCACTGGTAAAGCAGTTTTCCCAAAACTGTTTCCTGTGGGTCTCACTTAGCTCATGGGGTGTACTCTTTTAAGGATACATTACTCCAAGTTGTAAGCCTCTATCTCTGAAAACGAGGGTTTTTCTCTCTTTTTCTTTTGCCCTAGTCCTCCACTAAGCCACAGCTTTTCAGTATTTACTCGTTTTGTGGTGAGCGCTTCTCATGGACTCCAGGTGATTCTCATATCCCCCCCCCCAAGTGCTTCATGAATTATAAGGCCTGGTTTCCACCACTGATTACAGAAAGAAAAAAACCCAGCTGCAGCTCAATAAAGCCCCTCCTCCCTCTTTATTAACCCTGGTGTCTGCCATCTTGTCTTCCCCACGTTTCCGACTCTGTCTCTTCTCTGTCCAAGTGGGGAAAAAGAAAACCCAAACAAAACAAGAACAAAAACCATTGCTCCCCCAACACTACTGTCAGTAAGTTTTGCCAGTCCAAAGCTTCCGTGGGGTTTTGCAATGATGAAAAGTTAGTTCAGTTCCAGTTCCACGCTGGAGGTGGTGCCTTCTTCCTGGTTTTAGGAATGAAAACCAGACACGGTTGGAGGTTAGAGGGTTGAGGGTTGTTTACCTTGGTATTTTAACAGGATCCCATTCGATGCATCACTTCGCCAAGGTGGAATGCATCGCGATGCCCACCATGCATGCACCCCTCCACCGTCGATTGGTATATATTTTATAGACCTTATACATTAGCATATCTAACAAAGGGGCCCAATAAACAGGCTTGGATGAACTAACCTCTAGTTTACAGAACATGTTCTACTAAGAGAACCTTTGCTCCTCAAGATAGTAGAATGTTGGGTTTCCTTGCTCTACAGGGTCTTGGAACTATGCTAAGCTATCAGACTTAAAGAATTACAAGTGTGCATGCTAATACTTGTGGATACATAAAATTGTATTAAAGGTATGTTGCTGTTGAGCCGATGTCGAAACACAGGGGGACACAATGATGAGAATGCCGAGAAAGAGATTTATTTATTTAAATACAGCTTCTACATACAAAATGAGTGGTTATTGGGATTGGCTATAACTGTCCGCCCCTTGGGAGTGATTGGCCACAGGCGTTCGACCGCCTGTTCCCAAAGCAGCTCTGAACACCTTATCTTGTGTTTATGAACCTCATTACAGAAATAAAAATTTTTCCCGTGAGAAGGAATCTGTGCTGTCACAAAGGTATATAAAAGAAAAAACAAAAAATCCTCTTGGCGTCAGAGGGATGCCGTCATGTTTTCTGCCTCCCGTTCAGAAGTTTTATGCATCCTGTGGTTTAACTTCACATAGTTTAGGCAGTGCTGGTAACCCCAGGCAGTCCACCTCAGCTACACACTGCCGGAGCGGGATCGCACGCACCAGGAGTGCCGGCCCTCGTGCTGCCCATGCCTCGTGTCCGAGTCAGCGCCATGTGGCTGAGCCACCGATCTGCCCCCCGCCTGAAGGGGGGAGAGGGAGGGAAGACGACTGACCAGACTCCTCCTCTTCACTCCTTTATATATCCCTGGCATATGTTAACTCGCAGAGGCATTTAGCTTTTTCCAACTGGTCTGGGAGCATGTCCACTCCCAGAAATCTGAGAGGGCCTGCCCTCCATTGAGCACATCCACAGAAGGACCACCCCTTGGGGCTCCACCTTGCTCCTTTTTGCCTGCTAAAAGACGAACAAAGAAGCTGGCATGGGCACCCACGACATTTCTTACCACTTTGCCCTTTCTTAGCACTTGTGCTTTTCGTGCTGGGCGTGGTGTGGTGACACTGGCAAAGTGACATTGCTTGGAAATTTAGAGCCACTTTGTCTCGTGGACTTTTTAGTCACTACAGCGTTAATATAATTTTACTTCAAAGGACTTGAGAGCTGTGCTTAAGTCTAACATCTCTAAAATTTTGGCTATTTTCCTTTTTTAATTCTCTTAAAGGCTTATTGAGGCAATTCCTAGATCATCGATGCTGTTGAGAAGAATTAGTTAAGCTTTACTGCAGCTGTTTCTTCATGGGTGTTTAAAATTCCTCACATGCTTTTTACTGTCTTTCTTGTTAAAGCAGTTCTGCCTGGATAGGAGAAATGCTTGGTTGAAATATTTTAAGTCTGTGGCCACCTGTTTTTTCTCTTGTTCTTGAAAGTTGGGAATTTCTAGGAATTGCAAATCCAGATACTGTAATTGTATTTCTTTAGAGATGAGTTTGTGTGAGCAAATCTTATAGCATGGTTGGTGAGAATCAGTGTTTTCTCACTGGTCTTGTGGTGTTCCTTTCCAGATTCCATTGCAAGGATGCTTACACTTCTGCAATGAAAATCAAAGTCTAATTTAATTTCTCTTAAAAAAGAAGAGATACTTCAGAAATATACTTCATAAATAATTTTTATTTGCTATAAAAAGGAAAAAAGACTGTGATTGTGTCTGGTTATCCAGATGTTTGTAAGCTTGGACACATTTTACTCCATCAAAAGTCTTAATTTTCTTGACTGATGATTCAGTATTCCATTTTCTTTTAAAATAAGGATCTGAGACCTGCTTAACTTTGGAAAATAACTTTTTAGAAACGCCTACTGATATAATTGATTTTTGGAATCCTTGTTATTCCAGAAATAAAAAATGTTAATGTGGTGCATGTCAGGTAATTAATTTTTTAATACGTTTTCATAATTAGCCCCTAACAAGCACATATATAATCATTTTTATGATACAGTGAATATTGATTCCTTTAACCTGATGAAGTGTTTATAAATGGAAGAAAGTAACAAAATACTTCAAACAAAAAAGCATTTATTTAAGTAATTTTGTTATAAAAAAACACGCTTCTTCAATAACTTTTTATTGGATGGGCTGAGACACATCTGTATCATATATGTTATAAACTGCCTGTGTGCCAACAGTAGGTATACTTGGACTAATATAGCCAGAGTTTAGGAGGAAAACTGTTCACTTCTTCCTCTGTTTCATATGCTCAGGCTTTGACTGTGGCTGTGAATATGTTAGAAGGGAAGGGAATGGAAAAGGCATCCTCTTCTTTCTTGTCTTTCTTGACTTATTTTTCATATGTTAATTGTCAACATAATATTTTCTTACGTGTCTTTCATTCTGTCTTGCATTGCATGTTTATATATAAATACTGTTTATGCAAACACCAAAAAAGGACTGGATACTTTTGACACTTAAATTGTGTTCTGCTTTTTCATGCTAAAGTGAAAGTTTAGTCTGTAGTCATATTTCTTTGTTGTCATGACTATTCTTTTCTACTTTGTTTTAAAGGTAGTTCATCCAAAAACTGATGAACAACGATGCAGACTGCAGGAAGCATGTAAAGATATCCTGCTCTTCAAAAACCTAGATCAGGTAATTTAAAGAAAATCTTAAATGGAGTTAATTTTTTGTTATGTACAGTTAATATGATCTAAAAGTCCAGACATAGTTTTTAAAGACAAAAAAATAGGATTCTGTTTAAAAGATAAGGAATATTTTCAGTGTAGTGGTGCCTAGAGATATTGCAATGATAATTCCCAACTTCAGGAGTGCAGTGAATATTTCAAGTGTATTGGCAGCATGAGGACTGGCTTGCGTGTTCATGCAGTGTATTTTTAGAAACTCAGCTGTGATCTACATCTTCAACTTTGAACATCTGGTCATTGAAAATGCAGCAAAAGTATATTGTTAATGGTCTTGGGAATAGCAAAGATGGTAAAGCAGGTCAGCATCAAGGCAAGGCATTTATATGGTGTCGTCTTTCTTGGCTTTCACAGCTTTCCTGGCTGTGCTGCCTGCAAAAAAAAGGAAGTTTAGTTGTGGCTCATCAGGGAAATCCATCTGGTGCCTGCTGTGCAAACCAACATTATCCCATTTTCTGTGTGGGCTCCACATCTGTACCTGTCCTGTCTCATCTGGAGCTGGAATTGCAGCTTCTCTAAGATACAGACTGTCTAGGGAAAGACATCTATAGAGAGTCTTGTTCAGTATAGTCCTGATCATGACTGGGGCTCTTAGATGATAATAGTACAGATAATTTACTAATAGATTACAGTGCAGTTTCTAGACATACATACAATGAAATACATGTGCTGTTGATATGAATTGATGTGTGTCCATTGCAGTGGAGCTGTGTCAGATTATACCAAATGTGTGTGTATGCTTTGGCACTGAAATGGAATGTGAAAATTGAGCCATTTGGACATAAATTTGAGATAATGGTTTTTTTGTGCTAGAAGTCTGGTTGTGTGCATTATTGAACTTATATTAATAAGTTGGAAAAGAGTAAGGTGCTAGTGGAAATGAACATGTAATATCAGTATTAGTTGTATTTTTGTACAGTGAAGTGTACAAAAGTGTGGTGCATGTTCCAGTTCACTGTCAAGACCAAATGAAACGAACTCACCCTTGTCCAGCAGTAATGCTAAGGTGTGTTTTCTGATAGTTGGGTTTTCCCCTGCCTCCTGTTTGTTTTCTAGGAGCAGCTGTCTCAGGTCCTTGATGCCATGTTTGAGAGGAAGGTGAAACCTCAGGAACATGTGATTGACCAAGGTGATGATGGAGATAACTTCTATGTCATTGAGCGGTAAGCAGCTGTGCCTGTGAAATGTAGAGGATGTTTCTTTTCAGCTTCTTAGAAATGGCAGGGAATGTTTACCACAGGCCAGTTTCTGAAGGAAAGTTATTTATTCAGTTTAGTTTTTGTGCCCATCAGCATAAGCACAGCTTAAAACCAGCCATATTACATGTTGTCTCTAGACCAGGTTGAATTTTTTTCTGAAGGAAGGAGGGGGAAAAGCAGCAAAAGTAGCCCTGTGGTAAGGGGAAGGGATAGGAGATTATTTTCATGAAGGAGAATATACGAAATAAAAATCCATGGTAGTGGCTACGTGGACTTTATCCAATTAGTTTTGATGACTGACTTCAGACAGAGTTGGGGTTGCTCTGCCTCTGTTGGTCGTGATTTGTATTTGCAGAGTTTAAGGTGCCATTTTGCAATTTCTTGCATCAAGCAAATTCACATCATAGTTTTAGGGATCACGTATATGTGCAACAGGCATATAATAGATATATGTGTACATGCACATTTTGAGTATCTTTTACCCTTTTTGAAAAAAAATCTAGCTAATGTTACTTTGAATAACCATATCTAAAGAATAATTAAGAACATGGATTTATTTCCTTCTGCAGAACAGTAATGTTAAACAGAATAGTACTGAGTGATTTATAAATGTCTGTTGGAACATGATCTTAGCAAACTGCTTTTTTGGTGTGCTGTTATCTTGCTTATCACTGAAATAATGGCACCATTAATATTGTATGAAATGCTTTCAAAGCAGTTCTTCAAGACAGGTTGTTGCCTTTTGAATTGTTACTTATGCTGTGTTTAAGGAATTTGCAAAAGAATTTATAGCTTAGAAAGTGTTTGTTTGAAATGATTCTTGTTCATTTTAAGGACATTCTCCTTTCTGATGAGTGAAATTACAGAGCAGAAGGCTGCCTCAAATATCTTCTGACCATTCCCCTGTCCTCTGCCATACCAACCCATTAGCGTAAACCAGTGCCTCATGTCTACACTCTGTTGTCTTCCTCAGCTGCTCTCCCTCAATCCAATCCAATGTCTTTGGCTAGGCAGGCCAAGTTCTGTGTCTTGCCACATTCACCAGAGAGATCAGGCTGTTACAGATAAGAGTAAGGTACTGCAGATCAGACCTTGTGGGAGCCAGAGCCACCAGCTCTGCAAAGATGAGATCCGTGCAGAGCAGTGGTTCCTAATTCTGAGGAAACTTAAACTCGGTTTGGGAGCCTCTCAAAAATGTTAGATACCATCAGCCTATCTTGATTTCTTTCTGTGTAAGGCTCTTATCCTGTTGGTTATTAAAAGCTCTCTGCTATGAGTTTTAACGTAAAATGAAGAAGTGAAATGGAACCTTATCTTAGATATTCCAGTAAATGCTTTTATGGTCTCTGTTCTACCAATGTAATGTTATTCCACAACAGGTTTTTTCTGTCAAGAGATAGTTGCATTGGAAGTTTTCAGGCTTTTAGGTTTTTGTTTTGTTTTATTCCCAAGTTAAAAGTATGTGGCAGAAAGGTTGTACAGTGAAGGAAATTAAACTTGGTGTTGTCTAGTAACACCACAGCAGCCTTTGCTGTGAACAGAAACTTGGCTGCAACTCTTTTGTTGGCTGTTTGGTTATTAGGAATAACTTCTGCAGTTAGGAATTTTCAGTCCTCTCTCCCTTTCCAGTCTTCCTCCACCTCCCACCCACTTATTTTTTCATGCAAAAGAATAGCAGAGTACTGGTCCTTATGGGAAACTACAATATTTCCACTTGTTTGCAAGTGCAAGTTCAGAGGACTGTCTCTTTCATGTGTAGGCATGTCTTGTTACTCCCAAGTAATTAATGCCTAAATATTCCTGAGGATTAGTTTCTTTCTGTCTAAATGAACAGTGACTTTGTGTTCTGGCACAGACCTGCTTTTTCCTAAAGTCTTCTGCTTGCAGTGCTTCCTCACCAGATGGCTTCTGTCCGAGTGTCTTTCACCATGCACAGAGGGGCAGCAGGCAGGGCAGGTGCAACCTGAGGATTCAGCAGGTGTTTGGTGCCCTCTGCATGGAGGGGAGAGCTCCGAGGGACGTGTTGAATGGCTGAACATGGGATGCTCATCGCTGCCGAGGAAGCACCTGATGCCTCTGTGCTGATTGAGCAGTCATCACTCAGGAGGGGCAGCACTGGCCTCTGCTGCCTCTTGGACAGACTGATCCACAGTCTTGCTGAGCTGCCCTCTTCTGCTTTTTTGCTTTTTTTTTGCCTGAGGGTTTCATATTTTTTCATGTCAGTACTTTTCACTTGAGTCCTTGGGCTTGTAACGATTACCATCTCAACAATTACACTTCGGTCTGTTTTTATTCTTATCTTGCAGGGCTTTAGCCCATGGACTCTCTCACAGCTCAGCAACGATTTTCTCAATAAAGCTGAGCCAAGGTCACCCAGTGTTGTCTCACCAGTTCAGTCCTTGGGCCAAAGACAGCTCAGTGCTTGACTGAAGGTTACATGGCTGTCGTTATTTGGAAGTAAATGGCACTAGTAAGTGACTTTCAGACTGAAGGATGGGAAGAAGTTGTTGTTGCTTTTGCTTAAGGTATTCACATCTGGCTCTTCCAGACCGAAAAAACAACTCTGAAGTTTGTTGCCTCTGCTGCCTCTCAGAGAATCATTAAATAGATATCAGACATTACAAGAATTAGTGACACTTTCCATCAGCACTAATCCTTTTCTAGTTTACTTTTAGTATGCTGTTGGTTTCTTACTCTCCTAGGTGTGAGTATGCAGTAGAGTATAAGAGGTGTCTGGCAGGGTTGTTATGCAGTCTCATGCCTTCCTCACCTAGTACCATTGCTGGTCATTTATTTTTTTATGTGCCTAGTGGTGTTGTGGGATATAATACCATTTCTTCTGACAAAGATCTAAGCTCGTCAGGAAAATTTTATGTGTATTCAGCTGCTTAAGGCCAGGGAGGTGTTCCCTACCTGCTTTTCTCTTGGGCATGATAGATTTTGTGAAGTGTCTTAGGCCAGTGGGTAGTCACTGAACAATCTCTGCTGCCATAGCTAAGAATTTATCAAACCTACTCCAGCTGTATTTTTAAATTATTCTTTAAAGCCCCAAGCATGACAGTCCTGAAGGTGTTACAGACACTTGTTTGACTTTCAAAGGGCTACCTTTCTGTGCACAGCTTTTTTTTTTCATAGGCAGTTCCTGTGGTGCAGTTTGATGCAGATTTGTGTCTTGACTTCTGACTTGCTGTACTTGTACCTGCACTTCATCAAAGTAATCTTTTGATTCTTTGTAAATTCTGGGATACTGTTCTCTTAACTTCATTATAACGTAGGAAGTGTGCCTCATGGAGAATAGGGCAAGGGAGGCCTTTCGAATTTTAATAAAGTTCAAGGAGATTTCTGGTGGCTGGACATTTCCTCTTGATCTGTTCAGAGATTTTGGCTAGATGTCAGAGGATTTAGAGCATCTTGGAGTTATGATATACACATACCCTGAAGCTGGAGTTGAGACAAACCCATAGGAGCAGGTGAGCAGTTGGATTGAGTGTGTCCCAAAGGTCCTGCAGCAATGCTGTCACTGAGCAAATGGGTAAAGATGGATCTGAGTCACTGTAAAGAGGCCTCACTGGGTAACACACATGCTGTGAAATGTCACTGTTAAAGATGATGAAACTACTTCTCACCCTGGCCAGAACAGCAATGTCAAAATATTGTGCAGAGGAAACTAAGTAGATCCTGCCCATATCTATCAGGAGTGAAATGCTTTATTAAGAGACAATTATTGTGAAAATAGTGTAGATAGAAGCAGCCAAGAACCAGGCAGTTAGAAAGCTCAAAAAGTTCCATCTCACACAGCAATAAAAGGACTATTTGTATAACAGCAAAAAGCTGTTTTCAAGATTTGTACTGGAATGCTGTCTAATAAAAAGTGTTTATTCCGTTGTTTTCCAGAGGATTGTATGATATTGTTGTAGCAAAAGACAACCAGTCTCGCTGTGTGGGCCGCTACGATAATCATGGCAGTTTTGGGGAGCTGGCATTGATGTACAACACTCCTAGAGCTGCCACCATTGTTGCGACAACAGAAGGAGCCCTTTGGGGACTGGTAAGGAAAGGAAGTTACTCTCATATGCATAATATTTTAAGCAGTAACTCACCGTGTCCAGAGCTTCTCTTGGTATGGCTCCTCTGCTCATAGCTATTTTATCAGGATCTGTTATCTCCTGGCATGATACATCCATTGTGCAAATCTTTTTGGCTGACTTTCTGGAACAACTTGTCTGTAAAAACTATATCACTAGTTCTATCTGTCCCTTTATAGTTTTGCTTTTACTGTAATTGTGGCTTTTGTTAGGGGGAAAAAAACGTCCTGGTTTTGTTTTCATCCTGGAGAAGACAGTGGAGGCATGAATGCACTTTTTTTTG